>CM060361.1:79421752-80021752 GCA_030545235.1 Helianthus tuberosus
CAAGATCTGTTCACTTTGTCACAAATTAACCATTGTTCACTCTAGAACCCTACCCTATATATATATATATATATATATATATATATATATATATATATATATATAATGGATCATGAGAAAACTAGTTTAAATGAGAAAAAAAAAACTAACTAAAAAAGCCTAAAAAACATACCAATTTTTTTTTACAATTTTTTTTTATAAAAAATCGATATTTTTTATATATGAAAAAAGATTTAAAAAAAAATAATTGTACTGCACAAGTGCACTAATACGGAAAGCCTAAACCACTTAACCCACCCCCCACCGACACCCCCAAAAACCTAAATTCACCCTTCCACCAAAAGCCTAAATCCCCCCACCCCCAAAAAACATAAACCCCCACCCCTCCCGAAAAACCTAAAACTAAACCCTAAACATAAACACCCCGAAAAACCTAACCCCCCCCCCACCCAAAAACCTAACCCTAATCCTAAACCTCCAAAAAATCTAACCCTAAAAACTAAACTAACTCAAAAGCTAATTTTAAGCATGTAATGCATATGTGTAATACACATATAATGCACATGTGCAGTACAAGTTTTGTTTTTGAAATTTTTTATATATAAAAAATGGAGATTTTTTATAAAGAATTGTAAAAAAAAAATAAAATTTTTGGTATGTTTTTAGGCTTTTTTAGTTAGTTTTCTAGTTTTCTCATTTATATGTAGTTTTCTCATGATCCTCTCACTATATATATATATATATATATATATATATATATATATATATATATATATATATATATATATAGGGAGAAGATCATGCGAGAACCGCCTCTTATTGCGAGAACCGCGAGAACCAATGTGAACACAACCAAAAATGCCTAAAAATAGCTAAAAATCACATAATTTTTTTTAATATTTTTATATAAAAATCGCTACTTTTCGAAGCAAAAAAAAAACAATTTTTTGTCCACTAAAGTAGCGGTTTGAGCATAAAAAATATTAAAAAAAAAATTTAGATTTTTTTTGGGTTTTTGGGGGTTTAGTTTTTAGCATTTTAGCTTGGGGGGGGGGGGGTAGGTTTTTTTTGGGGGGGGGGGGGGGGGTGTGGGTTTAGGTTTTTTTTTTTTGGGGGGGGGGGTGGGGTTAGGTTTTTTTACGTTTTTTAGGTTCTTTTAGCTATTTTAGGTTGTGTTCACATTGGTTCTCGCAATAAGGGTGGTTCTCGCATGATCTCCTCCCTATATATATATACATATATTAAGATTTTCGTGATTTGAACGATTTCGATGGTGACCCTTATTATGTTATATCCGTTATCACACCCGTTTATTAGCAATATATCTACGATTTGTGTTTCGTAATATATTTACATAACGTGAACATATTATCATATATAGTTATACACGTATCAACTTATACATTTTATCATTTCTAAAGCGTTTATACACAAAATAACTCATCAAGTTAACCTATGTATTTTCATGCTCGACAAATAAGTTATACATACTTAACGTGATATTTTAATGAAATTACCGTTTTAACCGTACAAGCTTACATGCATAGTCTTAATTCCTACTATTATGTCATCACTTAACATAAACACATTACACATACTCATATTCATATATCATTTTATAACACATAAATTTCACCCTTAAACAATCCGTTTTCGTGTACGTTGAAATATGCGTATTTTACCGTTTCGGTAGCGTTTTCGGACGTCGGAAGTCACGTATGACTAACCAAACACAAGATACTTAAGATAAGTTAAAATACTTATATTTATCATAAAATATCAGTTTACATTCTGATTTAAATTAGTTTTTCAAAAATCACCTTAAAAGCCGATTTTTACCGTTTTTAACGCATAGTCTTGTACCGAACTTTATCGTAACCATCCCAGATCATCACGACTTGATATTTTAACATAGCATATGTTAATTACTGATTAAAATGGTGGTTATACTCATGATAGTGCAGGTCTCACGTAAGACATATAAATCATGCAATTTCACTCATTTACTACTTTTTAAGCTTCATGTACAACATAGAAAGCTACCAAACTTATGACATAATTTTATAACATCATAACACATCATAACACCTTATTTTTAATGTTAATATTCTGTTTTAATTCAATTTCATCATATCATTTCAAGTTCACCAACTTATGATGATTAAATCATCATATATAATCAGGTACAAGTACCTAATGCATTATTATCATATCATCATCATCCAAGATTTTAAATGCATCTACTATACTTTTATAACTTTCAAATAAATCCAAAAAATCATGTTCATCTAATCATCATCAAATCTTCATATCATCAAATGCATGTAATAATTCTTCACATTTTCATAAACTTACAAAACTCATATACTAGTACATATACATACATATATACGGCCATACACATATATACACACTTAAAATTTTTAACATTTACACTTAATCCTTTCAAACCACAAGAACTTTCATAAAAACCTTCTTGATTAAACATGCATCAATCTTTCAAGAATCTCATCAACAAAAGTTAACTAACAATCAACACAGTCTCTAACCCACATACATAAATATTTTCGGCCATATACACTCACACAAGTGCTTCCATTTTTATTTTGATTAAAAGTCAGTTGTTGTTAGATTTCAAGTTTGTGAAGAATTCCAAGTTTTTGAGAAACTTTCCATCATCATCAAGAAACAAAAACATAAATTTTTAAAAGTAAGGTTATACTTTTAATGAGTTTTGATGATATGAAGCTTGTTCTTCTTTGAAATCACCTTAAAAGATTCCTTGGATCATCAAACTAACTTGGAACTTGCTTGAAAAGGGCTTTAATCTTCAAAGATGGAGTTTGAAATTCAAAATGTGTGTGTGCATATGTGTGTACGGTTTTAGAGGTGAAAAAGAAAGAAGATTGTGAATTTTGTTTCTTGAAAGTTGTCATAAGATGCATGTAATGAATTTATGTGATTGGACCACTTTCTTTTGCATCAACACATGACAAATGGAAGGAAAAGGTGGCAAGAATATTGATTCCTTTGGTCGACACATGCACCCTACACACACACTTTTACATGCAATCTTACATACATACATACATATATATATATATATATATATGTGTGTGTGTGTGTGTTATGTATAGTTAATTACATGTATTTAACTGACTACTGGGTATTTTATCTTGCATTTTATTTTCGTTTTAAGGCGTTTAAAATTATTTTTATCGTTCTATAAAAGAAAACTCACCAAAATATTGTTGAACAATATTTTATTTGCCTAGACTGGCTGCGTTGTCTGTATTTCACAGTATACGCGCGGTATTGCGCAGTATGCGCTTAATCTCAAAAAATAACGTTTTTAAGCATTTTAATTAATTTTTCTTCATGAATATGATTGAAAATAGATTTTTACGGAATATTTTTAGGATTTTAACATTAACCGGGTGGTCACCGACGTTCGTTTCGCATTTTGTTCGTTACGCGATAAGCGTTTATCTTATTATTGCCAAAATAATTTTTAACAAAGTTTAAATTTTCCAACACAACAAATACCACATAATAACACCACATTTAATAAAATATTGCCTTTACTTATTCATAACACGTGTCAGACTAGTACGGTACGAACTCAAAATAGCAGGGTGTCACATAAAGAGTTAATTGGCAAAATCGTCCCTGAGGTTTGGGCACGTTTGCCATTTTCGTCCAAAATGACCTTTTTGTACCATCCCCCCCCCCCCCATGTTTGGCATTTTTTGCCAGTTTCATCCAAATGACTAACTTAGTTAAAAACACCGTTTAATGAGGGGCATGTTTGAAATTTTACATTTATAAGTAGGGGTATTTTGGTCTTTTGGCTTTATCATTTTATATATTATATAAAAATGTATATTCGATTATTTATTTCCATTTATATATTATATTCAAACCAAAAAAATCTGATCATCATGCTTTGTATAAATGTTCATCATCGCAGACAGTACTTCTCCACCCAACTTATCTCCAACAACTACCACCGCCATCAACCACCAACCCCGCCACTACCTGCCATGACCTCTATCATCGTCATCAGCCACCACCCCCATCACCTCACCTCCACCAACTACCTGGCATCACCGAATTCCTCTCTACCACTACCCAAAGTCGTTGACAAAACCGATGATAACAGATCTAGTGCGTGCATTCAACTCTCTAAACTCCGATGACTCTGCGGGGGTCATCACACTGTCTGGGTTGGGCCAGTTCTTTCTGTTTAGGTGTGGATTTGACTTCTTGCATAGATGTGTTCAAGGGAGACGTGAAAGAGGTAGAAATTGACCCAATTTCTCAGATGGAGCAGTGTTACGTTCGCTTCAGTTTCATTCATCATGTTGATTTTGTTTTAGAAACCTTAGAATTCATTTTAATTGAGTCGAGTAGGGCTCAATGCGTTTTGGATTTGTTCAAGAATTGAGTCAAATCAAGGAGATGTCAACAGTTTTTATAGGAAATTGAAGAAAAATTGAATTGTTGTTCTTTTGTTGAACGAATTTTGATAGAATTGGGTGAGGTTTCAGATCCAACAATGGTGGTTATGGCTGGTATGGTAGGGTTTCAAATTTGGAAATGGTGGTAATGGCTGGTGGGGTGGTGGTGGTGGTGGTGGAGGTGCAGGTGCAAGTGGGGTGACTAGGGATGAAGAAGAATGTTTTTTTATTAATATAAAATGATAAAGCCAAAAGACCAAAATACCCCTACTTATAAATGTAAAATTTCAAACATACCCCTCATTAAACAATGTTTTTTAACTAAGTTAGTCATTTGGGTGAAAATGCCAAACTTGGGGGGCAAAATGGTACAAAAAGGTCATTTTGGACGAAAATGGCAAACATGCCCAAACCTCAGGGACGATTTTGGCAATTAAATCGTCACATAAATCTCTGTCCAAAATTCGTTCTTTCCTAGGATTGGCGGGTTACTACCGTCGATTCATCTCAAATTTCTCGAAATCGTTGTTCTACTCACGTTGTTGACTCGGAAAGAGAAACCTTTTGTTTGGGGACCCGAACAACAGGAATCTTTTCAAACGATTAAGGACTTGCTTTGCAATGCTCCCGTTCTCGCTCTTCCTAATGGAAATGATTATTTCTAGTATATTGCGATGCATCCAATTGAGGTCTTGGTTGTGTCCTCATGCAACAAGACAAGGTCATCGCGTATGCTTCGAGGATGCTGAAAATACATGAGAAGAATTATACTACTCATGATCTCGAACTTGGCGTAGTTGTTTTTGCATTAAATATTTGGCGACACTACCTTTATGGTACAAAGTGTGTAGTCTTCACTGACCATAAGAGCCTACAACATATCTTTAACCAAAAAGAACTAAACATGCGTCAATGTCGTTGGGTAGAATTGCTTAACGACTACGACTGCGAAATTCGTTACCACCCTAGCAAAGAGAATGTCGTGGCCGACGCACTAAGTCGCAAATCTCATGTTAGTAGCCTTCGTTGTTCTCAAGTTGTTAGCAATCTTCGAAGTCGTATTCGTAAAGCTCAGTTTGCATCCTTTAATGAAGCTAATATGTATAACGAGATGAAGTGTGGTGCTGAAAACTAACTCATGACAAAATCCGATGGACTCCAATACTACCTCGATCGCGTTTAGGTGCCAAATCGTGATGAACTTCGTGAACTCATAATGAAGGAGGCGCACAAATCACGATACTCTATTCATCCGAGTGCTGATAAGATGTACCATGACCTTCGTACGTCCTATTGGTGGCCTGGTATGAAGAAAGACATCGTCACCTTTGTTTCGAAATGTCTTACATGTTCGAAAGTCAAGGCCGAACATCAACGTCCTTCTGGTTTACTCGAACAACTAGAAATCCCAATTTGGAAATGGGATAGCATTGCTATGGACTTCATAACCAAACTTCCTCGCACTCCTTCTGGTCATGATAGCATTTGGGTGATCATTGACCGTCTGACCAAATCCGCTCACTTCCTCCCCATTCGTGAGGATTTCAAAGTTGAGAAACTAGCTCGAATCTACATGGATGAAGTCATATGTCGTCATGGTATACCCATTGACATAATTTCAGAACGCGATGGTCATTTCACCTCACGTCTTTGGTAAACTTTTCAAACCGCTATGGGTACACATCATAATCTCAATTGGCTTTTCATCCTCAAACGGATGGACAGACTGAACGTACTATCCAAACCCTAGAGGACATGCTTCGCTCTTGTGTTATCGACTATGGTGGAAATTGGGATGTACATTTACCTTTGATTGAGTTCTTGACTTGTACAACAACAACTATCACTCCAGTATTTAAATGACTCCTTTTGAAGCACTATATGGTCGCAAGTGCTGATCTCCTATTTGTTGGCACGAAATTGGCGACACTCAAATTACTGGCCCTGAGCTTATTCAAGAAAGGATGGATAAGATTCTTCAAATCCGCAACAACCTTCTCAAGGCTAGAAGCAGACAAAAGAGCTACACAGATAAACGACGCAAACCTTTGGAGTTCAATATTGGCGATCAAGTACTTCTCAAATTATCTCCTTGAAAAGGAGTAATCCGCTTTGGAAAAAAGGGAAAACTTGCTCCACGCTTTGTCAGTCCTTTCAAGATACTCGAGAGGATTGGCAAAGTGGCATATCGACTCGATTTACCTCAAGAACTCAGCAACGTTCACCCAACGTTTCACATTTCAAATCTCAAGAAGTGCTTAGCTGAAGAAGGACTTCAAGTTCTTATCGACGACTTGCAAATCAACGAGACATTACACGTTATGGAAAAACCGGTCAAAACCATGGATCGAGGAACCAAACAACTACGGCGCAGTAGAATTCCCATAGTCAAAGTTCGATGGGAAGGAAAACGTGGTGCCGAATTCACTTGGGAACTCGAGAGCGAGAGGAAGAGCAAGCATCCAAATTTCTTCGTTCAGCCTTCCTCTTGAATAGTGTGAGGACCGTTTCGGTTCTCCCGAATGCTCCGACCGGCTGGTTTGACTTCGTATCACGTGCGGAATCCGAGTACGAAGGTGACGTGCACAAGAACAAGCTAATTAAATTGGTTTCTATTGATTGTATTAACTATAACATCCGTCAAAATCGGGTCTCCGAAATCCGACCCGAATTGTAAAATCAGACCTTTATCAATAAAATAAAAATAAGGATTTTAATATATATATATAGGGGGCCGCTAGAATGAGAACCACCTCGAGTTATGAGAACCGCGAGAACCACACCGTACGGGGCGAGGTGGACCAAATTTTTTTTCAAAAACGTAGATGCATGTATTATAAACATATTCGTAAAAAAAATTTTATAAAAATGCCGTGTGTGTAGTTTTTGTCCACCTCGCCCCGGATCAAGTAGTTCTCGCGGTTCTCATAACTCGAGGTGGTTCTCATTCTATCGGCCCCCTATATATATATATATATATATATATATATATATATATATATAGTTAATCGGTCCCCTATATATATATATATATATATATCTAGTTAATCGTCACGTATCGCGTTGGATTAAAACCGAATGAAAAACGTCAACTTTATAAAGAAACTTAGTTAGTTTGGTTTGATTTATATAAGGGAAGCTTTAACGAAGTTAGATTGGTTAGTTACATAAAGTTACAAGTTAAGGGGTTGTTTTTGTAATTTATGCAAACCAGAAAAGTTAAACAAATAAACTAACGAGGTTAGTAAACCCAGTTAACTCGGTTAGTTATCTTTATAGGGACTTAACTAACTAGGTTAGCAAACTCAGTTACCTCAGTTAGTTATCTTTATAGGCAGGGCCGGCTCCGAAAATTACAAAATTTTTTTTGGCCCTGTTCGAGATAAAAAATTTGGGCCCTATTCGCAAATCTTCATATAACATAAACTCATCAATCATTCAATCATATATATATAAATACTAAAAATTCATAATACTACGCTAATTGTTATGAAATAGATAAAACAAATTAACAAAAATAGTGTAGCAAAAATGATCAAAGTATCGAACTTACTTGCTAAGCAAACAGTGTGGTTCTCCTAGCGTTTTTTGAAGCAAAGCTCTCGATCAACTACTTATGTTTTTGATGGCCGGATGGGTATTTGTATTTAGGAACGGGAGACATAATTTCTACATATTAACGAAAAACATCCATTCAATCACAATTCACAATTCACACAAAGTCTATTACATTTAAAGTATAATAATTAATAAACAACATTTAAAGAAACAGACAATTTAGTCATAAAGGTATATTTTTTTTCTAAAAAAACATAAATAATTAATTAATTATTATTATTATTATTATTATCAAATCTCAATATCTCATGTACTGGCTCCATACACAATTACACAAATCAATGAACCATCATATTAATCATGTCTCAATTCTCATATTACAGATGACGCAACTAGCAACAATGCAACATTGAGATGAATCGATGATAAAGAAAATTCTCATAAAACAGGTTCCTTTACTATCATGGTTGCGACTCGAAACAACGAAACCGTAACTCGGAACCGTGGTTGCGACTCGTAACAGATAACAACAAACAAAAATCAACAAAAAATACCTCCTGGCTCCTGCAGTCCTGCTGCGAATCTGGTCAATCTGCGGATGATGATGATGATGATGATTATTAACTGCGAATCGCGATGATGATGAATCCCTGCCGCGACGTTGTGTACTTGGGTTCGTCTGTTCGAGTTCGACCAGAAATCCCTACAGCGTCGTTTGGTTTCTTGAGCAGCGGCAAATTACTAGTATTGATTTAATGATTTGGGGCCTGGTACGGTTATAAGATTGGATTTTTTACAAACTTTGGGCCTGTACTGATTTGGGCTATATATATATAAATAAAATCTAAAAATTTTTGGGCCCTTGAATGATTTGGGCCCTGTTCTCAAGCCCACCCGGCACATGGGGATAGCCGGCCCTGTTTATAGGGACTTAACTAACTAGGTTAGGTTCTTTTCTAGTGTTATATGATACCTACACTAACTAGGTTAGTGTAATAAGTTAATGGAGTTAGAAGATTATATCAACTTAAGGGACCAAAGTGTTATTACTGAAACTTGTTTAATAGCTAATAAAAAAAGACGTGTGACCCAGGACTCGAACCAGGTCTTTCAGAAAAACAGGCACGCAGCAAGCCAACGGAGCTGCAATCATTTTTGTTTAAGATTATTGGTTCGGGGTGAGGATCAAATATGAAGTTTAATCTTGGTAGTAGGATAGGAAGTAATCTTAGCCATCCACGTGGAAAAGTATAAATAAAAGTGGGAAGGGTATTTTGGTCCAACCTCCATCAATACCACCTAGCCTCTAGAACCCCAAATTAATTCAAGCTTTCTCTCTTCAGAACCTGAAGGGGTATGATCCCAAAAAGCCGCGCAACCCACTGCAAGGTCGCGCGGGACCATACTCCTTAATCAGCAATTTTCTTGATTGCCAACCTCGCGCGGGACCATACTCCTTAATCAGCAACAGCAGCAGCATCATAATATTCTTCAATCTGTGGTTGGAAATATTTGCTGCATGTGCACAGTCAATAACACCTTGATGTTTGTACTTGTTTTGAGATGATAAAACTTGTCCATCATGCTCCTAGCATATGCAATGTTCTTTGAGGACCCACTTTTCGCCAAATAGATTCTCATCCTTTGGCTGTGGCACAAGGTTTTCAAACTTGTTGTCACTGAACTGCTGAAGCTCCTCTTAAATGACAGCTACCCAACTTTCTGTCTTTCAGTGCTATAAGGCACATGACTTGTTGATGGAATGGTAGAAAGTCAAGAAGAAGACAAAGGTTTTGGGATAAACTTTTTATAAGAATCCCTTCCAATTGATGTTGTCAAGTGTATGGTAAAATGGATGTGATAAAAAAGGATTGAGGTTTAAAAGGTGAGGCTGCAGATGTGAGTCATCTGAGCTAACAACTGTTGGTGACTTTAATGATCCAACAGCTGTTTGAAGGTGAAAGTGGAGGAATAAAAGGAATTGGTGATAACCAGTGTTGATTTTTATCCACTGTTAGTAGATTTTTATCAACAGTGGTTGTGGACTTGGAAATAGAGGTGAAGGGCTACTTTGATCAAGCAATTGTTGAGGTAGCAATCAAGTGATTTCTATCCATTTTTGATGGACTTCTATCAGCAACTGCTGGTGGATCAGTGGGTGAGCTTTACCAGCTGTTTTGTACATCTGCTGCTCAGATGAAGGAAATGATTTTGTCCTGTGATAACACAGTATCATGTCCAACATCTTTTGATGGTGATAATGAGATATCTGCAAAGTAACATCCTGAATTTCCCTGAATCAATGAATGCACATAGTTGCTTGATGACCATTATTCACCCAATTTTGGACTCTTAAGTGTTTTATGTTTATACTCTTTTCTTTTGATTTCAAAAGTTTTGAGATAAACACACTTTTGAGTTTTTGTAATTTTTCTTCTTTCCCTTTTTACCTTTTCCATAGAAAAGTATTGAAACTTTTACTGGAAGGTTTTCAAGAAAAAAATACTCAATCCAAAATCATTTTCAGCAATGTTTTGAGAGATTTGGTCATTTTTGCACATGCTTATGCCAAATTTCACATTACTCATGATCTGGATAGTTTGACTGCTGATTTTCTTAATGTATTCTTAACACAATTGATTTTGGTCCTTTTAGAGGACACTCAACCTGTTTTTCAATACATAAGATCCAAATCACTAAAGTTTTGATTTCCCTCTTTTTATGTTAACAAAGACACTAGTGCTTTTATCCGCACATAGGCTTTTGTCAACCATGAGGTGAACACCTTAGCTGCAGTTATGATGAAAACAACACAAACTTTATAATAACATTTGAAATCAATTTTGTAAAGAGAATAATCACACCAAAGTCACCAGACGAGTTTGCAGATCTGAAACTATTGGTGATTTATGCATGACATCACTTGTTATGTGAATTTTGTGTGTCTTATGACATCTTGGTTGTTTTACAGAGTTTTTGAATAAACAACTTTGAACGTTATTACTCGTTACTCTGTTTTTCAACAAATACGACCAACCTTAGTATCAATGAAATTTGAGCTGAACTGTTATGTCAAATTGATTGTTAGATCGAATTTGACTGTCCAAGCTCTGATACCAATTGTTAGGATCGGAGGCTCTCATGATTGTGTTTGTTTGTTTAAAATGAATAATCAATGACGATGAAAACATGTAAAGTGCAGCGGAAATGAAAACAAACTTTGTAAACACAGTCAAAAGGAGAAAAATAGTTTGATAAACAATTGCTTCTCATAGAGTCGAATGATTTACAAATCAAAGCAAAAGATTACAGTCATGCTTACAAACTATACTCCCCCTCAGCCTGATGCCCCAAGGATGGTTGCACACAAGATGAAAGGATTGGACTAGAGGAGAAGAACTCGCTCAGTCAATCAAATGTAACAGTACAGAGTACTGTTACATTTATAGGCAAACCAAACCACTGAGGAATCTCAGCTGACGTCACCATGAAAGTGACATCTAACAAACTAACAACCTATAAACACTGATCTATAACTACTGATTATACAAACACTGATTACATACTAACTACTGATGTATAAACACTGATTCTTCATTCCACTGATGTAGTCAACCACTGATGTCTGAGCATCAGCGCTTTCTTCTAAGGGTGATCAGTCCTTGAGTGGGCAGTGCTTAACTCTTCAGCAGTGCTTGAATTCCGTCAGTAGATTTAGATCCAGCCTTTAATCTTCATCAGTGCTTTAGTGTGGTCAGCAGTTGCAAGGCGGCAGTTGTACAGGACAGTGGTTTGGCCATCAGATGTTCTTCAAATCACTTCCAAGGGGAAAGTCTAATGTAAACAGCTGCTTTATTATGGATCCACTGCCCTGATCCGGTTTTGGCCTTACATCATTTGTTCCTCTGGTAGGGTTCAATCCCAACAATCTCCCCCTGGAACAGATGATGCCAAAACCCTTCATTATTCTGGATCTTTATTAACTCATCAGAAGTTCCTTATCTTGTCTTTTAAATTCTGCTTCAAAGTCCTTGGAACTTGAGTCTTCCTCATCCCTGCAAAGTGTAAGCTCAAGGAGATCTTGCAGATCTTCAACACTCAGGCACAGTGCTTGTTCCCTTGATATGTGCTTCACTACACCATTAGATCTGAGCAGAGTCAATACGTGGGTCTTTTGATCAGACTTCCACTTTAGTATTTTTGAAGCTAATGGGTTTCTTGGGAGAGGTTTATTTGCAGATGAGTTTGGAGATGGTGGCCTGGTAAGGACTGCATGGGCAGAGTCTGCAACCTTTAATGACTCAGGATTTTCAGCCAGCATTTGTTGAAGAACCATTTTTATAATGCAATCTTCTGCTGCTTTATCCTGAGCTGTCTCTTCATCCATTTGCTTTTGTTTCCTTCTTTGATAAAGGACGGTAGCAGGGGATGATGGTAGTGATGAGGTGGTTTTTGGTGGTGATGTGTTGAAGTAGTGGTGGCAGTTGTTTGGGTGACAGATGCTGTTAATGGTGGAGGAGTAAGTGATTTTGTGGGAACAGAAGTTGTGGTTGAAGTAGTAACTGTCTTAGTTTTAGAAGTTGTGGTGGTTGATTGCCTTGTTTTTCTAACAGAACTCTTCTTTAATGAAGTACCAACCTCTTCTTTTTCTTTTTGCAGAACTATCTTTTTTTTCAACCAAAGCTCTGCTCCCATCCCCTACCCTTTTAATATCAGCAGTGGTTTTGAGACCAGCTGACTTGACTTGACTTTGAACGATCCTCATTTGTGTATCTTCATCATCTGCTTGAATTTTCAGGGTTTCATCACCTCCCTTTTCCTTTTCTTTGACAGATGTTTCAGCAGAAGTTACTGAAAGATTTTCCTCAGAGTCATTTTTCTCCCCCTTTTTGGCATCATCAACTCTTTCGAAGATAGTGCAGGGGTTGAAACAAATTCCACAGCTCATCTGGAGTAGGAGCAGATGATGGAGTAGCTGTTGAAGGTGGTGTAGCAGTGGATGGTACCGTTTGTGCTTTCAACAACTGTTGCAGCATATCTTTGATTTCTGCAACAAATGTATCCAGTTTATCAATACTAGCCGTTAATTCTTGGTACATTAAACCATCACCCAAATGAATGGGATCATCTGATTTCCCACTGGCAGTGGTTTTATCAATGGTTGATTTAGGGAAAGTGTCCTAAAATTCATCCACCGATGCCCCTTTTTCTGGGTACTGGGGACTTCTTCCTTCATTTGTGGACACCTTGAACAGTTTACCAGTGGTTAAAGTAAACACACCAGTGGTTTCCTTGGTTGTCTCTGAAGAAATTGCCTTCAAGGGAGTCTTATTTATGAAACAACTGGCCCAGTGTAGATCAGTGGATCCAACACTAGTAGTTGCTGCTCCACTTGAACGACCACCAAGAGTTACTTGTAACTCAAGGGGTGTAACCTCCTCAGTTGTTGCTGGGATAGCAGAGGTATAAGCATCAGACTCAGTTACTTGTTGGAGTGTACTCTCAGTGATATGTGGTTGAGAGGAACTGATTTATGTCTGAGTTATATCCAAAGCATGCAACAAGGGTATTATTGATGGTGGTATTTGTGAAGTGAGGATATAGGATGAAAGAGAGTTTGCCCCGGGAGAAGGGCTATGGAAGTTAGATTCAAGTGAATCCATTGCTTCATAAGATGGCGTCCCTATGCTTACAACCTGTTCTTTTTATGAAGAAGCAAGAGGAGTTTTAGGCTGGGGTTGAGACCTTTCTACCATCTGCTGTGAGGAAGTAGCAGCAATGGTTTCTAGTGACTTTTGTGTTGTCACTGGCAGTTGCTCTGGGATCTCATCTTCCAGAGTTGCCTTTATTGCAGGTTTGGGGGGCTTTTGAATTTTCTTTTGTTTTGGTCTTTTGGTGGACTTAGGTGTGGGTTTCACAGCAGTTGTGTCACTGCTGTGATCACCTTGAGCAGTGGGCTCAGCAGCAGATATCTGAGGAGCAGTGGTAGCTGCTAAAATCTGCTCAGGTACCTCTGCTTTTGTTTTGGAAATTTTTGATAGCCTTGTAAATGTTTTCAGGTGTAAGGCCATTTATTTGAAAATGTGATGATGGCATCTGATGCACACAACTGTTGAATAACATCTGTCCACGTGTAACCTATGTTGTAAATCAGTGTTTTGCACAAACAGAGGATACACTTTGGCAGTGGATAGATTTTACTATTTAACAGAGTTTTAATGCCATCAGTGCTTTGAACAGACTTTGAGGATTTATTGAAAAATTCAATTTTAAACTATTTTTAAGGTTATTTTTGATTTTTCTAAGAACATTTTTATGCTATTTACACTTGGAACACAAGAAAGCTTGCTTTAATCCATGTTTAGCACTCCAATCACAGGGATCAAGTTTTTAACAGTAGATGAATCCAATTTTTAAGTTTGTACATCTACCACCTGATCTTTAGGATGGACATGTTAAAGATGAAATCAAACCTTTTTATAGCAATCCCTCACAAAGTGATGTCTGATAATGAATGATGGTGAATTAATGAGATATTGAACTTTTTGATGATATATTTCAGCTACTTGACTGCCCTGTATAAAAACAATCTTTTGAGCAACTATACCAAAATTCAATAACATATTTTGAAGTTACAACAGTTGGACTTTTCAGCAACAGCAGCAGCATCATAATATTCTTCAATCTGTGGTTGGAAATATTTGCTGCATGTGCACAGTCAATAACACCTTGATGTTTGTACTTGTTTTGAGATGATAAAACTTGTCCATCATGCTCCTAGCATATGCAATGTTCTTTGAGGACCCACTTTTCGCCAAATAGATTCTCATCCTTTGGCTGTGGCACAAGGTTTTCAAACTTGTTGTCACTGAACTGCTGAAGCTCCTCTTAAATGACAGCTACCCAACTTTCTGTCTTTCAGTGCTATAAGGCACATGACTTGTTGATGGAATGGTAGAAAGTCAAGAAGAAGACAAAGGTTTTGGGATAAACTTTTTATAAGAATCCCTTCCAATTGATGTTGTCAAGTGTATGGTAAAATGGATGTGATAAAAAAGGATTGAGGTTTAAAAGGTGAGGCTGCAGATGTGAGTCATCTGAGCTAACAACTGTTGGTGACTTTAATGATCCAACAGCTGTTTGAAGGTGAAAGTGGAGGAATAAAAGGAATTGGTGATAACCAGTGTTGATTTTTATCCACTGTTAGTAGATTTTTATCAACAGTGGTTGTGGACTTGGAAATAGAGGTGAAGGGCTACTTTGATCAAGCAATTGTTGAGGTAGCAGTCAAGTGATTTCTATCCATTTTTGATGGACTTCTATCAGCAACTGCTGGTGGATCAGTGGGTGAGCTTTACCAGCTGTTTTGTACATCTGCTGCTCAGATGAAGGAAATGATTTTGTCCTGTGATAACACAGTATCATGTCCAACATCTTTTGATGGTGATAATGAGATATCTGCAAAGTAACATCCTGAATTTCCCTGAATCAATGAATGCACATAGTTGCTTGATGACCATTATTCACCCAATTTTGGACTCTTAAGTGTTTTATGTTTATACTCTTTTCTTTTGATTTCAAAAGTTTTGAGATAAACACACTTTTGAGTTTTTGTAATTTTTCTTCTTTCCCTTTTTACCTTTTCCATAGAAAAGTATTGAAACTTTTACTGGAAGGTTTTCAAGAAAAAAATACTCAATCCAAAATCATTTTCAGCAATGTTTTGAGAGATTTGGTCATTTTTGCACATGCTTATGCCAAATTTCACATTACTCATGATCTGGATAGTTTGACTGCTGATTTTCTTAATGTATTCTTAACACAATTGATTTTGGTCCTTTTAGAGGACACTCAACCTGTTTTTCAATACATAAGATCCAAATCACTAAAGTTTTGATTTCCCTCTTTTTATGTTAACAAAGACACTAGTGCTTTTATCCGCACATAGGATTTTGTCAACCATGAGGTGAACACCTTAGCTGCAGTTATGATGAAAACAACACAAACTTCATAATAACATTTGAAATCAATTTTGTAAAGAGAATAATCACACCAAAGTCACCAGACGAGTTTGCAGATCTGAAACTATTGGTGATTTATGCATGACATCACTTGTTATGTGAATTTTGTGTGTCTTATGACATCTTGGTTGTTTTACAGAGTTTTTGAATAAACAACTTTGAACGTTATTACTCGTTACTCTGTTTTTCAACAAATACGACCAACCTTAGTATCAATGAAATTTGAGCTGAACTGTTATGTCAAATTGATTGTTAGATCGAATTTGACTGTCCAAGCTCTGATACCAATTGTTAGGATCGGAGGCTCTCATGATTGTGTTTGTTTGTTTAAAATGAATAATCAATGACGATGAAAACATGTAAAGTGCAGCGGAAATGAAAACAAACTTTGTAAACACAGTCAAAAGGAGAAAAATAGTTTGATAAACAATTGCTTCTCATAGAGTCGAATGATTTACAAATCAAAGCAAAAGATTACAGTCATGCTTACAAACTATACTCCCCCTCAGCCTGATGCCCCAAGGATGGTTGCACACAAGATGAAAGGATTGGACTAGAGGAGAAGAACTCGCTCAGTCAATCAAATGTAACAGTACAGAGTACTGTTACATTTATAGGCAAACCAAACCACTGAGGAATCTCAGCTGACGTCACCATGAAAGTGACATCTAACAAACTAACAACCTATAAACACTGATCTATAACTACTGATCATACAAACACTGATTACATACTAACTACTGATGTATAAACACTGATTCTTCATTCCACTGATGTAGTCAACCACTGATGTCTGAGCATCAGCGCTTTCTTCTAAGGGTGATCAGTCCTTGAGTGGGCAGTGCTTAACTCTTCAGCAGTGCTTGAATTCCGTCAGTAGATTTAGATTCAGCCTTTAATCTTCATCAGTGCTTTAGTGTGGTCAGCAGTTGCAAGGCGGCAGTTGTACAGGACAGTGGTTTGGCCATCAGATGTTCTTGAAATCACTTCCAAGGGGAAAGTCTAATGTAAACAGCTGCTTTATTATGGATCCACTGCCCTGATCCGGTTTTGGCTTTACATCATCTGTTCCTCTGGTAGGGTTCAATCCCAACAGACGCCTTTGTGGCACCAATCATAGGGCAGAGACAACTGCCCCACGATCTCCACTTACCTGCTGATGGCAGAAGTGCGACCAGGCCGACAACAGTGACACGTGGCTCCAATCACGTTGCGCCAACTCCATAAAGCTCCTAGAAGCCACTAACGGTCGACACCAGTAAGACAAGGAGCATATCCTCCATGTTGTCGCCTTTCGGCCCAAGGCCCATCAGCCCACACCCTCTTACACCTCTCCGGCTATAAATAGAGACCTTCACTTCACAGGTTATTCATTCCATTCCCACTACTCTCACTTAATACTTAATTCTCTCCCAAAGCAGTCGCTTATTCTCACGCCGGAGCCCGGTTAAGAGGGAAACCCCCACATTCCCCTCTTAACGAGTAACGGTGTTTTGTTTTGCAGATAAACACGGTCATCAAGGAGCTCAGGAAACTATAAGAAGATTAACCATCATGGTTGAAACATAAACCAAACTGATTAGCCTCATAATTAGTTACGTGTTTCTTCATTGGCGCCCACCGGTTTTTTCTACAAACCATTTTCATCTTCTTGCCTGAGTTTTTCGTTGTTTTTCTTTCTTCGACCATGGCTGGTCAAGGAATCGTTCCCGAGTTCGTTGGTTTCGGTGAAAACCCTAATGCAGCGTTGGGGGAGGGTAATCCAAACGCCCAACCTCAACACTTCGAAGAAGTTGGTGAAGTCGAAGTAGCCAATACGGGGGGTCCGCGCGGGAGCTTCACCCGCATTACTCAAACTACCCCAGGAAACAACGGTGCTGGACCTTCAAACCCAGCTCCACCTTAGAATATCTCAGCGCTACTAGGGCTACCAGAAGGCGAAACCCCAGCCTCGTGGTACGCCAAGCAGCTTGCCACCATTAACGAGGCATATCAATCTTTGAGCGCGCAACAAGCAGTTTTAACGGCAGAACCTTCCTTGGTTACGCCAACCGGCCCAAGCCACGGGCTGCGCCAGATGCCACCACCGCAAAATATCCAGAGAAGAGTTAACAGACCTCCCCCCCCGAAGGTTAAGCGTGCAGGACACGCGCGACACACGGGGAGAAACTGAAAGTTACTATGACGATCCGACAAACTTCCAAAGAGTCCCAGTTCATAGCCGGCTTACGCCACGCAACATGAATGACGAATGGGAAGATACTGACCCAAATGATCCAACTTGGGAGTACGATGAGGGATCTTCGGTCTTCAATCGTTTACAAAGGAATCATGAATACTACAAACCAAAGCAACATGTGGGATACACCGAAGAGGCAGAGCAAGACTTTCGCCTCGCTTACCGGCCAGCTGAAGCCGTAGAGCATTCGAAGTTCATTCCGAGGATAGCGCTTGCGCCGCTTAAAAAAGAAAAGTTACCCCCGACAGTTGGAAAGTTTAACGGATTGACTGATCCCGATGATCACGTCAGCTCTTTCACAAGCGCCGGTTGCATGGGGAACTGGAATATGCCCATGTGGTGCCATCTGTTTATCCAAACGCTTACCGGGGCTGCTCGCGCCTGGTTCGACAGCCTTCCTCCGGGAAAGATAAAATCATGGGTAGATTTCAGGACCCAGTTCATGAGTCACTTTAGTCAACAACGACGATACCAGCGCGACACAGCTGAAGTTGAAGATATCTGGCGAAGAGATAACGAGGGTTTGGAAGATTTCATTACGCGCTTTAACAAAGAATGTTTGGAGATCGGTGGCGTGAGTGAACAACTCATGCGCTGCCACTTCAAGAAAGCCATCCGCTGCGATAGCCTAATTAGAACCATCACTGGGAAGGATGGAATGCCCAAGGAGTGGGATAAACTGATGGAAGCCGCGAAGATAGTCACGCAAACGGAAGAGTCACTCACACGAAACAACAGCTATCATTCTGAGGATAGATTTTCTAAAGGGGGTCACTCGCGCGACGACAACAGACGCAACAAAGGCAAGAACCCTGGGTGGAAGGCCAACCACTCCAGCGGTTATAGTGAACGACCCCGTTATGAAGAACGATCCCGCTATAAGGAGGACGCGCGCGATACCATTGATCGCATCGGTTATAGAAAGGCAGTCCAAGACGATAATCGTGATAAGCATTGGACTCCGCTCATAAAAACACCAAAAGAGGTGATAATGACGGAGAACCATGATTTTAAGACGCCAAGACCAATGACGAACAAAAAGGGGCAGGACCCCAACTTGTATTGTGATTTCCACAAAGATACAGGCCACTTAACTGATGATTGTTACAGCTTACGCCAAGAGATCGAAAGAGCGCTGAAGAGTGGAAAGCTGAGCCACTTGGTGAAAAACGTGCGCAAAGAAACTCGACAGCTCCATCGCCACGATGAAGGAAATCACAAGAAAGTTCGGCGCCTAGAGACACACATGGTCAATGGACCAAGGTATAGCGCGAGAGAAAAAGGCAAGAGACCTTATGAGCCGTCATGGCAAGAACAGCAAGTTATTTTCCCGGTGGTGCGTGGGGGTCCCCGAGCCACACGACCCATCGTCATCACCGGTATCATCGGCCATTATGAAACTGAATACGTCTTCATTGACCCGGGGAGCACGGCAGACATCATCTATGAGCAATGCTTTAACCAGTTCGACGATGAAGACAAAGCAAGACTTGAACCAGTTGATTATCCATTGTCTGGATTCTGCAACGAAATGGTCTTCCCGCTAGGCCAGATCAGCTTCCCCGTCACACTCTCTGACGGGAAGCATTCAAGAACAACAAACGTTAACTTCATGGTGATGCCTGTTAAGTCAAGACACGATGTGCTGATCGGGAGAGAGACACAAGGCGAGCTGAATATGATAACTTCCACCCCGCACTCAGCGATTGGTTTCCCAACCAAGACCGGGGTGGCAATTGTTTATGCAAAGAAAGAAGTAATGTCAACAGAAGAGTTGCGCCCAACCAAAGCGGCGAAGGTTTCAGCGACTGAGCCCGAAAAATGGGTTTTAAATCGTAAATATCCGGAGCAAACTGTGACGATAGGCCACGCTATCTCACCAAACATCAGAACTCGTCTCAAGCAGCTCCTATTCAAGAACATGGATATTTTCGCCTGGACCCCGGCCGATATGACCGGATTCCCGCGTGACATCACAGAGCACTGTTTAAATACCTACCCCTCGGTTGAGCCGAAAGTCCAAAGAAGGCGCAGCTTAGGGGCAGACAAAACAAAAGCAATGAATGAGCAAGTATGCGAGTTACTTAAAGCCGGCATCCTGCGAGAGGTACGTTATCAAAGTTGGGTTGCGAACCCTGTAATGGTAGAGAAGTCTAGTGGTGGATGGCGAATGTGTGTTGACTATACCGATCTCAACAAGGCATGCCCTAAGGATTGTTACTCTTTGCCTGACATCGACAAAAAGATAGACTCTCTCGCGCCATACAGATGGAAGTGCTTCTTGGATTGCTACAAGGGGTACCATCAAGTTCAAATGAAGCTCGAGGATGAAGACAAGACGGCTTTTCGCACCGATCTGGGGATTTTTTGCTATACAAAGATGCCATTCGGCCTGAAAAATGCTGGCGCCACATATCAGCGATTGATGGACAAGACCTTCGCGGGTGACATCGGAAAGCATATTGAAGTTTACATCGATGATCTCATGGTCAAAAGTCCCGAAGAGGACCAAATGTTGAAAGACATCGAGAAAACGTTCAATTCATTGCGCAGCGTAAACATGAAGTTGAATCCAGCCAAGTGCTCTTTTGGCATGGAAGAAGGGAAGTTTTTAGGCTTTATAGTCACCAACGGCGGCTTCAAAGTGAATCCGGAAAAAGTCCAGGAAATAGAGCGGATGCCATCGCCGCGAACAATCAAAGAAATGCAACGGTTGGCCGGCCGCCTCGCCGCGCTTAACCGCTTTTTGTCAAATCACGCCGCGAAGTCGTACCCTTTTATCAGCACGTTGCGCAACTGTGTCAAGAAGCAAGAGTTCAGATGGACCCAGGAAGCTGAAAAGGCTTTCCAGCAAATGAAAGAATGTTTGATCGAGCTCCCTACCCTGACTGCACCGTTCGTAAAAGAACCACTCGTACTGTACTTGTCTTCTTCAGATAAGGCAGTAGGATCGGTACTACTGGTGGAAAGGAATGGAATCCAAACTCCAATTTATTACGTCAGCAGGGTACTCACTGACCCGGAAACAAGATATTCCACGATGGAAAAATTGGTGCTTGCGCTTTTACACGCCTCCCGAAGGCTGCGCAGATACTTTACAGGGCACGTGATCACAGTACTTACCAATTTTCATATCGGCACGATACTTCAGAAACTAGAAACATCTGGGAGGCTCGCCAAATGGGCAATCGAGTTGGGAGGTCACAACATTTAGTACAGACCACGCCCAGCCATCAAGGGTCAGGTTCTAGCGGACTTCATCACAGAAGTCCCAGTTGAGAAAATCAAAGATTGTGAGCTGGTGGAGACTCCCGAAAAAGACACGACAAATGAGACTTGGATGCTTTATACTGATGGGGCCTCAAATGAGGACCGCGCGGGAGCTGGATTGCGGTTAGTGAGCCCTGAAAGCCATGAATTCACTTACGCCATCAAGTTGGATTTTAAAAATACCAACAACGAGGCGGAATACGAAGCATTTCTGGCAGGCTTGCGCCTCGCCATCAAAATGGGAGCTAAAAACCTACATGCACATGTTGACTCACTCTTGATAGCCAGCCAAGTCAACGGTATATACGATTCACGGGGTGAAGTTATGGCCCTATATCTGGAACAAGCAAAAGAGTTGCTTCAACAGTTCAAGTCTCACAAAGTCATCCACATCAATCGCTCTGAGAACAAACCAGCTGACGCCTTGAGCAAGCTTGCTTCAACATCTTTCCAACATCTTGCCAAAGATGTAAGGATTGAGGTACTCAAGAACCCGTCAGTCTTGTTACGACAAGTCAATGTGATCGAGATAGGGCAGCCATCCTGGATGACCCCTATCATTCAGTACCTGAAAGAAGGAATACTCCCAGAGAATAAGGCAGAGGCAAGAAAGATTCAGAACAAAGCTCTGCAGTACGAAATGAATGGTGGTATCTTATACCGCAAGTCCTTCTTGGGGCCACTACTGCGTTGCGTGGACCCCCAAGACGCGAATTATCTGATAAGGGAGATTCACGAAGGAATCTGCGGCATCCATGCGGGACCACGCATGGTCGTTGCGAAGATTATGAACGCTGGGTACTACTGGCCAGGGATGCATGTGGATGCCCTGAAGGAGCTGCGCAAGTGCGACTCCTGTCAGCGGCACTCTCCAAAAACCCTGCGCCCCAAGAACGACCTGATCCCCGTATCCACTGCTTGGCCTTTTTAGCAGTGGGGAATCGACATGGTGGGACCCTTCCCAGAGGCTCCTGGCGCCGTCAAGTTTATAATTGTGGCCGTCGATTACTTCACGAAATGGGTGGAGGCCAAAGCCCTTGCTTCAACTACAGCAATGATGGTGCGCAAGTTCATTTGGGAACACATCATCTGCAGATTTGGGCTCCCACTCAAAATTGTAACTGACAATGGCACCAACTTTGCGTCTGAAGACCTCCAAAACTGGATGAAGGAAATGAAAATCGAACACACTTTCTCCTCCGTTGCGCATCCTCAAGGCAACGGGCAGGTCGAAAGTGTAAACAAGTGTATTGTCGATGGGATTAAGGCCCGACTGGGCACAAAGCGAAGAGGCTGGGTAGATGAACTCCCGAGTATCTTGTGGGCTCACCGAACCATGCCGAAAACAAGTACCGGCGAAACCCCTTTTAGCCTAGTCTATGGCTCAGAAGCGGTTATCCCGGCAGAAGTTGGCCTGCCCTCTCCGCGTTTGACAGCAGTCAACGCAATCGACAACGAGGCAGAGCGTCGTCTTGACTTGGATTTGCTAGAGGAAAGGCGCGAAATCGCGCGAATCAAAGAAGCCAAGTACAAAACACAACTGGAGAGGTACTACAATGCGCGAGTCCGCATCTGTACCTTCATTCCAGGAGAATATGTCTTTCGAGACAACGAAGCCTCAAACGCCGAACGCCCAGGAAAACTAGCACCCAAATGGGAAGGCCCATACTTGGTGCACGAAGTGCTAGGAAAAGGGGCTTACAAATTGCGCACCTTGGATGGACACATCATCCCGCGCACGTGGAATGCGCAACAACTGCGCAAATGCTATATATGACTATATTAGGCCCTGAGCCTTTATCCACCAATGTCGGCTACGCGCCCTTTACTTTCTTATGTTGGCTACACGCCTTTTATGTTACAAGCAATGTATCTCGGCCTAAGCGCCTACTTAATCAATGAAAGCATACGACATGCTCTTTTATCACGACTGACTTCTTTCGTTACAAATGCATGTTAAACTTCTGATTAGCACGAAAACACTCCAGTCATGCCTCCAAGGTCCTCCGCGAACATAGCGCGAGACCGGGCAATTGCACTCACAAGAGCCACACTTACATTTATTCGCGCTAACTTAACCGAAGTTTCTAACAACAGTGCAATAATTGTAACGGGAAAGAATACACAAGCATCATATTTAAAACAAAGCGCAAACACGCAACAGTTGTATAGACAACGGGTAACGTTCATTCCATTTAAAACTAGCGCGACCGCGCAAGAACTTACATTCAAAGTATAGACAAAAAATTACAAGGCACAAAGCCTGTTCCCAAGCCTATTCAAACTCGTCATTCCCATCGCCATCATGCTTATCGCCTTCATCGCCATCATCATCATCAGGTTTACCGTCATCACCATCATTCCCACCATCATCACCAGCTGGCTCCTCATCTGATAGTTCAACAGTTATCGGTGGATCAAGGATGGCCTTAAGGCGGTGACACCAGTCGTCATGCTCTAAAGCCTTCGCGGCCAAGTCCATCACGGGCAGTGACAAATTATCATAAGAATTTTCAGCATGTGTCAGCTCGGCGCTAGCCTGATCAGTCGTTGAACAATGACTAATGTCAAACTCCTATCCAAACACCTCTTCTACGTGCTGAGCACATTCCAGGTAGCCCCCGCGATGACCGACGGCGCGCGCGGCGTCCGTCAAAGCAGCAACAGCGCGATCTAGTTCTCCAGCATTAAGGACAGAGTTGGCAAGCTGTAATGAAGACCGCGCATTAAAAGCAACTCCTAGCAAATGAAAAACCTTTTAAAAAACAAAGAAAAAAAGAGAGCAGCATACCAACTCTACTCCACGGCCGCGCATCCATTCGGCCTCAGAAACAAGAGTATCAACGATGCCCCCGATCTTCAGCATAATTAGTCTGCGCCACATTAAGGGCCGTGGTACTAACATCGCGAGCTTCTTCGGCTCTTTGTTTAGCCTCTTCAGCAGTGGCTGCCTTGACCTTCTCAGCTTCGAGATCGATTTCTAAGGATTCACATTTGTCAACCTGATCGTTTAGGCGACGCTTCAATTCGGCGATCACAACATCCTTGGCCTGGAGATCCTTGTCCTTACCAGATAACTGAGTCTTCACTTCAGTAAGCTCAACCTAAAAAAGACAAGACTTAGGCTATTTTGCAAACAAGCACAAAGGGAAAAGGCATGAAAGTTTTTACAAACCTCAATCTGCTCCCTAGCAACCTGCGCAGCTTGCGCATCCTCGACCTTGCCGGTCAACTCAACAACCTTGGCTTCAAGGTTGACAATCTTGTTACGATCCGCAGCCGCACGCTCATTGTCCTTCGCACAAATACGCTTAAACTCGGCCTTTTCCTTCGACAAAAGATCCTCGGCAGCTCGAAGTTTGGTTTTCAGGGCCTCGCGCCCCCATTCTTCTGCCTTCTTATCAGCCTCAAGCTTGGCCCTCTCTTCATCAAAGGCAGTTTTTGACTTCTGAAACTCATTAATACGTTTCTGCATCCGCTCGCGGTACCTCTCCCAGTCCGACTTCTCCCTAACCATTGTTCGCCACTCCCGAACAATCTCCTGGTTAGCAGCGCGAGTATTCGCCTCCCCGAGCATATAAGTACGGTATAGCGCTTCATGAGTCTTCGCCCTCTGCCGGTTAACCTCTCCAGGAGTGAAGGAATTGAAGAACCAATCTCGGCAAGGACCGAACTCCTGAAAGGTATCCTTTTGCCTCAAACTCCAGGGAGCCTGATGGGGGGCATTACCGCGTTCCTCTTCGGTATAACTTTTATAATAGATATCACCAAGAGTATCCTTCACCCCGATAGCTTGTAGATTATAACCACTAGCGCCACCAGAGCTCGCGCCACTAGAAACATAAGGGCCCGATCCCCTGGTAGAAAGCCCCTTGGAACGATGGGGAACCTCAGTATGCGCGGGGTGGGCAGGTTCCTCAACCTCAGGCTCTTTCCTCCTCTCTTGACGAGGCTTCTCAGGCCCCGTCGCGCTCTCAACCTCCGGACCCTGCGCCTTCTCAACAATTTTTCCTTTCTCTTTCTCCTTTTTCTCCTTCTCTATGTCAGAGGCTTTTTTACGCTTCGCCTCCTCAGCCCTCCTATCTTCCTCGGCTTTCCTCTTCTTCTCCTCCTCCGCCTTATTCCTCTTGTCCTCATCAGCCTTCTTCCTACGCTCTTCATCAACCTTCCTCTTCTCTTCGGCAGCCTTCGCCGTATCACCCTCAGCAGTATGCTTGTCCTTGGCAGATTCAGACCCAGCAGTCTTGGAAGATTTGATGATAATCTTTGGCCTTTTTGGCTCTGGCTCCGTAAACACAACACCCTTCTCAGGGGTCTTCTTCTTGGTTTCTGCAGAAACTAAGGGGTTAAGAAGAGAGCAACACAAGGAAAGACAAATCAGGAACATACCAGGAGAGAATCTATAAAGGGAACGCAGATTACTCTGTTTCCCAAGCACCAACGCCCCTCCAGCTGCCGGCGCAGCAGCCGCACCAGCAGTGGTCGCGCTTCTACTCCTTTTTCTGCTGACCAACTTCTCAGCAGCATCTTCTTCTTCTTCCTCTTCCTCATGCTCGGCAGTGGAAGGAGTAGCGCCAGCGTCCGAGTTGCGAGAGCCCGCGCTCCCTGAGCCACCAGTTCCAGTCTTCTTTCCGCCTGCGCGCGACAAACCTTCAAGTGAGTCACTAACAATCACGAAATCTCTCAAGTCACTCTGACGGAGGCGAAAAATACCTTTATCCACGGCACCAGTGGTTGCGCGACTACTCCCGGCACCCTTGCTGGTCACCTCAACATCCTTCTTCTTCTTCACTGGTTTTTTCTTCTTCTTCTCTTCTGGGTCAATACCCAAGTCGCGCAACACACCTGCAAAGACGTTAGACCACGAACTTAGCTCTCCGTTCGAGGACCCTACTGACTCCTCGCTGGAAACATAGACAACCTCTTTCCCAGCAGAAGTCACAGAGCGCAAAGGGCGAGGGTTCGGTATGTGCGCACCTTCGTTTGCAGTAGGCGGCGAGGCGAACACATCAGCAACAGGATACATAAAGTTAACCTTTATCTGGTCATACCAGTATTCTTCTCCGTCCTGAAGCGGGCGCACGCCCATCGTACCGCCAAAAGTGGCGAAGGCAGCTTGATACAAACGCGCCTCTACACGACAAATCATATAAGTAAAAACACAAGCTACGAAATATCAGTAAAACCAAGGCAATTACTAACCTCGATCATCAATCATCAAGATAGGAACCTCCTTGCTTTCAGGCGGCCATTGATCACTCATCCTCGCCGCTACCAAGACATTCTCCCCAAACACTCGGTTTGGGGTGGCAGTAAGCTCCCGATACCAAGCCTCAGTCTTGGGTATCGCCAAGTCTTCCTTCACAATCGCTTCATTCCAGGCGTGAAACGTCATGGGGATCGGAATAACCTCCTCGCGAATATAAAAGAATTTCGGCTTCCAGTCATGGAAACTCTTGGGAGGATTTAGAAGTACCTTCTCCGCCGTGCCTCGACTGGCGAAGGAATAAAAACCCATGTTCTTCTGAAGTTGGTAGAAAACCCGGAATCTATCAACAGTTGGCTCTATGCCATGAGCCCAACACAGGAACTCGAAATGTCGAACCCGAACCATTCCGGGTGGGCTCATTTGAGATATATGGAACCCATAATATTGAAGAATATGAGCCATGAAGTTAGTCGCCGGAAACCGGAAGTTGCCCTGATGGAAGAAGTCTTCGAATAAAGTAATGTACCCCGGCGGTGCATCAGCGGCCGTCTGGTTCTGGCCGGGGTACCGGGCATCCCACTCCGGTGGGAACCGAAAACTACGTGATAGCTGTTCAAAAAGCCCTAAATCCCACCGGAGAACAGGCACATGACCTTCTTCTCCGGGATTATCTTCATGTTGTTCTTCAGCCATCGATAGATAAACAAAGGTCTTGAATGTCCTGGAAACAAGCCTGATAATCTGCTACGATGTTCTTCAAGAACTTGAAGAGATCTGCTGCAATCGTGTTCTTCAAACTTTGAAGATTCAAAGAAGTTTGAGAGGAAGTAAAAGAATAGTAGAAGAGAAAAGTGATGAGCCTTACATCTCTCCGGATATATATACCCATCGCATTTAATGCGATGGGTAACCGTGCCGAAACCGCCGCAAGCAAGGCCAACCAGAAAGCACCACGTAAGGCGTGTTTCCCGGAGTGACAGTTACCACGCGCGCGTGAGCTTCACTCTCCTGACGAAAATCTGAACCGTCAGCAACCAGTTGATGGCAACCGTCAGAGGTCAACTCAGTCGTCACCAACCACGACTTTTGCACCAACCTGTCAGAAAATTCAAATTTCGAGATTTTTCCCGCCCAAAGTCATTAGAAACTTCGTGTTAAAGCTAACAACAAAGCCAACAACAAGCCTGGTAGCCGCGCCGTAGTAACCAACAACTTACACGCGCGCCGTCTACCAAAGCCAAAAGCATAATTTTACTTTATTTTCTTAAGTACAGAGCTCCAACCACTTGTCTTGCGCATGGTGCAGCACTGGACTGGGGGGACTTGAAGGGGTGTGGTCCCAAAAAGCCGCGCAACCCACTGCAAGGTCGCGCGGGACCATACTCCTTAATCAGTAATTTTCTTGATTGCCAACCTCGCACGGGTTACAACATATCTGTGTAACGCTGCGCGAGGCCCACATAAGAGTAAACTCCAGTTAGCAACAATTGGCATTCTAAAAAGAACATCTGAAGGCCCATGAAGCTCGCGCGAGGTGATAACGTGTTCAGCAAGAATCATGCGTAACTTCGGCGCGGGGCCTTTCCAGATAGTACACAAGGTACAAGTGGCAGAATAAAAGAGCCAATCAGGGTCCTTCTGTTCCTGCGCAATCGTGCTCCACGATCGTCCGACATGCAGGAGACAAAAAGTACTTAAGGACGCCTATGTGGCACCAATCACAGGGCAGAGAAAACTGCCCCACGATCTCCACTTACCTGCTGATGGCAGAAGGGCGACCAGGCCGACAACAGTGACACGTGGCTCCAATCACGTTGCGCCAACTCCATAAAGCTCCTAGAAGCCACTAACGGTCGACACCAGTAAGACAAGGAGCATATCCTCCATGTTGTCGCCTTTCGGCCCAAGGCCCATCAGCCCACACCCTCTTACACCTCTCCGGCTATAAATAGAGACCTTCACTTCACAGGTTATTCATTCCATTCCCTCTACTCTCACTTAATACTTAATTCTCTCCCAAAGCAGTCGCTTATTCTCACGCCGGAGCCCGGTTAAGAGGGAAACCCCCACATTCCCCTCTTAACGAGTAACGGTGTTTTGTTTTGCAGATAAACACGGTCATCAAGGAGCTCAGGAAACTATAAGAAGATTAACCATCATGGTTGAAACATAAACCAAACTGATTAGCCTCATAATTAGTTACGTGTTTCTTCAGAACCCCATCTCTCCATCTTCTCTTTCTACGTTCTGGTAACATCACCGTCGTCACTACCCACCACCCTTGACCCCCACGAATCACTACCCACTTCTAATTTACCCACCCCAACCTCCGGCAACAACCACCTGCACCATCTCAAGCAACACCATGCGAAAAGTCATACCCGATGGAGTGAATCTTCGATAAAATCTATAATTAGTAAATCGAAAGGATAAGATCCGAACTAAAATGAAATTGAATAAGGAAATCGAGAAGAGGAATGAACCCATGAAAGTAGATGTCAGATCTGGAGATTTTCAAATCGTCTAAGTCTATTGCGTTTTTCTCAAGTTTTGCATAATGGACTTTGGTTGGTGTAAAAGGAATCTTCTGGCTTGACTTTAGAGGTATGTTTATGTTTGGATAGGATGAAGTTAGCGGTGAATTAGTGATTCTATTTTTATATTTATTTTTCTATTGCGTTTTACATTTATTTTTTTCGAACATCGAACTTCTGTTGCGTTTTACATTTATTTTTCTATTGCGTTTTATAAATTTTGTTGCGTTTTATGTCAGTTTTTTGAAATTGAAAGGAAATTATACTTTTATGATAATAAATTTTATTGCTTTTGTATTTTCTGGCCATTACGTTTTAGAAAAACACATTTTTGAAGTGTTTTCTGGCCATTGTGTTTTAGAAAAACACATTTTTGAAGTGTTTTTAGTCTATTGCGTTTTAGGTAAAACACATTTTTATGTGTTTTCAGTCAATTGCGTTTTAGAAAAAAGGCCTTTTTGAATGTTTTCTGGCCATTTCGTTTTAGGTAAAACACATTTTTATGTGTTTTTAGACCATTGCGTTTTAGAAAGTACACTTTCTTTTGTGTTTTTAGGCTATTGCGTTTTAGAAATAAGACATTTCTTTGTGTTTTCTGGCCATTGCGTTTTACAAATAAGACATTTCTTTGTGTTTTTTGCGCATTGCGTTTTAGAAAAATTTCATTTTTAGGTTTTTTTTCCATTGCGTTTTATGCAACTGGGCTTTCGAATTTTTTTTTCCCGAAAATATAGCAATAGTAACTCGTTTTAAAGATAAAAAAACGCTCGTTTTTTTGGTGCAATTTTTATAAAAAAAATAATGTCGTATGAAAGAGTTATTAACGTTTAAAAAATGGGGGGGGGGGGAATTGGAGGAGAGATAAACTATTGCCTTGAATTGACTATAATGCCCCTAAACAAACCTACGAGCCTCCTTTTTTTCCTTAAATTTCACTCATTTAATCTTAGCCCTTGATTAAATAAATGGATGATCAAGATTACTTCCTAGGCTTCCTACCAAAATAAACTTCCTATTATATCCTAACCCTATTGGTCCGATCTATATTAATACAGATACTGAACGCGCTGAATCTGCTTCTCCATCATCATTTCCTACACCACACGACCCGAGAACCCAAAAACAACCAGACATGGACTGATCTTTACCATATCACGTCGATTGAATGGTCTATTGATTCCATATGATTCGTCATTATGAGGGAAACGGTTTCCTATCATTTACTTGTCTTAAAACAATCATAAATAATCAAATAAAGATCGAATTTATTATACTTTTAACACCATTAACAACTTCAAAGAACTCCAAACGTTTTTTTTTTGTATAACTCGATCACATCAGCTAATACATTATACCATTTGGTTTCTGGAAGTTTTTTACACGATTCCTCACTCCCAACTCCCATTAACAATCGTTCAAACTCGCGAATTCCAGCGAAGAACACAATCTAGGGCTCATAACTTGATTCTACAATATCTCATTCAATTCTCAATCTTTTCAGGTAATTCCAAAGCCTTTTGTGCTTTATTTTTCATTCTCTACAAAAGCCCTATATTAATTTCAGTGATAGAAGGATAATTTATCCGAATCTAATCTTAGTTGAAATTAGGGTTCTTCATGCATAGAATTTGGGGCTTTTAGATTTAGACTTGTGTTTTGAGGAAACTGAAAGTATAATATTGTTATATATCATACTAGTGTATTGTGTGTAAATTTTGGGAATTTTTAGATATCAATTGGAATTTTGGTGAATTATTTATGTTTTAATCACTAGATAAATCAAATAAAAATACAAGATAATTTTAAATAAATTCAATAAATATCTTTATTGGGTATTTCAGAGTATATAAGCAGCAGGGAATTTTAATATAATTTTTCCTTAATTTTTCCTTAATTTTTGGGAATTCATGAACGTAATTTGGATTTATACATGTTTTAATTATTAAAAAAATACAAGTTTATCACAAATAAATTCTATAAATATTTTTACTGATTTTTTTTATAGATTCTATTATTGTTTTGTGACTCTTATATAAATTTTTCTATAATCTTAGATAATTATCTTATCAATGGATTAACGGATTTTCTTTTAAGTAAATAAAATTTCTTTATAAAATTCATTATTTCAAATTAAAACATGTGATAACCATGAAGTTTAAGGTATGATTTTGTTAGATAAATTCTATATATTTTATCAAAACTGGTAGCATTTAACGATTATGATAACATACTAAATTGTTATTACTATATAATTAATCATGACTTTTTATATAAGTACCGATTTATCTATTAAAATGAATAATCATTTAAACCCCAAATAGGAGAACCCAACTTTCTAAAAAAATATATATTATCCTTTCGTTCAAGTATTTCGTTATTTAGAATCTTCGTTATATTTATTCTAGGGTGATTTAGTCAATTGTTATACCTCGCGTACTCGTGCGGTAATTCTCGTGGATTAACTCTTCTCAAACTGTGAGTAAACTCTCTCCCCTTTTTATCATCAACTTTTTGGGGTGTATCAATGTGTCTCGTTCGATTGTTTTTATCTAAAATCGAGCATGCAAAATCTTGTGTGTCGTATATGCATTACTTGTTGTTGTTGATTGTTTGTTGAGGTTGTTTGTTGAAGTTGTTTTTGTTGTTGTGTTGGTCATCATAGTCAATAGTTATTCATTCAGTGGATCCACGGCTGACCTTTCCTCATGACCTGGAGATGTCGGTATCGCCCCATTAGTCTTGGGCTGACCTTTCCTCCTAACTATGGGATGTTGGTATCGCCACAGTCACACCCTTTTTGGGTGTGGGACGCAAGGTGTTGGTTTTCGGTTTTGGTGTCGATCTTGGTCTTAATCATTACTCACTTACTATTTTATGTTCATACTACTTGTGCATTGCTTCCACATGATTGATTGCATGTTTAATATTTAATTAATATTTGAAGTTAAAAAGGTAAAACATATTACTTTTATTACTAAATTTTAAATGGTAAACCTATTTTACTTAACCAGGGTTTACTCGCCAGCTCTTGTAGCTGACCCAAAAATACTATTTTACACATGATACAAGTGTAGAGGATTGAAGACTGGACTGGATCAGGATCACGTAGGAACTTTGCCTTAGTAATTAAAAGAACAAGTTGATGTATTATTTGAATATTTCAAAACTTATATGAAAAGTGTGACATAAAATCATGATATGTTTAATTATGAAAGTTTAATAGTTCCATAAGCTTTGGGCAATCATTATGCCCCGTACCGTTCCACTGCGGGTCGGGGTGTGACATAAACGTACAAAACCGTGAAACCAAACGACCAGAGTTTCCCCTCTTTGGTCCAAAATTCGTTCTAAGTGACAAGACCTTGACACTATATAGGCAGCCTGATCCGCACATGTATGTAAACACGGATTCACATATTAAGTGCGAATGGCCATATGCGCGGATCTGCCCCATCCATGCAGATTGGTCATCCATGTGGATGCACACTTACACATTAAACCTAGTCTTGTCTAACCTATAAACTACGAATCGATACATTTGACACTAAAGTCCAAGATTGACGGAAGCGATAGACATAGTGCATTCACAGACTCCCCCTTGGATATTGCTGCAGTCAATCTTTGTCATAGCTAATCTTCTTCTGAGTCTTCAAAAGTCTTTGACAGTTCAGAATCACAGACTCCCCTTTACATCTTGATTCATCAAGTCCCCCTTTCATCAGACTCTCTCTCAGCAAATTCCATTTTGCTTTGATCTTCTAGGATCCTTACCTGGCTCTTTGAGTATATGTCCATTTGAAAATTAAAACCACTTGTGAGAATTACTTGCAATTTCAGAAACATAACCCGATTCTCCACAAAATTTCATTTGACATTAAAAACCAAGCCCCCCCTATCAATTAACTTTCATTCACACACCGATCAATATCATATTTGACTTTAAAGCATCCAACTTCATAAACCCTCACAGATAATCAAGTTCAACTTAATGACCTTGATTTATCCAATTATCTACAAAGTCCAACTTAAAGACCTTGGAGATAATTGCAAACTATTTTTAGTGTAAGACCCTAAAAGCGTTTTGACCCAAAACGACCCAGTGGAAAATGAACCGTAAAATTTCTTTCTTTTAATTGCGCTAACATACTTGAATACTGTTTAGGTCAACCCTTTTTAACATAAATACATCATTAATCATTTATTTAATGTAACTATGTAAACAAATAATTACAAACAATGTGACCGCTTTTAGTACAATCCATAATCTTCAACTCGACCCTCGTTCACTTGTCCATCATAAATATCTGACTAACCAGCGGTCACCATATATAAGCAATACGTTAGTAAATGGTGACATCATATATATTAAATAAGGTATAACAACCCTCCTAAAATATTTCCGACACTCCTAAAATATTTATAACACCCCCATACGCCCTAAAATACACCGCGTATACGAGAAATGGCCCTAAATACCTTATTTTTATAAAAATTAAATAAAAACAAAACCTAATGGTCTCTGGAAGGGCGCGACAAAGCCAGTAAAGGCTGTCGCGGGCCGTGACCTCCTTGACACCAGGCCTCCGGAACTGCCACGTGTCACGCGCGTGTCGAGTCTAGTGGCCGAATCAGCCAAGCTAGGGCCTACCCTAGTTGGCCTCGCGGGGCGCGAGAAACCCTTGAATCAACCCTATAAATTGAGACGATCGGCCTTCAGTTTCCGACGTTCAAAACTAAAAAATTCTCTCTCAATTCTGAAGTGTAGAATTTATCCTCGGGTATTATACCCACTAAATTAGCAAAGATCTGCCTCATTATAAGTATTTTAACCCTTGGTTACGTATTAGATACGCTGCTCGATTGATCTAGTGCTCCGTAACAGCTGTCGAGGCTCTGCCCGACGTAGTCGTTGGAGTTTCTGTCTCGGGGAGGGTATAACTAATGTAAATTGGGTTATTATACTAACGCGTGTGCTTTATTTAAATTTAATAGATTATAACCAGAAAATCACAGGAAAAACCCTAAAGTAGCAATGTGAGTAATCTCCTTTTTGTAAACTATTTTTACAAAACCTTAATTATTTTAAATTATAAATAGCAGTGATTGAGTCTTTGTAATTCTTTAATTACTGCCGGTATTTTGGGGTTTTGTATACAAAATGTGGAACACGTTACCATTGGACAATGAGATAGTCAATGAGTAATATGACCCACCAGTCAGGATTGACAGTACTGAATGAGTAATTGTGTAGATATAAACATTATAATCGCTCTCAATACTGTGAAATAATAAAACTCTTCTTGATAAAATTGGGATTCACTCACCAGTATTTTCCACTGACAAAATGTTTTTAAACGTGTTTCAGGTAACGAAATGTGAAAGCCAATTAGAAGCCAGCTGGACAGCACTGAAGGCTTGGAAAAGTGGCTATAAAAGTTACCTAAATAAAGAAGATGTTTTATTCAATAAATTAGGGTTTATCCCTATAAACGTGATGTAATAGAAACTTGGGAATTTCCCATGTGTTTAATATTATAAAAATTTGGTATTTTACTCTGATAAAATATTTCCTAACTACAGTCCTGATGTAAATTCCGCTGCCAAATTAATAAATACCGATACCATTGAATCTGAGTTCGCGGCCGCCCGCTCCCAGGTAATTAGGGGTCGGGGTTGCGACAGAAGGTGGTATCAGAGCTACAGCCACTGATTTCAGCCACAGAAGTGTTCTGCTGATACCAAAATTTTATTCATTATGTTAGGAAATAATCTATGTGATTATGTGCATATCTGTATATTATTGTTTTGTGTTATTTGACAATTTGTTACTTTACAGTATGAGTGATCAAGGACCATCGGACGCTTATCGTCAATTGTCCAACTCTCCTAAGGATGAAAGAACTTCTTCCCAGCCTACCCCTCGGGGTATTCAGCTGACACCGAAGAAGGGATTTTCGTATTCAAAGCACAATCTGAAGAACCATTCCCTACCAAAACGCGAGGATGGTTCAGTCGGGGAGCTCACGAGCGTAGAAAAAGAATGGGAAAGTTGTATCAACAGCCAGCTTTAGCAGCCGCGAATAGAGAGATGAATGCTCAAACTCAGGACATAATCAATAGACGACTAGCCAATTTCCACATACTAGCTACCACAGCCGCTGACCCGAACCTAGAACAAATCATAGCACTGCAGCCACTCCCCTTATTCCCAACACAACCTATGGAAATCGAACCCAACCCAGGAGACCAAATTCCAGTACCTGCTTTCTACCCAGCTGAAATCCCTAGAATCCCAGCACCTCATCCCCCAGACTATGACCCATGGTTTGACGACCATAGGGATTACCAACAACTCTACCCACTAGAGGAGCCCATACAAAACCGAGTAGCACCCTATCCAAACCTTGACCCTCTAGACCCATATTTTGATAATGACCAATATATCAGGGAGATCCTAGAAAATCCGTACCCTTACGAAGAACCAATGCCATAGTATCCTGACCCGATACCAGCACCAGCACCATCCATGAGCACTGAGAATGTGCAAGAACTCCGCACCTTTGGTGAGGATTTGTTAGATGAAAGTGAAAAGATAAGACAAATAGGGGAGAGACTCGTCTGGAAATACGATGAGCGTAACATGCAATATATATATGCGTGTAGTTTGAAAAAAAAATCAACTAAAATCCAATACCTACTGATGCATACTAGTATTGAATTTTAAATTCCAGTTGTGATTGTATTAGATATAGATGCATATATATAAAATAGAGTAAAGGTCATAATGCACGACGATTTTGGATCAATGTGTTGTTGTGTGATTATTCGCATTGAATATTGTTTCATGATATTAATACTTGGCAAATGTTTATAATCCAGATGGACAACGAAGTGAATCAAGAAAACCAGAATAACGATAATAATGGAAACCAGATTGATAATAGTGCCATCCAACACATAGTGGCACAAGGATTATAGACGCTATGCCATATATTATCAAAACGGTTAAGGAAGCGGATAATAATAAAAGTAACAATGGAAGTAAACGACCACCTACTGAACCCAGTCACAGCGTAAACAATGGACCGTTACTTCAAGTGCCTGTTCCAAAAAGAAGAAGAACCATGTCTTATGGTTGTTCTTACAAAGAATTATGGTATTGTAAACCAATAGAATTCTCGGGCAATGATGGAGCCATTGCAGCTCTACGCTGGATAGAAAAGACTGAGGCAGTCTTAAAAAAAGCAAGTGTGCAGAGGAAGACAAAATCATGTTTGCTTCCAATCTGTTTAAGAACTCAGCTCTAGAATGGTGGAACACTATTCTCCAGACTAGGGGAAGTGACAGAACCTATAATATGGAATGGACTGAATTTAAGAATATGGTTGAAAGGAAATTCTGTCCTCCCAATGAAAAGGAACATATAGCTAATAAGTTCTTAAACCATAGAATGACTGGAGTAGACTGTAAGGGTTACACTACTCTATTATTTGAATATGCTAGAATAGTGCCAACCCTTGCATCACCAGAACCAGTATTAATCTCCCGTTACATCTGGGGATTAATTAGTGAGATTAGACATGTAGTCAAGGCAGCTAGACCACAAACTATAGAAGAAGCTGTAGAACCAGCAAATACCTTGACTGGTGAATTAGTACGTACGCAAGAAGAAAACCAGAGACCATTAAGTTTTGTTTTTATTTAGTTTTTATAAAAATAAAGCTATTTAGGGCCATTTCTTGTATACAGGGTGTATTTTAGGGCGTATAGGGGTGTTATAAATATTTTAGGAGTGTCAGAAATATTTTATGAGGGTTATTATATCCTCCCCACCTTGTTTTAGAACTCGTTCTCGAGGTCTACTGGAACAGGTGTGGATATTTCCTCTGCATCTCTGATTCAAGCTCCCAAGTGTATTCTGGTCCTCTCTTGGAATCCCATTTTACACTAGGGTTTTGGGGGAAACCCCTTGCTATAAATAGGAAGTGATAATTAGGAGTTAAGGGTTAGTTGTTTGTTTTAGAAACTTGTATTAGACAAGAATCCTTGTATGCAAGTTTAAGAATTCAATTCAACAAATCTTCAAATCTTCATCTTCTTGTTCTTGATTTCTTGAAGATCATCAAGTTTGGATTCTGCCCATCCTTGGTGATTGTTTGATATCGTTGTTTGATCCGTATTTTTGGGACTTACAGATTTCAACATCTACATAAGCCTAAACATACTTTAATTCTGTCATTTAAGCGATTAATCTTACTTCTTAGTTTGACCCGTTTGGTTTTTATCATACAACTTCCAATTTAGTTGACTACTATAAACCTAATTCCATCAAACCTATCTTAGTACTTCCATTGATTTTACATTCCTACATACCTCTCAACAATTAACATATAACAATTCCCTTTAAATACTAAAGAGTGATTCCGAAATCACTTACCTTATGTGTCCATGTTCGAGCTCGCCTTCTTGTCTCCCTTTGACTCGTTAGCCATCCGTGCTTGAGTCATTGCCAATGTAAATTCCTATTCTTTCATGCCATCATTTTAATAACTTGTTAGTTTGCATGTTCATCCATATCGATAATCATTTCAAATTCTTAGTTGCATTACTTTCATTAGTCAATCATTCACTAACATGCATAGCTCAATTCACTAAAAATAGGCTGTTTTGGGACATCCATTCACTGTACTTACGGCTTTGCAAAAATTACGATCTTTTTATGTGACGTGCCTATCGAAGGGGTTATCCTTGTGTTAAATTTTTAAAGTTTAACTCTCTACTAAAAATAAAAAAAAAAATCATTTACTAAGAAGCAATCAGATTTGTCACTTTCTGACTGCAACCTATGGAAAAATTCATTTAAAAATCCTCGATTATCCGATTGACAGAATTCCAGTTGGAGATTTTCATGACCTCCTGAAGCTACCTACAGTAAAATTTTTAGATCATACTAATCCTTATATTGAGTTAAGACATTCGTAATGGGCTGCAAATTCTGCAAGAAAACACAGCCTGAACCTTCGATACGGAAAATTGATAAAACGTTCAATTTTCGTCGAAAAAATGCAATTCCAGTTGGGTTTGAAAGGTTTTTCCTGGAAGTTCATCACAAACTCAATAAACATCAGTTTTTGACAAGATTTGACTCGGTTACGGTCGATTAAATTCGTCTGTAACTTTCTGGACAGATTTTGTTTCATCACCCGAACCCCACAAACGATTAAAGCGTTACATCAATCAAGCGTATATCACATTCTTAGGACATACTTTTACTTAATCACAATTAAACTACATTTGCACTTAGATTTAATTACGAATATATTCCTCATGGTAATTTACTATTAAGTCCATCTTATCTACCTTCTATACATATTCATTCGTTGTTTACATCAAATCTCTTCTAATAATCTCACCTATACATTTCATCAAACACTTGGCGTGCATCAATCATTGTTGTTTAGAAATTGTTATTTTTCATGTTCTTACACACCATATTTTTATACATACACAAATCCTCAATCACTCAAATCATTATAACGAATGAACATTAACACAAATGCATATCTTACCTTCTAGTTGACAAGTTAACATCATAATTTTGACTAAAACCTTCTATTTCATGATCAATTCTCAAAAACCCACTTCATGATTTATGAGAGCTTTTTATCAAGACGTATGAACATATCAATTTCATTCATATTAGCATTCAAAAATGTTTCTAATCATGGTTTCTTCATCAATCAACACTATTCCACTTAGACACTTAAATAATTGACCACTTTTATGCATTCTCATCACATCATAATCAACCAAATCAAGAATTGTGACTTACCTTTAGTTAGACAAGCTTAGATGATTGATTATAAGTGCACATGCATAGATTCTAGCCATGATTTCCTTCTCAATTTCTTGATTTTGTGGTGGAAAGGGTTTCCCCCTTTCTTTCTCTGCTTCTAGTCTACACACACACACACTGATGTGTGTGTGTTTGTGTTTTAATTTTGTTTTAATACTTATCTTTCCAACCTTTCACAAATTGGTCCTTCTAGTTTGATTGTTTATTTTTAAATGGCTAGAACATATCTTTTATATTAAGATTTTTCTCTTGCATCCTAACTAGGTTCATATCCCTAGTTTCCATTTTGTAGAATTAAACAAACATTTATACTTATATCTTTATTTTAACATATGCACACCTATATAAAGATATATTTTAAATTTTTGGGGTGTTACATTTAGATTTTACATTTTCAAAAACCAAGTTTCAATTTAATGAACTTGTTATTTTTCGGAGACATGTTCAGCATACTTAGATTTTGAAATTCAGCTTTCCAACATCGGTTGTCAAAACATAAAATGGAATCTAAAATCTTTTTGGATTTTATCTGAAATGAAATGCAACAATAAAATATTTACAGACATATTTTTGTTGAGTTTGCGACAGAGGATCATATCAGTTTATGACAAATCACTAGCACCGTTGATCTATATAAACTTTAAGCTTTAAACAATTCACTTAGATTGTCAGTATACTAATCCACTTAAATTTTAACACAAACTTCAATTGATTCAAGATACGAAATTAGTGTTTTAAGAACTAACTTAATCGCGTGTCCCATCTTAGAATATACTCCAGTATCAAGATTCCCTGAATTCAGTCTTACAGGTGAGTATACCTAAATGATATCTGTCTCTGGGTTAGTGCGAGACCTTGAGAGCTCAGGTTAGAACTTCCATTCAGACAAAGAGATGAAGGCTCGACCTAAGGTGTGTTCCACTTAGGAATCTTCTTAACTACACTTGATATATATCTTTCGATATTTTCTCAATTTTTATGCAGTGGGGGATTTTAAGCGCGAAAGTATTATACGAGGTCTAGGCCATTACTGATGCAAAATCAGAAGACAAGGTATAAAACCCCATATATGAATAAGTATAAAGACCTAATATCTCAGAATCAGGCAACCTCACAAAAGAAATTTCGGAATACTAAGTCCATGTATCCGAGAGATGTTCCCCATGAATTAAGAAAGTTATCGATTTAGGTTTATATCTCGAAATCAATCTACTAAGTGTGTAAAAACCTACTGGCATATCATCAGTGAGACCGTTTATCACTTTTTAACTTTCCATTTCTTTAGCATGTTGTGATTGTCTACTGATGTACTATCATTTCCTCTTTTTACACTAACTATTTTGAATTTTTCACATTTTTTACATTTTCGAAATTTCAAATGTTTTTAATTTTTTTTTTCAAAATTTAAAACTTCTGATACCACTTGTGAGGACCGTTTCGGTTCTCCCGAATGCTCCGACCGGCTAGTTTGACTTCGTATCACGAGCGGAATCCGAGTACGAAGGTGACGTGCACAAGAACAAGCCAATTAAACTGGTTTCTATTGATTGTATAAACGTACAAAACCGTTAAACCAAACGGACAGAGTTTCCGTTCTCTGATCGAAAAGTCGTTCTAAATGACAAGACCTTGACACTATATATAGTCAGCCTGATCCGCACATGTATGTAAACACGGATGCACATATTATGTGCAAATGGCCATATGCGCGGATCTGCCCCATCCGTGCAGATGCACACTTACACATTAAACCTAGTCTTGTCTAACCTATAAACTACGACTCGATACATTTGACACTAAAGTCCAAGATTAACGGAAGCGATAGACATAGTGCATTCACAAATAGATTTCGAGGACGAAATCTTCTAAAGTAGGGGAGACTGTAACGCTTTGCATATTTGTACTTTCCTGATTTAGCAAGTATTGTTGTACATTCTATTTTTTTAGAAACTTGTACTCCTGTTGTACTCTACTTCATTTCAATTTGTAATACGAGACTGTTGATCATAATGAAAATTCAAGCATTTTATTCACATTCATATTATTCATGTTAAATTTGTGTGCATGTTTATTCCCAAGATCAATGTTTTAAACACCACTATACAATTCTCATATTTGCATGATACACATTTATGCTCGTTACACGTAAAACCGGTTAAAACGCATAACATAATCGAACTTGAACCTCGAAAAGAAGGGAAGGACTCCTCTCGCATGAATGGGCCTGTCGCCCGTAATCCCATCTCGTCCCAACTTGCTCTAAAGCCTTTAAATAGGCGCACTACTCCACGCATTTCTTTTGCTCAGTTTCACAAACACTCTCCAAACGCTCTAAAAACCCTCCTATGCGATCAAAAGCATTTCAATATGATTTTCATCCATCTCTTTCATTCCTTTAACATATTTCTTGCATTTTGATTTTAATTCTTAAACTTTTCTTGCAAACTTCTTGATTTACCACATCTCATGGATGGTTTCCACTAGTTTGCTTGGGCAAACTTATGTTGGAGCATCACCATATGAGATTCAAATCAAGATTCACAAACTTTAACATTTTTACAAAATCGTTCATACATTTCGTTCTAATTTACTGTACGATCTTGATGGACTCTGGAACCCATCAGACCCTTAACTCATTTCATAGTTATGGGTTTGCATTAGGGTTAATTTCCACCAAGAAATGATTTGTTTTGGATGGATCTAACAAACATTTTTCAACAAAACAGTCACCAGTCGCCCGAAAGGAGATCCCTTTCGCACGAAATGGACTGTTTCGCATGTTTTATTTTCGATTTCGTTTATATTTTATATCAGTTCATCTGTGATTAACCCAAAACAGTTTCTTAGTCACAAAGTGAGTTAATCTCGTCCAGCCTCCGACACTTAGTTCACTCTTTCCATGTCGTGTTGGCACACCTGGGTTGTCCTTACTTGGCTGTTTGGTCAATTTTTTACTTTTTATTTTCGAGTTGCTTAACAACTACTGTCTGTTTATGTTTAAATCAGTTACGAATAAGTTCTATGCATGATTTTATGTTAAAACAGACCACTCACATGAAAGGGAAACCCTTTTCGCAAGAAAGGCTTCTTCCCTTTCTCACGAAAGGCCCTTTCGCACGAAAGGTTCTGTTACTTGTTTTCTGACTTACTTTTCTCGTATTTTACAATCTGATCCGAACCCTTTTCATATCAGAATGCTTACGCCTCTGTTTACCCATTTTAGGGTGTCACACCCCAACCAATGGCGGAATCATCGGAGTGGGACGAAATAGATTGCTCATCACACATAACGCTAATTGTGACAATATTTAAATCAAAACCGTTTTCATTGCATAACTCAAACTATCAAATACATTACATGATATTCAAATTACAACAAACAAAAGACAATACAATGAGCTCCACATAACATAATAAATCAAATCTAGTAATTTCTTGAGCGTGTTTCTAGTCATCCCTGCTGGATTCATACAATCATCATCATCAACCTATAACATGTTTAAAATAAAGTGTCAATGCGAAAGCATTGGCGAATACACAAGGTTTGTACAAATATAGCATAAGTATAAAAGCATTTTCTCGAATCCACATGGCAATTTGTAAACAAGGTAACTAGCATGCATCACAATATGTCAAACCCAAGTGTCCACTAGTATTTAGCATCACTCGCCACAAAAGTTATAAGACTGTTCAAGAATAAATAAAGACTTTACAAGACCCCGACGGGTGGCATGCTACTCCTATAGCACTATGTATGTTAAGTTGAGGCTTAGCAAAGTTAATGACATAAAGCATGTATAATCTATCATGAACCTAAGTAAACAAGTAGCATATATATAGGATTGAGAGTATATAGCATGTTTAAGTGTGTGAATGTGAAGTTGGTATATTAGCATGTTACAACCCAAAGTGTTTTAAAAATAAAATGGGTCAAGTGTACTCACGGTTTTGCAAGCTTCCACTTGTTAATCCGTGAAGACTTTGTTGGTTGTTTGAGGATGGAACACCAAGTCCTTCTACACGAGGAAACGTAGGTTTATGAGTAATTTGGATGACAACGGGAGATTTAAATTCAGAATTAAAAGTATAGCAAAAATAAATATACAAGAAAATAATCATCTAGACTTAGTACTCGTTTTTGACACTATGAAAACTCATAGGGGTTAGAATGATTTCATGAGTTTAACACCCATTAGAATCGTAACGAGGAACTAAGTACTTAGGTGATGTAACTTAGTACCTTGATGAATAATCATTTGATTATCATCAAGGGTTCGGTTTTTATAGGTATTATATGTATTTTATATATATTTTATATAGTTTAAGTCCAACAAGAATATCAAGGATTATCATATAAGTCATGCATAGAGGTAGGAGGGTAACCCGTAACATTCCTTTTAAAACATCTTTCTTAGATTCACCATTGCACAAGTTGTTAAAAACAACAAGGATGGTCATGAATGAATAATATGGAAATGAAACATACATATTAACTAAGAGGAAAATCATCAAGTGAGGCGTGGATTGTAAGTAGGATAGCCCAAGTTTTCCCAGTAATCACACATACACAAGCTCAAGTCTTGTTCAACACTTGTGGGTTAGAAACTCTTACAAAACAGAAAGTTTAGAGGAGTAAAACAACTCCTAATTGTATATAAAAACTTGTTTTTAAGCACACTAATCATAGACTTGATTAGAGGCATAAGGACATAGGTTTGTTGAAGAAAAACATAAGTTTTCTTCCAAAACATGAAGAATAAAAAAGATAAAAATGAGCAGAATTATAGGTGCACTTTGGACCTCAAAAATGGTGAGGTTTCACCTTAGTTTGCCCAAGCAAACTTGTGAAAACCTTCCTAGAGGTTATCCAAGTGTTTTAGAAGAAAGAAACAAGAAGAAGTAGAAGAAGAAGTGAGTTTAAACTCACTTTTAGTGGCTGAAAGTTTCTGCTTGTTTTTGCTGGAGTAGAGCTGAGTTTATGAGAGTTTTGAGAGTGTTTTAGTGTTGCAAAAGTGGTAATGATGCTGAGATTAAGTTATATTTATAGAGGGAAGGATTAGGGTTAAGTTGGTTGACATTAAATATAAGTGGTTGGTTGTTAAAACAATAAAATAAAATCTCTCTTGGCAGAATGCGACCGGAATGGCTGTACAGCCTTGTTATATTTTTTTTTATCATTAACATATAAGTTAGTTATCTATTTTAGTGCACATGTAATTGACTATTAAATCTCATATTGTTAGTCGGTAGGTGTAATTAACAAAACCAAAACAACAACCTTTTCTAGATGCTTGCGGCCGCACTGCCATCTTTCATTCTTTTATTTTTTTTCATCATTCTAGCATATAGGTTAGTAAGTGGTGCATATTATATTATGTTGGTGTAGTGCACATGTAACTAACTAAGGAAAATATTTTGTTGTTAATGGGTTAAGCATTGAAATTAATAAAAAAACAAATGAAACAGCCATATAGGCTGGCCGATCGGACCTACTGCAATCCCTTATTTTTTTATTTTTATTCTTTTTGTTGATTAAATAATATAAGTTATATAATTAAGACTAAGTAGAGAGTTCAAATGAGAAAAAAAATTAAGAAGAAAAAAGAAGAAATTTCAACCAATAAGAATACTTCATTTTACTTCATTTAATATTTGCATTTAATTTTAATATAAGGGTATATTGGTAAATTTACATAAATCATTAATTTGTATTCTTCACCTTTAATAACTAACTAAATTAAATTTGTAAGTCATTTTCAAAATATACACTTTTTTCCAAATTAAAAAAAAAACAACTTAATTTAAAGTGTAGAATAAATTACGAGTCGTGTATGATATATTTCGAGGTGTGTAGGATAAATTTTGACTGTGTAGGATAAAATTCTATAATGTGTAGGGTATATGTAAGAAAATTTTTATATGTGTAGGTTTTGTAGATTACATGTAGGATAATTAATGATTAGTTGACTAATTAATTAAAGAGAAAAAAATTAATGATATGAGTTATAAATGAAATAGTATTTTACTAATATGCCATTTTTTTTCTCACATTAAATTTCTTCTCAAATGAACCTTCCCCTTAAGACTAATGTTATGTATTTAATATGTCTAAAGTATAACCTAACATGTTTAAGGTTTAGCATGTATTTTAAACATGTTTTAATTAAACTTAAGATGTGATTTAATAAGTGTGTGAAATCTATCAAATGTAACAAGTATATATGATTTGTATCAAGCGAAAATTATATAACTTAATCTTATAATCGAACAACCAAGTTTTTGAATGTATGGAAGGTTTAAGAATTACAAATGCACGATCATTTTTTACGAACTAAACTTACATTTATGCGAATTATGAATCATGTCTCAAACGAATGCACGTATCAATGTATAAACATGTATAAACGATGTATAAAAGATTCATTTCATTACGATCAAAGTCTTGGATTTACAATGGCTTGAAACGAAATACAATTACAAAGGAAACGCGTTTCCGAAAATAGAAATACGACATAATCTTTCTAATTAAGGAAAGTACGAATAAGCGGGGCGTTACACAGGGTGACTTCGGTGTTACAAACTTCATCAACTCAACTCTCGGTTTTCGTGGAACTCTACGCAAGACTGTGAGTATACTCGATCCCTTTTTCATTTTATTCACTTTGGGTGGAACATGTACATATATACAAAAACACGCAGTCACAATTAAAAATGTTTATCAATCACACTATATCCACAATTAAACTTGAAACTTGTTATGCTTGTTAAACTCATATACTATGTTTACATTGTGTCTATATGCTCATTAACTTTGCAAGCCTACCTTAACAATTATAGCGCTATAGGATTAACGCCCCGCCCGTATTCTTGTGGCATTGTTAAGTAAACACTATTAAACCCTCTTCGTTTCGACAATGTTAGGTAATCATGATTGCGTTAAACTCTGGTTTGACATATAGTTTACACTTAGTACACCATGTTGGTAACTTGTACACATTTATCATGTTGGATATGAGCACAGTTAAAACATTTTCGTATTATGCTATGTATTCAAACTGGTATACTCGCCAACATATTTGTTGATCATTATTTTAATACATGTTGCAGGTTGAAAGGTGATGAGCGAAGAAAACAAGTTAGGGTGGATTTAGATACACGCCTAAATGAATAAACAACTATTTATGATTCATGTATTTGATGCTACAATTTGGTTATGTTTTGTTTTGTTGAACGACGCATGACATTTAGTATTTATGAAACTTTGATGAAATAGTTATTGTCACAATTTAGTGTTATGATGTTATGAACAAACATGTTTTCGTCTCACTTCGAGGTTTCCGTCATCGGTTGGGGTGTGATAACTTGCCCCGGCACCACCAGTGCCCAATGTAGCCCCTAGAATGTCCAACCCCTCAAGAGTGTTAGACACTAAAACATAATCTTTAGGTTGAGTTTTTCTAGGGCGGAAGATACATGTGCTAGCCTGCTTTGTCACGAGAGCAGCATGCTTCTGTTGGCACTTTGCTTCCTGCGCCTTACCACCCCCCGCGGCTGCGGGGTGACCTCCCAATGCAGCAAGAAAACCTGCAGCAAAAACAAATCCTAGTGAGTATCACTGGAAAAATAACATCAACTCTTCACCCGCAGGAGCCACGCCCCTACACAGCCTAAAGTTCAAAAAACACATACAACATACACGGCCCTGCCGCAATTGGCCCCCCCAACGCCGGCCTTTCGGGAATGCGGAAGTTCCCAACAATGGTCTCATAGCATCCTTCCTCACCATCGTCACAGCGCTCTGCGACAATCTTCACTTTGTTGTCTGACGCAAACATGAACTACAAACCAACAACTACAAAGAGTAAACAACAAAATTAGTAAGGGGAGAAATATTCTAAAGAAGCGCGGTAAAAAAAAAGTTACCTCGGTCATTCTCCCTTCAAACAGGCTTCTACTTGCTGCCCAGTTTCCAGAGCATCATCATGTGCAAAACAATTAACCCCGTGTTGCTCATAGCAACCAAGGGGAGCGCTTGGAGCACACCATACCAGTCCAGTGATACATGAATGGCCAACATCTCCTTTGGAATCCGCTGGTACACACCACGGATTTCCAACCTACACACAAGCGCAGCCGCCTTGATGTAGAAAAAATTGGACTTCCACTGATGGAAGCCCTTAGGAGGCACTTTCAGTATCTTCTTTACACCCTTGTGGGCAAAGAAAGAATAAAAACCAACCAGCTGAACCTACAACTTGTAAAAATGACGGAAATTCTCAATCGTTGGCTCTATCCGTTGGGACCAGAAACAGTACTCGAAGTGACGATCACGAACCATCCCCGGTGGACTCAAGTGGGAGATGTGGATCCAATAAAATTCAAGCAAATCGGCCATGAAGACTGTCAACGGCAGCCGGAAATTCCCCTTGTGGAAAAAGTCGACGAATAAAGTCTCATAGCCGAAGGGGGCATCAGCGGCAGTCTTACACTCTGCCGAGTATCGAGCACCATATTTTGCCGGTATATGACAGTTCAGCAACAGGGTCTGAAAAGCACTTCCAGACCAGTTTAGAACCGGCAACACACCGTCGGCGTCGACGTTTTCTGGGTTTTCACCCCCAGATGAAGACGGAGAAGACATTGAGAAAAATTGGTGAGAGATTGAAGAAGAAAAGGCTGAAAAACTCGCCAGAAAATAAGAAACAGTCACCGGAAAGTTGAGAGAGAAAGAAGAAGATGAAGGTGAAACGGCTGGAATTCAAAAGCGTGAAACAAAACCCTAGCATATCTTCCCGTATATATACCCTTTGCATTTAATGCGAAGGAAAAGACATGCAGAACGTGCACCGTATCACCCAATCAGCGTTTGCCAGCTGGCGAGAGACAGTTCACTGACGCTTATCACGCGTGCATGGCTTCCCACCCGCATGAAAATAGACGAACAAACTTCCTGCTGCACTTTGCATTTAATACCTCGGGCAGTGCACCAGCCACAGACCCATCACCTTTTCACCAACCAAATCCCACCAACTTCTCACCTGCGATGCACATTGCTAGTTACACATCAAGTAACTATACACCTTACATCTTGTCTCCACCAACACAACTTGCGCCGGCTGGCGCAAGGCTAGTAAAGAGAACTAGCCATTCTCGTCTTTCACCAATAAGATCCAAATAGTCTATGTTCAACACCAAACCTCATTTAACCAGCAATCAAGGTGATGGACCGCAACACCGCAACACACAGGTTACACTGATATCCCTTGTGCCGGCCGACGCAAGGCGACCTTTAGTAGTAAGGACAACTGGTTTCAATTTTCTTTTTACTTTGAAACAAATCCCATTTAATCAAAGAGAAAGAAAACTCAGAAAATGACCAGCTGATGAACATAAAGCAACAGTAAAAGCAGTTTTGCATTTAGGTTACCAAAGCACGCAACACGGTAATTCACGAATACCACTTGCCCTGGCTGGCGAACAATTACTTTCAGTATCAAGGACAACTGATGTCTTTTTACTTCGAAACAAATCTCATTTTTCAAGTAAAGCGCCAATTAATAAACATGAAGCAAGAGTAAAAAACCGCAGCTTCATCGAACATTTTCTCCAAGCTGCTTTTGAAGTAGTAAAGCTACAAACAACATATTAATCCAGCATTCCTCCCATTTGCAACTTGCTCATGGAAGCAACACTAGACTGGGGGGACTTGAAGGGGTATGGTCCCAGATCTTGCACCAGGCTTGGACGCAAGTGACCATCACCCGGTTTACCTTCCCACTCGACAAAGAACATGCCTCAGCCCATGCGGGCGTGCACAGACCCGGTTTACTTTCCCACACGGATAAAGATGAGATTCTAATCTTGTGTATGAAAATGACTATTTTAGGCAGCATACACAAAATGCGGTGATTGCTACTAAAGATGGTATTTGTGATAACAAACATCACCCAGTTTGTTAGTATCATCTGAATCCACATCTTGTACAACTGTTGTGTTACTACATTTCGCACATTGCCATGCTACAGTCCAGCGCGGGCACGCGCGGGGATAGCATCAGGCGTCCCATACTACAGTAGCGTGCGGGCGTGCACTGTAACAGCAAAGGAAGTGTAGAGTCATGTGTAGATGTTGTTTTGTATTATGCGTATGCAACTCATCCAACACATGCTACTGTGAGGAATGTTTCGGTGCTCCTAAATGCTCCGACCAGCTAGTTTGACTCCATATCTCGTGCGGATTCCGAGTATGAAGGTGACATGCACAAGAACAAGCTAATTAAACTGGTTTCTATTGATTATATGAAGTTACAATACCGTGAAACCAAATGGACATAGTTTCCCCTCTGTTCCACCAAAAAAGCTACAAATGACAAGACTTGACTCCTATTTATAGTAGTGTCCCATTAGCACGTACCATCTGGTGCGAATGAGCTTTATCTGCAGATGCTCCCCTGGGACAAATGTGTCTAGTTCGTGCGAACTGACCATTCATACAAACTGACACTATCTTTAAATTCTCGTCTTGTCTACCATACAATCTTATACAATTAACTACGACTCGATACATTGACAATTATTAAAATGATTGACGGAAGCAATAGACATAATGCATTCACAGACTCCCCCTTGGATATTGCTGCAGTCAATCTTCATCGTAGCTTTTCTTCGTAATCTTCCGAGTCTTCAAAAGTATTAGACATTTTTGAATCACAGACTCCCCCTTACTTCTCGATTCACTGGCTCCCCCTTTCATCATACATTTAAAAAAACTCCCTTTTGCTTTAAGCAATCTGCATTTGACAATTCAGTTTCAGGATTATTTCCTGTCTTTTCGAGCTTTCTGTACATATGACATTTAAGAACCATTTGTAAGAAACCCTTGTGAGCTTTCTTTATATGTTGACAATGTTTATCAAGCTCCCATAGATCAGAACCCCTCACAGATAATCAAGTTGAAATTAATGACCTTGATTTATCCAATTATCTACCAAGTCCAAATTAATGACCTTTGTTGACAATTACAAACTATTTTTTAAATTTGTGTTTTTAAATTCAAGTTTCAACTTAATGAACTTGTTATGCCAAGACATCTTCAGCATCATCAAATTTTGTAACTCAGCTTTCCAACATCGGTTGTCGAAACATAAAGTGAAATAAAATCTTTTTGGATTTTACAAACTTTATACTAAAACACACACAAAATCTTTTTGTGATTTTTATCTGTAATGAAACAACAACATATGTACAGACATATTTTTCTGAGTTATGTTAGAGGATCATATCAGTTTATAACAAATCACATGCACCGTTGATCTACATAAACTTTAAGTTTTAAACAATTCACTTAGATTGTCAGTATACTGATCCACTTAAATCTTCACACAAACTTCAATTGATTCAAGATACGAGATTAATGTTGTAAGAACTAACTTAATCGCGTGTCCCACCTCAGAATATACTCTCGTATCAAGATTTCCTGGATTCAGTCTTATAGGTGAATATCCCTAAATGATATATGTCTCTGGGTTAGTGCGAGGCCTTGAGAGCTCAGGTTAGAACTACCGTTTAGACAAAGAGATGAAGGCTTGACTTAAGGTATGTTCCACTTAGGAAACTTCTAAACATCTGCACTTGATATATCTTTCGATATTCTCAATTTTTATGCAGTGTAGGGGTTTAAGCGCGAAAGTATTATACAAGGTCTAGGCCAATGCTGATGCAAAATCAGAAGACCAAGTATAATACCCCAGATATCAATAAGTATAAAGACCTAATATCTCAGAATCAGGCAATCTCTCAAACGAAATTTCGGAGTACTAAGTCCATATATCCTAGAGATGTTCCCCACGAAATAAGAAAGTTATTGATTTAGGTTTATATCTTGAAATTAATCTACCGAGTGTGTAAAAACCTATTGGTATATCATTAGTGAGACCATTTATCACTTTTTAACTTTCCATTTCTTTAGCATGTTGTGGCTGTCTTACTGATTTACTATCATTTCCTCTTTTCACACTAACTCTTTTGCCTTTTTCTACGATTTTTACATTTTTGAATTTTTAAATGTTTTTTTTATTTTGTACTACATTTTCTCCCCCTAAAATTAAAAACATTTTAAAAGAATAAAATGACAAACCGATGTGAATAGCTTTATCTCGCCATACGTTTCTGCTTTACATTCTCTTGTTAGCATTTTTCACCCCCCATAATTGCAAAACATTGATATTTTTACATTTTGAACCCATTTTCGATTCTTGTTTTATCATGTTTTCTTTGTTCAGCCGCAAGGGTTCGGCGTATTCCTTTTCAATTTTTCAAAAATTTTACAATTTAAACCAATAACATCATGTTTTAACCACAAACACATTATTTTTTTCTTCAAGTGCCAGGCTGCTACATTGTCCATATTGAACATTGATTGACTTCCAGAGCACCTACACAAGCAAAAACTCAATCACTTGAACAATTTCACCCAAGTCCGCTTAACCTTGGGTATATTAACACAATAAGATTCATTCAATTTCGGAAAATCTTTTTTCGTTTTTCACAAAAACATTTTGTTTCTTCTTGACTTCAACCGTATTAGTTGAATCGATTTTCCTCTTTTCATCAACAGAAGTAGTTTTCTTCTTTACCACCCAAGTTTGTCCATTTGAAACATTCTTTATATAAAATTTTGAATCATTTTGAATGTTTCCTTTTGACAATTCATCCTTTTGTTTCCAAATTTGTTTTGGTTTAAACTTGGTTATTTGCTTTTTCTCAACTTCTGATTTCTTTTTCTCAACATAAACAGGCTTCTTATTTTTTGGACATTTGCGAACAATGTGTCCAACTTGTTGACATTTAAAACATGTTTTCTTAGATACATCTTTAGCCTGTTGCTGTTGTTTTTTCTAGAGCATAAAAATCTTCACTAGTCTGTCGACTAAATCGAAGTTCTTTCTCTTTTTCTAAACTTGTTCCGTGAACAAAGTTCATCTTCTTTTGAAAATTTGACTTTTCAAAACTTTTCTTTTGATTCCTTTTCTTTTTATAACCCATACCTGTTTTTGTATTTTTCTTTTTATAACCTGGTTTGTTATAAATAGATATCTTGCCTGCTTTACCAGCAAATTTTTCAATTTCTGATTTTTCAATTTCCACCAATTTAAACACTTTTTCAATCTTTTCCACAATCATATTTTAAATCGGAAATTCAGTATCTGAAAACAATTTGTCGCATCCAATCATTATATATGCCAACATTGTAGGATCATTGTTCGTTTTTGTCTCAGATTCGGATTTTGAATTTTTAAAATAAATTTTGTGAAAACTTTCATCATCTTCATCTTGTGATGTTGAATTTTCATTTTTGGTGAAATGATTTTCATCTTTCAAAACATTTTCAACTACATTACTTACCACTTCTGATTCACCAAGATCAGATTTGGTGTAAGTCACATCAATATTTTCAGGCAATTGATCAACCAAATTTATTTTCTTTTCCACCTTTTCATCATCATAGAAAGTATAATTTCCATGCAACGGTGGTGGAACCTGGTGATATTTTGACTCAATACCTGTTTTATTCTTTTCCGGGTCGTTCTCATCTGGTGTAATATTGAAAATACGTTCAAGGATGTATGAAGAAGCATGATAACTCTGTAATTTATTATTCTTTTGTTCTTTTTCAGCCAATTCATGTTTTAGCACAGCAACTTGATCAATATAGTAATTCACTGTTAATTGCTTGTCTTTATAATTGGCTTCAAGAAATTTATTTGTTTTAGCAAGTTTTGAATGTCTTTCATCAATATATTTATAATTTTCTTTCATTTTTTGATATGCTTCTTTCATCCTGTGATGTGAATATTTCATCACATCGTATTCTTTTTGCAACTCTTGAATAATATATTCTTTTTGAACACAATCGTTACATTTTCGAATCAGAAACAGTTCTTTTTCTCAAACTCTGAGTGAGTTTGATTCAAATATTCTTAAAATCCAACCGTTTCTTCGATATTTTGTTCAAGAAATTCTTCTTTCTGAGCAACTTTGACATAAGTTTTGTTTAAAAAATCTTCTTTTTTCTCAAGTACTATGCGTTTTTGTTTGAAAAACCCTTCATTTTCCGGACAGACTTCACATGGTGTTATGTCGATCTTACTCTCAGTTTTACCTTCTTCAAAATCATTATTAACGTTCTGAGCTGCCATCACCTGATCTTCTTTCATCATCTTCTCTTTCTCTCACTCTTCCCTGCTGATTCCAATGCTGTTGTAGTACTTATCCGCAAGATTATTATAAATTTGATCAGCTATAGAAACATTAGATTTTTTGTAACTTTATCACCACCACACTCTTCTTCATGAACTATCTCTTGAGGTTCTTCAATTATCTCAGCCATCATCGCTCGTCCGTCAGGTTGAGCAAACATGTTGTTCCGATTGAAACCTTCATCTTCGTGTATGACAACTAAAGCTTTGTTTCTCGATCTTAAAGATCCAACTTCAGCCTGTGACTAATGATATATTGCTTGCTTGTAAAAATCACAGAACGGATTGATGTTATCATAATTTTCTTGACCTGTACATTCTCTTTTGAAATGTCCTTTGTAACACCCCGCATTTTCAAAGTCAAAGTACAAGTCAAAGTCAAAGGAAGAAAAGATTGCTAATTGCGATCTGTCACTCCTTGCTTAATTATTGATTGTGCTTCTTGACTTGTAATCGAATCCTTTAATTTGTGTACTTTAGTTGTATTATGTGGATTAAATGCTAAAAATCGCAGTTTGTCGCTAATCGACTTATCACTACCTTACCGCTATCGCATCGCAACTCGAATGATGTGTTCTGGATATTGTTTTAAGTGTGTGTGCTATATATGTGTTACTTGTGCATGTATATATTTGTTTGGTGATTATTCGAGAACGCAATCGCAACTCTATCGCAACACAATCTCATCGCAAACTCGAGATGTAAAGTTACTTATACGATAGTTGGGTTATTTGCGTAACCATTGTTTAATACTATCGCACCGCTTACTCGCAACGCTCAACGCACGAAACAAAACATCAAAACGCAACTCGCCGGAGACGTTCGATCGAATGACCATTCGATCGAATGGTCATCCGTTCGGATGCCCATCCGATCGGATGGCCACCCGATCGAACCACATTTCGATCCATCACTTGTGCACCACCTTTCCTCTTTTGGACACCTATAAATAGCCTTGTCACATCACTGTTCATGATGTGACAGCACTCTCACCTGACCAGCACGTTCCAGCCCTATTTTCTCTCGATTTCTCACAATTCTTGTAAGTTTCCAGCTCAAATCATGTACTTCTATGATCTACACACACTCCTTCATCTTTTCACCAACAAATCTTCACTTTCCACCATGAAATCAGCTGGTTTGAGGTGTTCTAAGATGATGTCATCATGGGGTTCTTATGAACATCAAGGTTTGACCTCATTCCACCAAGAACAACTCAGATCTAAGAGATTTAAACATGTTTAAACACTGATTTCGCAATAATCTAAACATTTTCAAGATTAAAAGGTGTTTTCATAACTTTCTTTCAACTCTTTTACACTCATGCACTCAAAACTGGTAGAATCAGAGCTCATTCGGGCCTTCTACTCTTTCTCTAGTGAAGTGTCGGTCTGAGAACTGATTCCTATCAAAGAGACAACCGATTCTCGGGTTGAACATGAACTACCGTCAAGGACAGTTAACTGACTAGACGGGGTGATTCCCATCCGATCGGATAACTTGGTCTTGGTGGAGTTCCCGTTGTTTAACGAGTTGTCATACAGTCTCGACCAAACCGCAAAGTTTCAAACTTAACAAATTTCAAAACGAGCAAGTCATCGAACGGACTACTGTCCGATCGGATTGCCATCCGATCGAACGACAATCCGATCGGATGACTTGTAACCTCAATACTTAACATTTTTACAAGTTTTCAATAAATTTCATCCTGCTGTGAACTTGTTCTCCATGAAATATCTCACTTGGAATGGATCGCCATCCGAACGAACGGCCATCTGACCGGACGACCGTTCGATCGAACGACCTGAAAAGTAGAGATACTTCTTTGTTTTGAAAATGCTACAACGAAAACTTCAAAGCCATCATACACAAACACATCCATCCCAAATGAAGGACAATCCGACCGAATGGCCATCCGTCCGGATTGTCATCCGATCAAATGGCTTTTCGTCATTCAGTTCACTCGCACCGATTAATGTGTTGTTCTTCGCTTATGCTATCGTTAACTGTTCAGGCTAATCTCTCAGCGCTCCCTTCAATCTAAGAGAGTGTTTATTTATTAAACACAATCTGTGTATACTCGATCCCCTTTTGCTTTACGCACTTTTGGGTGTTACATACGTTACTTATATCAAATCACATCGATCACACAACGCTACACTTTTATACGCTAACCGTTCTGCATGTTATACGTGTTACTCGATGAATGCTTGTATGTTATGTTTACATAGTGATTGCTGCCCGACACCTTAGCAATGATAGTACTATAGTTTGGACTCAGCACCTGTCATAGACAGGGGTTGTTAAGGGCTATTCTTCATGTCACACCCCCAAAAATACCCTAAGAGGAAACCCCCGCGAGGCGTGTGACGTACCAGGATCTAGCCACCAATCACATTGAACTCATACAAGATTTTTAATAAAGCTTTCATTTAATAAGATAAGGTGTTACAAATAATATTTACAACACGTTGTGTTCAGCGGAAGCATAATACAAAGTTTTATCAAACCCAAGTGTAAGTAACCAACTAGTCTTGATTCAAGTTTCCATGTGTCTCAACCCATGACCACTCCAGCATCCCAGACAACAAGTTCCACATCCACACATACCTATAACCTGCGAGCATGCACACAAGTGTATCAGACAACACTGGTGAGTTCACAGTTTTAAGAAAACCTTTGGTTACCAAGTGTTTAATCTAGTTTAATAACAATGCCGAAAGTAATGTTGATAATAACTCGATACCGTACAAGATGGCTCCATATTATTTTTCCCTTTCCTCAATGCCCCTATCAAATCATTGGGCATGACTGGGTCATTAGTTCACACCCGTCCTCTCAGGTACGGGGTGAGGGTGCCAAACCTAGATAGGAGTGACTGTATTATCCAACATTTCAGTTTTTACCCAAAAGACTTATTCCTCTTAGGAATATCCACTGATTTACCCAAAGACCTATTCCTCTCAGGAATACCCATTTGACTGTCCTACCCACCGGGACGCATGCTCAAGAGAAGTGAACTCACCTTAGATTGCTCGGATTATTAAGTTACTTTACCCGTTCTAAGTTGGTCAATCAAACCCTACCGTGGTTACCAAAGATGATCAGTTTCGTAAACACACATCTAGATCACGTATTCAGCAAGTCACAAGTAACGACATTGTCACGTAACACGTAGCAAACATTCAGATTTCACACGTGTTCATAACACAAGCTCTTATTCCAAACAGTAGTTACCAATAACATCAGTTTCATAATTCAATCACGTACTTTACATAGATTGCATTCATCGCGAAGTTCATTGTATAACAGGTAGCAAGTACTCAGTTCTCATACAAGTCCACATCCCATGTGCAAGTCTCACAATCTCATTTAACAGATGAATTGGCTACTCATACTAGTCAAGTCAAACCCTCATTTCTAGTTAACATTATTATCATGCACAAACACAAGTGTCAATATCATAAACAACATATCTCGTTCACTGTTCTAACCATTGTCTACATGGCGAAGAATCTTTACGGTGAAGTCCTATTCTTCGCGAAAGTGAAGACGACGAAGAATCACATCGGCGAAGGTTCATACTTCGCCATGATGTGATTTCGACGAAGCATCCTAAAGGTTCACCGAAGGCCAGCCGACAAAGGATCCCAATCTTCGTCGGCTTAAGTTCGTCGTGGGAGAACCTTTGTCGCCATATCAATAGATACCACACTTTGTTACATTCCAAAACAGGTCAAACAGTATAGTTTAGCAGTTATTATACGATGTTTATACAAACCCTATTTGCCGTCATACATCTAGTCACAAACAATCACAACAGTTTCTTCGATTCACATAACTCTAAACAGACCCTGATCGTGCATAGCCAGAATTATTAGTTTACCAGCATAATCTACAACATGGCCTTTTAATTCACATAAACAGTAATTAATATATTCATGTTAATCATCAGGAAGTTATATACAAACAACCCTAGATCATCAATCAGTAATATGCACTATATTCAGTTTTGGGATATCCGTTTATCATAACACCATCATCCGATCATGCATCTCATAATAACACCACAATCTATCATCTAAGCATGTAACCTCTAGTATCATCTAATGCATAACAAATTAGTAAAGAACATACTAACCGAGAGATGGATGCAGAATACAAGAACAGGTTTCGCGAAGAAAGGAGGCTTCGAAGGATCAGAGACAGCCGTCGAGTTGCATGGGAAGGAGAGAAACTTAGGGTTTGATTATGATGCAACGCTTGCAACACAAATATGCGTACAGTGTGGCTTTTCTGGGTTTTGGCTCAGGAAACTGGCTGGGCCGAGGCCCCTTTTTGGCGAACTATCAACTTGACGAACTCCTAACCTTCGTCAAAAGTGATATCGACGAACTCCTATCCTTCGTCAAGGAGTGATGTCGACGAACTCCTATTCTTCATCAACTTGGGTTCATGAATCAAGTGTGATAAGCCACTACACAATAACAACAATACCTTGAAATCTCGGGTTGTCACACTTCACGTGTCACAGTGGTGACATGTGTTGCGCATTCTACAACTCGCAGTCACGTCTGTTCATATTTCATTGTCGATAACCTACTAGCTTCACTTTTCTACATGTTACATGTTGGTTATGCGTAAAACAATTTTCGCTATCTATCATACTATTAAACTTCTATGCTCACCTTTACACTATGTGTATTGACTTTTATTTTAACGTATGTGACAGGTGTTTGAGATGCTAGGATGCTTGCTATGTGGAATCGAGTAGGAAGAGTCTAGAAACAAACAATTTATATTTTGAGTTGTCGGAACATTGATTTGTCTTGAGATATCTATGTCTGTAATAACTGCTTTAATCATATAAGTTATGGTATGGGACATGATATTAATTATCTGGTAAATTAGTTGTTATGGACTTCTCCTAGACAATCTGTTTCACTCAGTGCCTCACCCCGATGTTTCCACCATCGGTTGGGGTGTGACAGATTGGTATCAGAGCCATAACTGTAGGGAATTAGGCAAGACTCGACCTAGTCCGGGTCGATGTCTTAGAAACGACCTAGTCTATAGTCTAAGTACCAACAGATCGACTTGTGCGAACCCTGAAGGGGTTTTGTACGAACTTACTTGCTATTCTTGCTCACACTCGCTGAACACTATCACTATGCCTTTCCTAAGGCAGGCACACCACACACTATTTTCAACAAACAAATGATTAGATCAAGACTAGGTGTGAAAACCGCAAACTCTCGATCAGACCTTGATGATCAGGAGTGAAATCCACACTTCGACGCGAATTTTCCTCTCTATCTCGTGATTCTATCACACAAACAGGACTGAAGTCGTTAAGTTAGGGGTGAAACCCAACCTTGATGACTTATTCCGCTCTTTATTTTGGTTTTTACAAAACTCTCACCAAAGTCTCGACGGACTCCAACGACTTGAGTCACGATGTAACTGGAAGGATGCGTGCCGATCGCCCCAATCAAGTCGAGAGCACAGTCCGAAAGGCAAACGTGTGCACTTGAAGTCCTTGTGAATAGTCGAATCACTTTGGTTAGTCGATGTCTACACATCCAGACAATCTATTCTCGATTTCTATGTGTTCAATTTTGGTTTTCGCCACCGCTGACTCTGTAATTTCTTGATTTTATTTGATTTATGTGGTCCTATGTGTTATTTGTTAGCATTTTGAGATACTGATGGTTTCGATCTAACGCTTTTTGCTCTGCCCAACACACACAACACACTATACAACGTTAACAAATCGCATGATATGGTACTCGCTAATCGCTCTCGCAACTCTCGATCGCATTACGCAGCTGTGAAAGATAGGTGAATACGTGCAATATATGTAGGTGAATACGTGCAAAATATAGTGAAAGATGTGCTTACGTGGACTGTGTGTTTCTGTGCTTACGTGGACTATGTGCTTCTGTGCTTACGTGCTTCTATGGATTATGTGCCTACGTGATTATGTGATTAGACGTGTTCCTGAGCTTTATGTTGGGTAGCTTTTGGAAATTCGCTAACTATACTAGATTTAATCAGAATTGTGTTTGAGTCCTGTGACGATGTCTGTTGCAGACAATGTCGTCATTCGGATCTCACACTGCTAGCTCCACTCGACGCAACCATGAGGACAAACGTATCGCTGCTCTCGTTGCTAAGCATATGGCTAAGGTCATTCCGTAAATTGTCAGTGACCTGAATGAAAACGCTAGCAAGTCCTCTGAAGAATCTAGGACTGACTCTCCTAAGGCTACTTTTAGCTTCAAGCAGTGTAAAGCCTGCGGACCCAAAGAATTCACCGGAGAAGATGGACCTACTGCCATGTTTCAATGGTTCGATTCTATTGAAGTCACTCTGCGCCAAAGCGGCTGTCCTGAAAACCTACGCATTGTTAACGCCACTGGCGTTTTCCAATCCAGGGCTCTGGACTGGTGGACTACCGAAAGAAACAAACGTGGGAATGATGCAGCCTATGTGCTTATGTGGGATGAGTTGAAGGACATCATGATGAAAGAGTTCTGCCCGCCCCACGAGCTTCAGAAGCTGGAGGACAAGTTCTGGCACATCAAGCAAGAGGGTGGCGACAACACTGGTTTAACTGCTTGCTTGAAGCAACTGCTTATCATTTGTCCGGGCCAAGTTACTACCCCTGAGATCACCATCAAGAAATACATCCGTGCTGTACCGGATTGTGTGGCTGATTTCGTGCAAGCCACGAAGACAACAACCATTGAAGAGACCTACCTGCTCGCTGCCGAGATTAATGACAAGCGAGTTAGGGCTGGTTACTTTGATAAAGCCTCCAAGAATCTTCACCAAGTTACCGCTGCTCCCACCGCTGAAACCGCCGCCACACCACAAGCTTCAAAGTCCTCCCGCCGCAAGAGAAAGAACAACAACAACAGTAGCAAGAATTGCGCTGTTACTGTCACTCCGCTCCAAGCTATTTCTGCTCAACCGTAACCCCAAAACAGCCAAGTAACGGCCCCAGTGACCAATGCACCGCTGGCCAAGCGTGCATATACTAGTCCTCACCCGCTCTGCCCTACCTGTACTTATCATCATCCTACTGGGATTGCTTGCAGATTCTTTGTTCACTACAACCTGTACGGCCACTTTACTGCTAATTGCCGTACTGGTCCCTGCCAAGCTCCAGCTCAAGGTCAAGCTCCTGCACCACCAGCTCTCCTTCCTGCTCCACAGGGTCAACAAGCAGCTCATGCACCCGTTGCTTACGCAAGAGCCTGCTTTGCATGTGGTGATCCTAGCCACTTTGCAAACATGTGCCCCAAGAGAGTGGTGAAGCAAGAGCCATAGCAGCAGTCGCAACAACATCAACAGCAGCCAGCAGCCCGCGGACGTGCTTTCAACATCAACGCCCGCCAGGCTCAAGCAGACAACAACGTGGTTAATGGTACGTTCCTTGTGAATGGTATATATGCTTCGTGTTTGTTTGATAGTGGAGCAGATAACTGTTTTGTATCGTTTGAATTCGAAAAGCTCCTTAATCGTAAGCGCGCCCATCTCCCTACGACGTTCGACATTGAAGTTGGCACTGGAAGAACCGTCGCTGTCAATTATGTTCTACGTGATTGTATGCTCGAACTAAACAATCACGTCTTCTCTATCGACCTTATTCCGATGCGGCTTGGTAGTTGTTAGGATCTGAGTTTGGTTTTGATTGTGTTTTACGTTTAAAATAAAATGAAGATGGATGAGTTGTGCAGTGGAATTTAAGATGGAAACAAACTTTGCACACAATCAAACATGAGATTTGCTTTTATCAAACATTTTCAACAAAGAACCGAAAGATTGAATTTATTTCAATAACGATTACAATGCATGTATGAATACAAACTCCCCCTCAGCCTGAGCTCACAGTGTTTGTTCGTGCATGAAGAAGATTTTGTAAAGAGTTAAATAGAACAGTGCATGGTACTGTTCTATTTATAGGCACGGACAAACCACTGAGGCATCAATGTTGACGTCACCATGAAAGTGACATCTAACCTCCTAACAACTTCTAACAACTGATCTATACAAACACTGCTTAAGCTAACTACTGCTGGTCCTTCCACTGTTGTGACTTCAGCAGTACTTGATAACTACCAGCAGTGCTTGACCCAAAGCAGTAGATTGAACAGCAGGGCTTTAGTCTTTGACTTGATCAGCGGTTGTAGGCCAGCAGTTGTAACGATCAGTAGATAGGAGGTCAGCAGATGTTGAAACCACTTTCAAGGGGAGAGACTTGTAACATAACATCTGCTTATTTTGGATCCACTGTCCTGATCTAGTTTTGGCTTTAATTATCTGTTCCTCTGATAGGGTTCAATCCCAACAATCTCCCCATGGAACAGATAATGCCAAAACCCTTCATTATTGTGGAACTTTATTGCCTCATCAACAGTTCCCTTATCTGACCTTTAAGTTGTAACTCAAAGTCTAGGGCATCTGTGTCATCTTCATCCCTACAAAGTGGAAGATCAAGGAGATCCTGCATATCTTCAAGACTTCGGCCAAGTGCTTGTTCCCTTGTTATTTTCTTCACTTCTCCACTAGACTTGAACACAGTCAGTACATGGGTCTGTTTGTCAGTTTTCCACTTTAGTACTTTTGAGTCTGGTGGGTTTCTTGGGAGATTTTTATTTGATGAGGAGTTTGGTGATGCAGGCCTTGTGATGACTGTTTGAGCAGTGCTTGCAGGTTGGTTCAGGCTAAGAGTTTCAACTATCATTTGCTTAATGCCTTCTTTTACAAGTTCATCTCCTGCCATTAATTCTGCCACTGTTTCAGTTTCCAACTGTTTTTGTTGCCTTCTTTTAAAGATGGCTGCACCAGCTGGAGCAGTGGCTCTCCTGATTTGCAGTTTTGATGGTCTTTTTGAAACCTCTACTTCAGGGCAGTCAGGTTTTTGTGGAACTTTAGGATCTTTCTTCCTTAATTCCTCTAACCTTTTGTAGGTGGACCTGACTGTATCTTCTTTCCATTTTGCCACTTGATTTTTGGACCCACAGTCAGCAGTAACAAATTCCTCTTTCATTCTCTTCAGCTCTAATGTCTTCTCAGGCACATTCTTTTTGTACTTTGACCAATTTGGAGGAGTGTGTTTGACCTTATTCTTAATCATTTCTTGAATCCTGGCTGCTTCTTGTTCAAGCTCAGGAATGGTCCACTCCTTGTACATATGCTTTTCTCCCTTGTACTTCTTGGTTGCCATGATGCTTTCAATGTAGACTTTTCTCAAAGTTTCATCTGCTCTTTCTGAGATTTGTTGACAAACATTTTTTTTGCAAATTGCTCTAAGGATCTGACTTGAGTAAATAGAAACTGGTAATGCCTTTGAATTTCTTTGTCAGTTTTTCCTTGAGAGTTTCTTTTGGAAATATCCTCTGCCTGTTCAGCCTTAACTTTCAAATATTCTTCAATGTTGTTAGGCCTTGGATATCCTTCAACTGATGGCAACTTCCTTTTAGCAGGGTCATCCTCATAGTAGAAGGATTTGATCTCTTCTCTAACTGCTTCAAGTTCTAGAGGAAATTGGACACCTGCAGGAGTAATGACAGTGATTGGTTGTTATACTGGAGCTGATGAGAGAGGAACATGGTTTGGAATAAGTGCAAGTGATTGTGAAGATGTTGATGGTGGTGATGGAGAATCATCATCAGGTATGAAAATCCTTCTCCTTTTTATTGTAGGAGAGGCCGATGATGTCTTGGGTGGATCAGTGATGGTGATTTGAGTGGTGGAAGGTGGCTGACTAACAGTTGTTGAAACAACTGGTGTTTCAACCACTGTTGTCATTACAACAGATGTTGTAACATCTGATGTCTTCTGCTTTTTGGCAGGAGGTGATGGTGGTGAGATTGTTTTTGGTGGAGTGATTTTTGGTAGTGGTGGTAAGGCAGTGGTTGTGGTGTGTGTTGAAGTGGTGTGTGTTGAAGTGGTAATTTGAGGTTTGGAGCCTTTAGTAGGTGGTTTGGAAGCATGCTTTTTTAGGTTGCCTCACTTGTCTAGTGGGCTTCTTCTTTTCTTCCTTGTGATTTTTATCATCCATAGGTTCAGAAGGACCTTGTGCATTTAGCTTCATGAAAGCTCTCTTCTCCTGTTCCCACCTGGCTTTGTCCTTAGCCTCTCTATCCCTTTTTACACTTGCTTTTGCTTCAGCTAGTGCATTTTCAGTGACATCAATCTTTTTACTACCATCTGGCAAGGGAATGTTTTTAGTCATGTTTTCCTTTTCTGGTTCAATATAAATACCATCTTCAATTCCCTTCTTTATCCACTGTTTGATTTTCTCCCCCTTTTTGGCATTATCTGCAGGAGGCTTATCAAAGAAGAGAACAGTGGAAGGAGCAGTGCCAGTGGTTTTCAGAATGTGGGCTTTTAAAGCCTTGATGTCAGCTTGGGTATCTTTAAACCTTGCTTCCGTGAGAGTTCTGATCTTTTGAATTTGGATCTCATGTTGTTGATCAGCTAGTTCTCTTTGATGTCGGAGCAATGGTGGAAATAAACTGCACAACTCATTAGATAATGGAGCAGCTGTTGGAGGTGGTGCAGCAGTGGATGTAGACTTTTGAGAATTTAACACCTGCTGCAACATTGTTTTGATGTCTGCAACAGATGATTCAATTCTGTCCACTCTCTTCATCAATTCTTTATATTTTAAACCATCACCCAAATGAATGGGATCATCTGATTTCCCACCAGCAGTGGTTGTATCAATGGTAGACTTAGGGAATGTATCCCAAAAGGCATCCATTGATGCCCCTTGTTCTTGGTACTGGGGACTTCTTTCCTCATTTGTGGACACTTTGAACAACTCACCAGTGGTTAAAGAAAACTCACCAGTGGTTACCCTAGTTGTCTCTAAAGAAATTGACTTCAAGGGAGTCTTATTGATAGAACAACTGACCCAATGTAGACCAGTGGGTCCAACACTAGTAGTTGCTGCTCCACTTGAACTACTGACAGGAGTTACTTGTAACTCCTGCAGTGTAACCTCCTTAATTGTTGCGGGGATTACAGAGGTATAGGCATCAGACCCAGTCATTTGTAGGAGTGTACTCTTATTGATAGGTGGTTGAGAGGAACTGGTTTGTGTCTTAGCTATATCAACTGCATGCAACAAAGGTAGCATGGATTGTGGTAAGATGAGGGGTGAAGGTATTGGTGTAGAAAGAGACATGTTCTTGGGATCAGGACTGAGGAAGATGGATCCAATTAGACCCAGAGCTTCAAAATGTGGGGTCCCTGTGCTTACAACCTGATCCTTTTGTGAGGATGCAGGAGGAGTTTTAGGCAAAGGTAGAGATCTTTCTACCAACTGCTGTGAGGAAGTAGCAGCAGTGGTTATTGGTGACTTTTGTGTTGTCACTGGCAGTTGCTCTGTGATCTCATCTTCCAGAGTTGCCTTTTTGATGGGTTTGGGGGGCTTTTTGGATGTTTTCTTTTTGGTAAGGGCAGGTGTGGGTTTCAAAACAGTGGTTATGCTGCCTTGATCACCTGGAGCAGTGGGCTTAGCAGCAGATACCTGAGGAGCAGTGGTAGCTGCTAAATTCTGCTCAAGCACCTCTGCTTGTGGTTTTGTAGGTTTTAACATTATTGTGAATGTTTCAGGTGTTAAACTTTTTATTTTAAAAGGAGGACCCTGTACAAGTACATGGGCATTATTTTCTGAAATTTTTTTATTAAAATAGTAACTCAAAAATCTTGGAAATAATAGAAAAGCCTTTTTCTCAACATTTTTTACCAAATTATCGAAGATTACCTGGGAATAATTAAAATTTTCACCTTTAAGTATAGCATAACCCAGGTATTGTATCTTCAACGGGATTTCATTTAAAGCAGTGGTTTTGTTAGAAACACACATAAGGAGGGTATGAAATAAAAACCTTGTAGCAGATGGAAAACTGCCCTTTTGTAAAGTATCTATTTTCATTTCTTCTCCATACCCTCTTTTAATGAACTCTCCTTGGTACACTGTTTTCGGAAAAGAACTTTTACCTTCCAGATCATTGAGCTCAAATACTTCAGATATGGCTTGAGGTGTGATTGAGATTTTTACACCTTTTATTGTGGAATTGATGGCAACAACCTTTTTGTCCACCTTCTCAAGAGTAGCATTCTTCCAAAATTCTCGTTGAGTAGCAAGATAGACGGTTGCATTGTAAGTGAGCAAAGTTTTGTACTTTGTGGAGGATAATGTGTCTATGATGGAATCAAAGGTCTTTGTGTCATTGGGTTTTTCAAGAATACCCAAGTAATTGTGAGACCATTTGTATGGAATTTCAACCTCAGTAGGCTCCTTTGTTTTGGATTTACTTGCCTTTTTCACCATGATTGAAATAGAGAATGAGAGAGATGAAGTGAGGATGATGAAGATTGTAGGAGAATTTTTGTGGAATACTGTTTTGGAAAAGAATTTTGAATTCGATTCAACAGTGAAAACCCTGTTTGGGGGTTTAGGGCAGGGTTTTATATAATGAAAAAGTGAATGTTGACGTGGCAGCGGTTACAAAGATCTGACGGATAAATACTGACCACGTGTCAACCTCTAATGAAAGGATGAAATAATGGAGGACAGTTGTTTTAGAAACCACTAATGAAGCAATACCAGTGGTTCACAAAGGAAAATGAAAACAATGGGTGACTTTTACTATCAGTGGATAGCTTATGTCAGTGGTTTTAAAGCACTGAAGTTTGTCAACAGTGTTATACCAAGAGAAATGAGAGAACAGAGATAGACTTTCAGCAGTGGATAGCAAATACCAACAGATGTTTGCACCAATCAGTGGTTATGGCAGACTTTTAAGGATTTAATGAAAATTTCATTTTTAGCTATTTTTAAGGATGGATTTTTGATTTTCTGAAAACATTTTAATGCTTTTATTCATAGAAAAACAAGATTTTGCTTGTTATTCCATGTTTAGAATGCCAATCCTAGAGACCAAGCTTTCAAAGGTAGATGCCTCTAAAGCTTTTGTGAGCACATCTGCCAGTTAGTCTTTAGTTGGAACATGATGCAGAGAAATCAAACCTTTTTCATAGCAATCCCTCACAAAGTGATGTCTGATGTCGATGTGCTTGGTGGTTGAATAGGAAACTGGATTTTTGATGATATTTTCTGCTTCCTGGCTATCCAACATGAGTGGTGTCTTTAAGGCAGTGATACCAAAATCCAGCAACTGATTTTGAAGCCACAGGAGTTGGGCTGTACAGCTTGCAGCAACAATGTATTCAGCTTCAGCAGTGGATGTTGAAACAACTGCTTGCTTTTTGCTTTGCCATGAAACTAAGCAATTGCCTAGAAACTGGCACCCTCCTGAAGTGGACTTCCTTGTGGTGTTACATCCGGCAAAGTCACTATCTGAAAAACCTGAAAGCTGGATATTCCCATTAGCTGGATACCAGATACCAAGTGTGGGAGCACCTTTTATGTATCTGAAGATCCTTTTTACAGCAATGAGATTTGATTTTCTGGGAGCTAATTGACTTCTTGCAAAGACACATGTTGCAAACATGATGTCTGGTCTAGATGAAGTTAGGTACAGTAAAGACCCAATCATGCTTCTATAAAGTGTTTGGTCAATCAGCTCATCTTTTTCATCAGACATGATTAGCTTATTGGTTGCCATGGGTGTGCTGCATGGTTTACAATCATTCAGATCAACTTTATTTAAAAGTTCTTTAGCATATTTGCTTTGATGAATGAAAGTTCCATTTTGTATTTGCTGAACTTGGAGACCAAGAAAGCATTGCAGCTCACCCACTGCACTCATTTCAAACTCAGCTGTCATGAGTTGCCTAAACTCTTCACACATTTCATGACATGTGCTTCCAAAAATAATGTCATCCACATAAATTTGGACAATCATTAAATCCTTTCCTCTCCATTTTAGAAACAGTGTTTTATCAATGGTACATCTTTTGAAACCATTTGAGAGTAGAAAGGTGGAAAGAGTTTCATACCAGGCCCTAGGTGCTTGTTTCAGGCCATACAAGGCTTTGTTTAGCCTGTAAACATGATCTGGATAAAATGGATCCTCAAAACCTGGAGGTTAACAAACATACACCTCTTCTTGAATTGTACCATAGAGGAAAGCACTTTTGATATCCATTTGGAACACCTTCATGTTGTGGTTGACAGCAAAGGCCAGGAACAGTCTTATAGCTTCCAATCTTGCTACAGGGGCAAAAGTTTCATCATAGTCTATCCCCTCTTCCTGTCTGTAACCTTGAACCACAAGCCTGGCTTTATTCTTGACAACAATGCCCCTTTCATCAGTTTTGTTTTTGAAGACCCACTTTGTGCCGATGGAGCTTACATCTTTTGGCAGTGGTACAAGCTCCCATACTTGTTGTCTTTTAAACTGTTGGAGTTCTTCTTGCATGGCTTCTACCCAGCTGTTGTCTTTCAGTGCCTCTTGGTACTTGACTGGCTGATGGAGTGATAGAAAACCAGCAAAAAGACAAATGTTTTGGGTTTGGCTTCTTGTGAGCACCCCTTCATTGATGTTGCCAATGATTTGGTGAGGTGGATGAGATCTCAAGAAGATTAAATCTCCTTGGTATGGTATGATGGCATTTGTTGGTGAAGGCTGCAGATGTGTATCATCTGAGCTAACCACTGCTGGTGACTTTGATGATCCAGCAGTGGCTTCAAAAGGTGGTGGAATAGGAGGTAATGGTGTGGACACCTGCTGACTTTTATCCACTGTTTAGGGACTTTTGTCAGCAGTGTTTGATGATGTGTAAGCAGAGGTTGATGGGCTACTTTGGTCAACAACTGTTGAGGTAGCAGTGGTTGAGCTTTGACAGCTGTTTTGTACAACTGCTACTTTTCCCATTGAAATAGACTTTTGTTGAGGAATGATGATCTCATACCCATAGTCTGGTGATGAATCCTCTGATGGGCCTGCACTGTTAGTCTTGACAGCAGTATTTGCAAAAGTGAATTTATCAAGATCAAATAAATCAGCAGGATTTGCTGGGATTTTCATTGATGAAAGTTCATTGAACTTCACATTCAAAGTCTCTTCCACTGTTTTAGTCCGTGTGTTAAACACTTTGTAGGCCTTAGCAGTGGTAGAGTATCCCAAAAGATAACCACCGTCTACCTTGGCTGCAAATTTTGAGATGGAATCTTTTATATTCAAAATAAAGCAGGGGCAACCAAATACTTTAAAGTATGAGATTAGTGGTTTGATTTTATACAGAATTTCATAAGTTGTCTTTTTGTGCCTGGGGTTTATTAAAATTCTATTTTGGACATAGCAAGCAGTGTTTACTGCCTCTGCCCAGAAAGTCAAAGGCAAACCTGAGTCAGCAAGCATGGTCCTAGCTGCTTCAATCAGTGTCCTATTCTTTCTTTGAACTACCCCATTTTGCTCTGGTGTTCTAGGGATGTTGTACTGCCATACAATCCCTTTCTTCACACAGAAGGCATCCAACTCCTTATTTTTGAATTCTGTGCCGTTGTCACTCCTAAAGACTTTTACTGGAAGTTCAAATTGCTTTTCAACCTGTGTCACAAAGTCTTGCAAAATGCCTGCAGTCTCATCTTTTGAGTGTAAAAAGAAAGTCCATGTAAACCTAGAGAAGTCATCAATAATAACCAAACAATATTTCTTCTTCTTGAGACTCATGACTTGAACTGGGCCAAACAAATCCATGTGCAGCATTTGCAAACACTGGGTTATTTTGAACTCTTCAATGGACTTAAAGGAGCTTTTATGTTGTTTTCCTTTTAAACAGGAAACACAATGCTCAGGACATGAAAACAATTTTTGTGGTAAGCCTCTTACCAGGCCATTTTTTGAAATTTCAGTGATTGTCTTGAGATTTGTGTGTCCCAATCTTTTGTGCCAAAGTTCTGTCTCTTTGTTAGAGGCAGCTGAGAATAGACAGGCATCAGTTCTCTGACACTCTTTTGACATATCAACAACATAAACATTGCCACTTCTTTGAGCAACAAGTTTTGTTTTTCCAGTTTTTATTATTGCTTCAATCTTTTCAACCATTTCTGGTCCAACAATCCTACAACACTCCTTTGTGAAGAATGATCCATACCCCTTATCACTCATTTGTGAAACACTCAGGAGGTTGAATTTTAGATTGTCTATCAGATTGACATTTTCAAATTTTACATTTCCAGTTTGTGTTGTACCAGACCCCAGAACTTTCCCTTTACTATTATTGCCAAAGGATATATCACCCCCTCCATGGATTTTGAAATCTTTGAGAAGGGCTTTACATCCTGTCATGTGCCTGGAGCCTCCACTATCTACATACCAAAGACTATATAAGCATGCAGAAGCTCCCTGCACATGAAGTAAAAGGATTAGTTCATTAAGGTTTCCAAAGCCAATAAGGCTTTGGATGGGGTCTCAACAGTGTCTAGGATGAGTTCAGATGCATGACCAGTGGTTAGGTCAGGGGTTTGGACATTTTTAGGACTGTGTTTCTCTAACCATTGTTGGGGGTCTTGCCCAATCATCTGTTGGTACCCAAAGGGATGTCTATTCACTTTTGGTTTAGAGGGCCATTTGTAGGTCTCATAAACGTGTGGGACCCTAGGGTATGGTGGTTGCCCCTTACCTCTTCTGTATTGATTGGCAGGGGGTGCATCAGTAACCTAAACATCTCTTTTAACAGATGTTTGGTTCAGCTGTTTTGTGACAGCTATTTGGACTGGCACGAACAGTGGTTGATTTTTAGTGAACTTGAAAGATGATGTTGATGAACTCAAGGATGTTTTTGCAGTGTACCAATTATTTTTTACATCAAAGTTTTTAAGATACACACATTCTTGAGTTTTGTGGTTTGGTTTACCACAGATAGTGCAGCTTTCAGCAGGTACAATGATACTTGTTTTGTTTAAATCATATGCTTTTAAATGGAAACAGTCTTTGGTTAGATGATTCCTTTTTTCACAAAATTCACAAAACAGGTTTTTGATCTTTTCTCTCTTCTTTCTCTTTTCAGACTCCTTTGCAACAGAGTTTTTAACCTCTGTTGGGAGGTCCTTGGAGGGATGACTTTTTCTTTTGGAGCTTTAACACCATCAGTGGTTGTGAAATCCACGGGTTTAAAATTTTCAAGAATGTCACACTCGTCAGACCATGTGGGTTTAAATTGGTATTTCTCAATTTCCTCAAACGTAGAGGATCCCACTGGTCTCTCAAGTGTGATTTTGTTACCAAGTTTATCAGTGATTTTCACTTCTTGGCCATTCTTGTTAGTGGGAATGAATTCAGTGGTTACATCAGTGGTTTGAACAGATTTTTCAAAACAGTGTTTTCATCATCATGTTTTCTATAACCTTTTGCATGATTCCACCCATTTTCACATGTGATTTGGGTGGATTCCAACTCCTTTTTACAAACATGATAATTTTCTATCATTGTTTGGAGTTGGGTTTTGGTAATGCTTTGCTCTTCTTTTAGACAGCAAATTTCTTTGTCTTTTTCAGCCAACTTGATTTTAAGTTCTTTTAATGACTTCTCAAATTTGACTTCATCAATTAAGACCCTATTCCGAAGGTTTTCATTCACCTCTTTGATGCTAGCAAATGCAATAATGCATTTGTCTGAACACAGATTTTTAAGAACCTGATGTGATACCTTGGCAGCTGCCATCATAGCACAATCACATTGATGATTATTTTCTTCATCAGCACTTTCTTCTTTCTCACCCTCTTTCTCCTCTTTTTTTTCTTCCTTGTCTTCTTTGGACCAAGGATCAATCAGTGGTTCAATCAGGGTTTCTGAATTTTCTCCCAGCAGTAGTTCACCAGCAACTGCAGTAACGACTGCTTCAGTCACTTTATCCACTGTTTTAGCACTTAGCTGTTCACCTTCAGTTTCTACCCCTTCTAGTATTGACTCTAATGCCATCAGACAAAATTCATCATTAGAAGGATCATTAAAAGCATAGAGTGCAAAATTTTCATCACCAAGCTCATCAGGCATGCTGCTCCAGTCAACAAATCCTTGGGTGAAAAAGCTTTGTTGATCTGGTTGAACTACTGTTTGAGCAGCTGGTTGAGGTGCAACAGGTTGCACTTGTGCCTGAGGGACAGGGGTTTGAACATACTGAATTTGTGGAACAGTGGTTTGAACATAATGCACAGGCACAAGGGTTGCAGCATAGTGAGCAGTGTTAACATGGGCTGCAGGGGTGTATTGGGTATAGTGCACAATGCTTTGATTTTGTGGTCTAGGGTTTGAGCTAGGATGAGTTATTATTGGACCAGTGGTTTGACTCCTGCATTCCCTAGCAAAATGACCTAGCCTATTGTACTTATAGCACTTAATTTTTTACTTATCTAACCCCACTCTTAAATTCCCATGTAACGCTGGGAATTTTCTCCCTGTTCTTTTGTAGAATTTTCTTGTTCTTACACTAAGCAAAGCCAATTGATGCAAAATGTCCATCTCTTCTAAGTCAGTGGGATCAAAATGCTGTAAGTCATTGAGTTCAAAGCACAAGTTATCTGAGTTCTGGCTTTCTCCATTTGCTGTGAAAGCAAAGTTGGATGAGTGAGGATCAGAGTTGAAATTACCTCCAGCAGTTATGTCAATAAAATGATAATAACTCTGATCCTTACTGCTGCCAAACTCTTCTTGACCCAGAAGAGTTGTGTTACCAAATGAATAGTCATCTGTAACTTTGCTAGACTCTTGCAACTTCTTTTTCTGGTTTAACTCTCTTTCATTGGTCAGGAGTCTACCATGAAGTTGGGTCAGTGTTAGGTCTTTGAACTCAGCATAATTTCTAGTCACAAAAGCAATTGTGTCCCATTTTTTAGGTAGTGATCTAAGAAACCTACTATTTTGAGTTGATTTTGGAAATTCAACTTTAACAAGTCTTAGCTCACTAATGAGACAACTGAATCGTTCAAACTGTTGGGTCAATGATTCACCCTTAATGTGACAAAAGGTTTCATACTGCTGATTCAGAATTTCCCTGTTGTTTTCAATTACTTCTTCAGTTCCCCCAAATTGTTCCTTAAGTGCATCCCATAATTCTTTGGCACTGTTACATTGTAACAGCCCAGCATAGATTTCATTTGGTAATGCAGATGCAATGATGCTAAATGCTTTGGCATCCAGTTCGAACTTTTGAAAATCAGTTTCAGTATAGTTTTCATAACTTTTAGGTTCGAATTTCTTTGGATCCTCAGCACTTGGCACCATTGGAACATGGGGATAAAAAACAACTGATCTCCAACATCCGGTATTTTGTTGAGCAAGGATATGACCCATCCTTCTCTCCCAGATGTTGTATTCATTACGTTTAAGCATGGGTGGTTTGAAAAGAGAACCGATGTTATTTTTATCATCTTGTGATTGTGACGTCATCCTGGTTGTTTTACAGGCACTGATTAATCAACTTCGATGGTGATTAAACCTTACACTGTTTTTCAACAAAACGAACAAACTATCAGTATCAACGATTATGAGCTGAACTATTTATGTCAAAATGATTGTTAAATCAAATTTGATTGTCCGAGCTCTGATACCAATTGTTAGGTTCTGAGTTTGGTTTTGATTGTGTTTTACGTTTGAAATAAAATAAAGATGGATGAGTTGTGTAGCGGAATTTAAGATGGAAACAAACTTTGCACACAATCAAACAGGAGATTTGCTTTTATCAAACATTTTCAACAAAGAACCGAAAGATTGAATTTATTTCAATAACGATTACAATGCATGTATGAATACAAACTCCCCCTCAGCCTGCGCTCATAGTGTTTGTTCATGCAGGAAGAAGATTTTGTAAAGAGCTAAATAGAACAGTGCATGGTACTGTTCTATTTATAGGCACGGACAAACCACTGAGGCATCAATGCAGACGTCACCATGAAAGTGACATCTAACCTCCTAACAACTGATCTATACAAACACTGCTTAAGCTAACAACTGCTATACAATACATTACATAATTAAACTAAACTACTGCTGGTCCTTCCACTATTGTGACTTCAGCAGTACTTGATAACTACCAGCAGTGCTTGACCCAAAGCAGTAAATTGAACAGCAGGGCTTTAGTCTTTGACTTGATCAGCGGTTGTAGGCCAGCAGTTGTAACGATCAGTAGATAGGAGGTCAGCAGATGTTGAAACCACTTTCAAGGGGAGAGACTTGTAACATAACATCTGCTTATTTTGGATCCACTGTCCTGATCCAGTTTTGGCTTTAATTATATGTTCCTCTGATAGGGTTCAATCCCAACAATCTCCCCTGGAACAGATAATGTCAAAACCCTTCATTATTGTGGAACTTTATTGCCTCATCAACAGTTCCCTTATCTGACCTTTAAGTTGTAACTCAAAGTCTAGGGCATCTGTGTCATCTTCATCCCTACAAAGTGGAAGATCAAGGAGATCCTGCATATCTTCAAGACTTCGGCCAAGTGCTTGTTCCCTTGTTATTTTCTTCACTTCTCCACTAGACTTGAACACAGTCAGTACATGGGTCTGTTTGTCAGTTTTCCACTTTAGTACTTTTGAGTCTGGTGGGTTTCTTGGGAGATTTTTATTTGATGAGGAGTTTGGTGATGCAGGCCTTGTGATGACTGTTTGAGCAGTGCTTGCAGGTTGGTTCAGGCCAAGAGTTTAAACTATCATTTGCTTAATGCCTTCTTTTACAAGTTCATCTCCTGCCATTAATTCTGCCACTGTTTAAGTTTCCAACTATTTTTGTTGCCTTCTTTTAAAGATGGCTGCACCAGCTGGAGCAGTGGCTATCCTGATTTGCAGTTTTGATGGTCTTTTTGAAACCTCTACTTCAGGGCAGTCAGGTTTTTGTGGAACTTTAGGATCTTTCTTCCTTAATTCCTCCAACCTTTTGTAGGTGGACCTGACTGTATCCTCTTTCCATCTTGCCACTTGATTTTAGGACCCATAGTCAGCAGTAACTAATTCCTCTTTCATTCTCTTCAGCTCTAATGTCAAGTTTGGTTCTCGAATTATTCTAAGGGAATCGACTCTATGCCAAGTTCTCCAAGTGTGAATTTTGGCTAGAAGAGGTTCATTTCCTCGGTCACATTGTCAATAGTCAAGGTATTCATGTCGACCTCACAAAGATCGAAGCTATTAAGAGTTGGGTTACACCCAAGAACCCGTCTGAAGTCCGTTCTTTTCTCGGATTAGCGGGCTATTATCGCCAATTTATCAAAGGTTTCTCTAAAATCGTGTACCGCTTCCTTCTCTCACGCACAAAGACAAGCCTTTTGTTTAGGGAACTGAACAAGAGACTGCCTTTCAAACTCTCAAGCATATGGTCTGCAATGCTCCTGTACTCACTTTACCCGAAGGAAACGATGACTTTGTAGTCTATTGCGATGCCTCGAACCTTGGTCTCAGTTGTGTTCTCATGCAACGGGACAAGATTATCGCCTACGCGTCTCGTCAGCTCAAGTTCCACGAGAAGAACTATACAACCCACGATCTCGAGCTTAGTGCGGTTGTTTTTGCATTAAATATTTGGCGACACTACCTATACGGTACCAAGTGTATGGTCTTCACCGACCACAAGAGCCTACAACATATCTTAAACCAAAAGGAGCTGAACATGCACCAACGCCGATGGGTTGAACTTCTTAATGATTACGACTGTGAGATTCATTATCATCCTGGCAAAGCAAATGTCGTTGCTGATGCTCTAAGCCGACGAAGCTATTTGCATAGCGTTCGTAATATTCACGCCCAACACAATCTCGAAGCTCTTATCCGTGATGCCCAACATGCTTGTTTTACCAAATGCACTTTGAAGAAGGAAAGGATTATCAATAACAATGAACAAATGGTGAATAAATCGAATGGTATATTCCATTATCTAGACCGAATTTGGGTTCCCAAGCGCACTAACTTACGACAAACTATGCTAGATGAAGCCCACAAGTCTTGATATTCTATTCATCCCGGTGCCGATAAGATGTACCAGGACCTTCGATATAAGTATTGGTGGCCGGGCATGAAGAAAGATATCGCTATCTATGTTTCAAAGTGCCTAACTTGTTCGAAAGTCAAGGCCGAGCAACAAAGACCCTCTGGCTTACTCATCCAACCCGAGATCCCTATGTGGAAATGGGAGAGTATAGCTATGGACTTCATAACAAAACTCCCGTGCACGCCATCAGGACACGACCGCATCTGGGCTATCGTTGACCGACTTACAAAATCTGCTCACTTTCTCCCGATACAAGAAGACTTTAAGGTAGAACGATTAGCATGGATCTACACCGACGAAATTATATGTCGACATGGGACGCCTCGTGATATCATCTTTGACCGCGATGGTCGGTTTACCTCACGTCTTTGGGAAAAATTTCAACCTGCTCTCGGTACTACTCTTAATCTAAGTACCGCTTTCCATCCTCAAACCGACGGTCAGACTGAACGAACGATACGTACCCTAGAAGACATGTTTCGCTCGTGTGTCATAGATTTCGGTGGTAATTGGGACGCGCACTTACCTTTGGTCAAATTCTTGTACAATAACAATTATCATTCTAGCATTCAAATGGCACCGTTTGAGGCATTATACTGAAGAAAATTTCGATCGCCTATTGTATGGCACGAGATCAGAGATGCACAAATTACCAGTCCTGAGCTGTTGCAAGAAACGAGTGACAAAATCCTCCAAATTCGAGACAATTTGCTGAAAGCTCGGAGTCGTCAGAAAAGTTACGCTGATAAATGCCACAAGCCCCTTGAATTTGATGTTGGCGATCGCGTACTCCAAAAGGTACCACCTTGGAAGGGTGTGATCAGATTCGGCAAGAAAGGAAAGCTCGCGCCTCGATATGTTGGACCCTTTAAGATTCTGGAAAGGATTGGAAAAGTGGCCTACAGACTCAAACTACCGGAGGAATTTAGCAACGTCCACCCGACTTTCCACGTTTCGAACCTCAGAAAGTGTCTAGCCGAGCAGGATTTACAAGTGCCACTTGAGGATCTATAAGTGGACGAAACATTACACTTCGTGGAAAAGCCTGTCGAGATCATGGATCGAGAAACCAAGAAGCTCAGGCGCTCACGCATTCCCATTGTGAAGGTTCGCTGGGAAGGCAAACGCGGCGCCAAGTACACCTGGGAACTCGTAAGTGACATGAAGGCGGAGTATCCACAGCTATTTGTTACGCCTGCGGCTTTAATTTCGGGACAAAATTCCCTAAACTAGGGGAGGCTGTAACACCCCGCATTTTCAAAGTCAAAGTACAAGTCAAAGTCAAAGGAAGAAAAGATTGCTACTTGCGATCTGTCACTCCATGCTTAATTATTGATTGTGCTTCTTGACTTGTAATCAAATCCTTTAATTTGTGTACTTTAGTTGTATTATGTGGAGTAAATGCTAAAAATCGCAGTTTATCGCTAATCGACTTATCGCTACCTTACCGCTATCGCATCGCAACTCGAATGATGTGTTCTGGATATTGTTTTACGTGTGTGTGCTATTTATGTGTTACTTGTGCATGTAAATATTTGTTTGGTGATTATTCAAGAACGTAATCGCAACTCTATCGCAACACAATCTCATCGCAAACTCGAGATGTAAAGTTACTTATACGATAGTTGGGTTATTTGTGTAACCATTGTTTAATACTATCGCAACGCTCAACGTATGAAACAAAACATCAAAACGCAACTCGCCGGAGACGTTCGATCGAATGGTCATCCGTCCGGATGGCCATCCGGATGGCCATCTAGATGACCATCCAATCAGATGGCCATCCGATCGAACCACACTTCGATCCATCACTTGTGCACCACCTTTCCTCTTTTGGACACCTATAAATAGCCCTGTCACATCATTGTTCATGATGTGACAACTCTCTCGCCCGACCAGTACGTTCCAGCCCTATTTTCTCTCGATTTCTCGCGATTCTTGTAAGTTTCTACATCAAATCTTGTACTTCTATGATCTACACACAATCCTTCATCTTTTTCACCAACAAATCTTCACTTTCCACCATGAAATCAGCTGGTTTGAGGCGTTCAAGGATGATGTCATCATGGGGTTCTTATGAACTTCAAGGTTTGACCTCATTCCACCAAGAACAACTCAGATCTAAGAGATTTCAACATGTTTAAACACTGATTTTGCAATAATCTAAACATTCTCAAGATTAAAAGGTGTTTTCATAACTTTCTTTCAACTCTTTTACACTCATGCACTCAAAACCGGTAGAATCAGAGCTTATTTCTACTCTTTCTCTAGTGAAGTGTCGGTCTGAGAGCTGATTCCTATCAAAGAGACAACCGATTCACGGGTTGAACATGAACTACCGTCAAGGACAGTTAACTGACCAGACGGGATGATTCCCATCCGATCGGGTAACTTGGTCTTGGTGGAGTTCTCGTTGTTTAATGCGTTGTCATACAGTCTCGTCCAAACCGCAAAGTTTTAAACTTAACAAATTTCAAAATGAGCAAGTCATCAACGGACCGCCGTCCGATCGGATTGCCATCCGATCGAACGACAATCCGATCAGGTGACTTGTAACCTCAACACTTAACATTTTTACAAGTTTTCAATAAATTTCATCCTGCTGTGAACTTGTTCTCCATGAAATATCTCACTTGGAATGGATCGCCATCCGACCGGATGACCGTTCGATCGAACGACCTGAAAAGTAGAGATACTTCTTTGTTTTGAAAATGCCAGAATGAAAACTTCAAAGCCATCATACACAAACACATCCATCCCAACTGAAGGACAATCCGACCGAATGGCCATCCGTCCGGATTGTCATCCGATCGAATGGCCTTTCGTCATTCAGTTCACTCGCACCAATTAACGCGCCGTTCATCGCTTATGCTATCGTTAACTGTTCAGGCTAATCTCTCAGCGCTCCCTTCCATCCAAGAGAGTGTTTATTTATTAAACACAATCTGTGAGTATACTCGATCCCTTTTTGCTTTACGCACTTTTTGGTGTTACATACGTTACTTATATCAAATCACATCGATCACACAACGCTACACTTTTATACGCTAACCGCTCTGCATGTTATACGTGTTACTCGATGAATGCTTGTATGTTATGTTTACACAGTGATTGATGCCTGACACCTTAGCAACGATAGTACTATAGTTTGGACTCAGCACCTGTCGTGGACAGGGATTGTTAAGGGCTATTATTCACGTGTCACAGTGGTGACATGTGTTGCACATTCTACAACTCGCAGTCACGTCTGTGCATATTTCATTGTCGATAACCTACTAGCTTCACTTTGCTGCATGTTACATGCTTGTTATACGTAAAACAATTTTCGCTATCTATCATACTATTAAACTTGTATGCTCACCTTTACACTATGTGTATTGACTTTTATTTTAATGTATGTGACAGGTGTTTGAGATGCTAGGATGCTTGCTATGTGGAATCGAGTAGGAAGAGTCTAGAAACAAATAATTTATATTTTGAGTTGTCGGAACAATGATTTGTCTTGAGATATCTATGTCTGTAATAACTTCTTTAATCATATAAGTTATGGAATGGGACATGATATTAATTATCTGGTAAATTAGTTATTATGGATTTCTCCTGGACAATCTGTTTCGCTCAGTGCCTCACCCCAATGTTTCCGCCATCAGTTGGGGTATGACATCCTTTTCGTTTGCATTTGAAATAGGTCACTTTTGACTTATTAAATCCCAGTTTAGCATCAGACCCCAAGAAACAATGTCTCCTTGTGATTTTAGTAAATCTCTGAGCTCGTCTCAAAATGTTCACCATATTCCACATGATGTCCATCAACTCCATCTCTTCTAGATCAATCTAGTCATAGTCCTCTTTTGTCATATTACATTTTCCAGTTCTTCGGAACTAGAGTGGTAACATGGCAGTGTAAGAAACAGACTACGGTCGCCCCCTCTACTTGCGAAGCCGAGTACGTCTCGGCTAGCAGCTCTTGTTCACATATATTGTGGATTCAACAGCAGATGAGAGACTATGATCTGCAATTTCTTAACGTGCCTATATATGGAGACAATAAGGCTGCAATTAATATAACAAAAAACCCCATTCATGTGACAACCCTCAAAATTTCAGGTATCCGTACAATTAATTAATATTTAATTTGTGCTTAATGACTGTGCTTGATCTCAACTGATGATTAAACTGCTTTCTGATTTCTGTTACATACATACATATGCATCACATTCATACTGTCACTCCATTTGTTACACACAGATTTTAGTAACAAACTTGATGCACAAAGCACAGTTAGCACAGTGAGCGGATAACTCAGACACATGCTGACAATACCAGCACATAGACAGACACTATTTTGAGGCCCAGTATGAGCCAGGAATAAAGTATCACACTAGGGTAGTGTGTAGGGAAGGGAAGACCATAAAACTGCGTCACTAGGTGAGAGTTTACGTGCCAGAGAGTGCCTAAAACCCACCTTAAGTGCAGAATTCAGCACTTAATAACAAAATTCAGCATTTAATCATGCTAGTCACTTGCAAAAATATGGCAAAATGGTCCTGTATACTTTCCTAAGTGCCGGGAATTAATTGTGACACAAAACGCTATATAAAAGACACTTTACGGATTAATTAAGCACTTTAACGGAACAATACCAAACCGAACAACCAGACACTACATGGAACACAAAAATAATGTTAAAAACATTGTTTCACTTTTTCTGAACTAGTTATGGTTCCCGAACACCATAACACCTCATAAAAATATCAACTAACTAGAAACAAAACTTACATTTGAAATTGAACTAGAATGTAACTAATCTAGTTATCACCTATGCTAGACCCCCCCCCCCTCCTATGGGCGGCCCCAACATGGATCCCACCTTTTGATTTTTTTTAATACTTTATTAGACCATGTTCCTCCATATTAAACATAAGAACCAAGGGTTAATGAGATAAATTGATTTATAAGTAAGACTTGAAGGTTATAACTTTCATTTTATCATTCTCACCAAATCACACTTCCTTCTCTCTTCCCTTCCTTGTTTCGGCCGAACCCAAGAGCCACCATCACCATCATCGTTTGTTCATTCTCATCCAATCTACAAGAATACAAAGGTGCTACAAGGTGTACAACGAAGCTTGGTGTTCTCGGAAGCTCAAGGACCTTCTCTATTTGCTATTAACCACCTCATTTCTACTCTTGATCTTCCCTAGCTTAGAAGCTAGTAGTAAGTCTCTTGAATCCTCATTCTACTTCATGTTTAGAGTGGTTAATAGTTATTTTATGATGAAATCTTGTGAACAAGAAAAGATCCTAAACATAAGCTTGAACATAAACTAATTTGATGATGAAATATTGTCAAAATGAAGAAGTAATGTTAAGTATGATGTTGTTTTGTATTGTTGATGATTACTAGTGAGATGATGTTAAACATCATGGTGAAACTTGTTAAATTAAGATTAAAAACTTAAATTAACAAGTTAGGAGGTGATTAGTGATTTACATAAAGGAATCACCTCCATGTTTAATCATGAACTTGAATGAATAAAAGGTTTCTTGAAAAATAAAGATCAAAGTAGGTTAATAATCATGTAGATCTAAAGATCCATGAGTGGTTTTTCAAAAGAACCAAGGAAAAAATATAAGTTTCATAAACTCTCGAATATTACATGAACTAACCTCATTCTTGGTGGATAAACAAGTGTGGGAACACTTGCGTAACAAGAAAATTTCATAAAGAAATATTTTTCAAAAATATGATTGGAAGTTGTAAACGCTTAAATTCTTTAAGAATGAAGTTTTTAAAGATCTAATCACATTTAATAGGGTAACAAGACTTACTAAGGATACTAGTAAGTTACTACACATTTTTACAAATATTCAAGTTCATGACGTAGTAGTTATTATTGATTTTGGCAAAATCGGTAAGTAAAGGTTAATTGTTGATGAATGTGAATGGGTTGTGATGATTTTTATAAAAGAAAATGATATGCTAATAAGCATGGACACCTCCGTTTACAAAGGAAACTATGGCGAAATTTTCTAAAATTCCAACACTTAGAGAATATTTTTCTAAACAAGTGTTTCAAGTATATATTATAACTTGTGTTTCGAATATAAACTTTGCCATAATTTTTGTAACAAAATACAAAGTGTCGGAGGTTGGTTTTTGTACATAAAAGTGGATAAATATATATTTAGAATATATATTTTATACTAAGACACTTGTGTGATTGTGTGCGTATTTTGTGAATTAGTTATATTATTTTAGGGTAAAATAATATAACTTAACGAATACCATGGAAGTTACAACTCCAAAATAATACCAAACGTGAAAACGTGACTTATGAAATATTCCAGAAAATACTCTAACACATATGTTTCTGGTAAAATATTATTTTGGAAACTAAAGAAGTAAAATATATTTTTTTTGGGAAAAATACATATATTTTTTAAATACGTTATTTTGGACAAATAAGTCAAAATATGGTTTTCGAAACTACAAATAGACATGTATAAATGCCCCCATCCTTGGGAAGGAAATACGCATATAAAATACTTGAGAAGTATGGATACGAAATAGTTGCCTAACTATTATTCGAAAACCTTAAAAATAATTTAAGTTAAAATAATTTATTTTAACAAATGATTACAACTTGGAATAATGTCAAGAATCGTAACTCAAACGTAAATACAAAGGCAAGGGACGGCCCGATCGTCTAATAGACATTAGTACATTGTAGGGAGTCGTGTTTGCTGACGAGACCGGAGATTTGAGTACGATACAGGAGACACAATACAGTGAGTTCATGTCCCCCTTTTCTCTCAACTGTTTTTTGTTTTATACTTCGGGGGTGGAATACATGTTACAATTATTACAGACACTTACAGACGCCTTTTATACATGGTATGGTTAGCTTAAGGAGGGTTTAGACGCTTAGATCATGTGAAAGGTGGGTACAACACTTAAGGCCATTAATCCTCGTTGTTAGGACCGAGGGACATGAGTGATAGATCTATTTGGGTGTAGCGAGCCCACACCCATGAGGCCACGGTGGCCCATAGTGGTGACTGTGTCTTACAGCTGGAGGCCCGGTAACAAATTGGCTAGGTTTGAGTACTTCCTGCACCGTTTCACACATACCAGTGGCTTTGCAACCCATTGGTGATCTCTTTTTCTTTTTCCTTAATTGCTACATACCAGGGATTTTCATACATACAGACACATTACAAAGGTTTATACATACTCACTTACACATGAACTCGCTCAACTTTTTGTGGATTTTTCAAACTACATGTATTTCAGGAAATTGATGGATCTGGCAAGTGTTGCATGTGTTACAAGCTGCGTACTGAATAAGATGTCATCCAGGGTAGTAGGTTTAAGAGGTGTGACCCTTACCTGGACGGGTTACATGCCTTAAACCTCATTTTGATTAAAAGTCTTTTGGTTGTGTTTCATGATCATGTTTTAAACAAGTTAAGGATTTATGACTTATTTGGGTTTATGTTTCCAGACAATGATGTTGTAGTACTTTTTAATTTGATGAATGGATAAACATCTTGTGTTTTATTTTCATATAGCATTGTTATGATTGTTGCTATGGTATTGAGAAGTCACACCAAATAAACCCACGCTTCCGCAAAAGCCAGGGTGTGACAGCTTGGTATCAGAGCCTCGATCATAGCGAACTAGGATTCCTTCTCGAGTCTAGACTATGATCATCAGGGCTCTCATGAAAATGTTTTCAAACATTTTTACATGCATACACTAAACGTCCAGATCCAGGGCACAAACATTTTTACAAACAAAAAGGCACAAATACACATTTCAAAAAGGTATATTTATAATTCAGTCCTAGAGACGGAGGGAGTTCAGTCTTATAGACTGAGGGAGGATCAGTCTTAGAGACTGAGGGAGGATCAATCTTAGAGACTGGGGGAGGATTTAGTCTTAGAGACTGGGAGGTTGGTCTTAAAGACCAGGGATTTAGTCTTAGAGACTGGGAAGATTGGTCTTAGAGACCAGGGAGTTGGTCTTAGAGGCCAGGGAGTTAGTCTGAGAGACTAGGGAATTTAGTCTGAGAGACTGGCTGGGATAGTCTAGGGAAGACTAGGATGAACACTTGCTTACATTGATTGTGACTTACATGCTTATTTGACTACATGTTGATATATGTGCATATGTGTGGTTGTGTTACAGACACCATGCCATCATCTTCAGATACCGGAGTGTCAGACACCCTGGATCCCATGGCGATAGTCTCGGACGACGAGATTCTATATGAGAGCGAGGTTTATACGTCGGATACTACGAGCACTGATGAGGATGATTTCCAGCCATTTGCTCTTCCAGATTTTGGGGATGATATTCCTCTAGCTGATGGTCCATTCGACGGGGATCTACCTCTCGTTCCGATCCCTGCTCCTATCCCCCTCGCTGCTTTTTCCCCTAGAGGATTTACCTCTCGATGTGTTATCAGATGATGACATCGACTTATTCATTGAGGGTCCCCCGGAGGGTGACCAGGATGGTGTGGCCCTTATGGATGACGATGTCCCTCCTGGTGATGTTCCCGTTGATGATCATGTTGTTCCCATGGTTGAGGTTCATGCTGATGTTCCCGTTGACGACCCTGTAGTTCCTATTGTTGAGGTTCCTGCCGCCGACGCTGTTGTTTTTCCACCTGCTGAGGCTCCCGTAGAGGAGGCTCCTTCTGATTCATCTGGTCTAGACTCGTTTGAGTCTGTGGCATCCGCATCTATTCACGACCAGGGCGTGCAGCGCTACCCTCCTGACACAGACTCAGACATGGCGATGTTTGTTGCGCCCATCTTTCCCCATGCTGTCGACCCAGATCCTGAGGTCGAGTTCGTACCTGCTGAGCCTGTTCCAGTTGGCCCAGAGCCCGTCATTGCTCATGACCCTATTGATGCTCCAGCTGTTGCACTTTTTCCGGATCCTTTACCAGAGCCTGATCACATTGATATACCAGTCTTAGCACCACCTATTGTTGATGCACCAGTCGTCGTACCACCGGTTTCTGATGTCCCTATTGTTGATGCACCACTGCCTGATCCTGTGCTGGTGTTTGTTGACCGTGCACCTTTCGCCACACATGTCGACCCGATATATGCTGACACCCGTAATGGGTGGATCGAGGACGACGATTATCCACCTTTTATTGTACCAGTCACACCCACTGTTGCACCCGTTTTTGCACCGCTTGATGTTCCCCAGTATCGTCCGCATGTATATGATGTCCACCGCATGGACTTACCCATCACCTTTCTACAGGAGATCCCTCCTCCCCGTCTAGGGGAAGGACCTTCCACACAGCAGCCTGATCATATGCCCCATTCGACAGCAGCTTTTTCATTTATGCTCTCGTCTACACCTGCCCCACACACTGCTTTTCCTGCTTCAGCACCTATGGGTGAGCCATTTTTGTGGTCATCACCCAATGTCATGCCCTTATCAGACCCGTATCACCCTTTTCATGTCGGATATTCCACAGAGGACATACTTATATCCCTGCAGTTGTAGCAGGATGCTTTGAGCAGACGTATTCTAGAGCTGGAGAGGACTCCGCATCCTCCTTGTCACTGTCAGTCTCCTTTTGCTACTCCACCAGCTCCTCGTCCACTACCCCCTAATTCTGATGTTCGTTTCCTTAATCCTGAGCAGTAGATTGCCTATTTGCTACGCGTTATCCACGCACTTGAGGAGGATTTGGTGCATATGCACCGTTTGCTTTTCTCTTTTCCTCCTCCTCCTCCCCCATCAGCATGAGGATTTTTGGTCTGTTGCAGGTAGTGTTACTTTTGGTGAGAAGACGGCGATTGAGCCGACTACACAGCATTTTGAAGACCGCATTTTGACATGATGACTTTTGATATCTGATTTTTGGTTGTTGTATATGACTAGATAGTTCAGACAGGGGAGATGTGGCCCTTAGTCGCTTTTGATGTACGATATAGTTATAAAACTTGTAAACATTGTATTGTGGTCTTGATTATATAATAGCTCAATCGCAGTATTCTCATTATATGCGTTGTCGAATTCTTTGTTTTATAATATAACATGGGATGTTATGTGTTATTGTGTGGATGAATGTTATTACATACGCATACTACTTACTTACTATACTTACGATGACCTAACCAATATGATCTTCTTTTAGAAGATGCCTCCACGACGAGACACACGTTTGCCTACCACTGAGGCAGAATTGCAGGCAAGAATTCCGCAGGCCATTGCTGATTACGAGGCCTCCCGCGCTGAGACCAGCACGAATACCTCAAACAACAACAACAACCCACCAAATGGTAATGTTAAGTCACTCGAGACACATTACACTACATTTGGACATTTCATGTACAAATGCTAATGTTTTCTATGAATAACATTGCTTGGACAGGCTGCACCTACAAACAATTTCTTGACTGTAAGCCCTTAAATTTCGACGACACTAGAGGTGCTGTTGCTTTCGTCAGATGGGCAGAAAAGACGGATTCTATCTTAAGGATGAGCAAGTGTGCTCCTGAGCAGCAAGTTACATACATCTTAGGGCTCTTTCTTAATGGTGCTTTATCATGGTGGAATTTGCAAGTACAAACTTTGGGAGAAGCGGCGACATATGCATTGACATGGGCTAAGCTGAAGGAGCTCATACGGAAAAACTAATGTTCACGGGCTGAAATACAAAAGATGGAAACGGAATTTTGGCACCTAAAAATGGGCGGCCCGAAAATCGCCAAGTATGTTCAGAGGTTTCATGATTTGTCCCATGTGGTACCTTACATGGTTACGCCTGAATTCAAATGCGTGGAGCGTTTCATCTGGGGGTTGGCTCCCCAGATTATGAGCATGGTAACCTCTTCAAAACCAGCAACAATTACTGAAGCCATCGACCTGAGCGTGTCACTTACTGAGGAAGCCATCAGGCTAAACAAGTTTTCCAATGCTGATCAGAAAAAGAAGGAGACTCATGTGGAGTCATCTGGTGAGAACAAGCGAAAGTTCTCCAACTTTAAAAAGAGTACCAGCAACACCAGCAGGAAGAAGGAGATGAACCCACCAGTTGAAGCTAAAACTGGTGCTGAAGTCAAGGGAAAGGGATACATGGGCGCCTTGCCCAAATGTGATATATGCCTGTACCATCATTCTGGTCAGTGCAGGTTAAGGAAATGCGAGTCTTGTGGTAAGGAGGGCCATTCAAAGAATACATGCTGGGTTGGTACTGGTGCTGGTCGCGGTAACAATGGTCAAAGGGGTTTTGGTAACAACAAACATGGTAGTAACGAAAATGGGAACCGCAGCGACGGAAATGGTAATCGGGGAAATGTTGGAAACCAAGCTGGGAACCGGGGAGCAAACAATGCTCAAGGTGGTAATGGTAACGTTCTAGGACCGGGATGTTTTAACTGTGGAGACATAGGGCACTTCAAGCGCGAATGCCCAAAACTCAATCAAGCTCGTGGAAGGGTATTCAACATTGGAGCAAGGGAAGCACGCCAGGACCCGAATGTTGTCACCGGTACGTTCCCTATTAATCAACGCTTTGCATCTGTGCTATTTGATACTGGTGCCGACTATAGTTTTGTGTCACTAGAATTTAAGAAAATGCTTGGATTAACTGCTAGTAAATTAGACATTCCGTACTCAATTGAACTGGCTAATGGAAAGCTAGTTGAAACAAATGAAGTTATCAGAGGTTGCATAATAGGGCTGGGAGAACACGAGTTTACACTGGATCTACTGCCAGTCGAGTTGGGAAGCTTCGACGTAGTAGTAGGGATGGATTGGTTATCAAGCAACAAAGCTAAGATTGTATGTCATGAGAAGACCATTCGCATTCCAATGACGGATGGAGAAACAATTGTGGTTCACGGAGAGAAGCGCGATACGCCTCTGAGGATCATTAGCTGCTTGAAGGCTAGGAAATGTTTGAAGAAGGGATTTGCTGCCTTCTTGGCACACATCGTGGATAAAGAAGCAGCTGAGCCAAGGCTAGAAGATATTCCAGTCGTAAAGGAGTATCCTGAAAATCTTTCCAGAAGACTTGCCAGGATTGCCACCACAGCGACAAGTCAAGTTTCACATTGACTTGGTTCCAGGTGCCGCGCCTGTAGCTAAGTCACCCTATAGACTTGCGCCTTCGGAAATGCAGGAGTTGTCAACGCAACTTCAGGAGTTGCTAGACAAGGGATTTATCAGACCAAGCTTCTCGCCTTGGGGAGCTCCAGTTTTGTTCGTAAAGAAGAAAGATGGTAGTTTTCGCATGTGTATCGACTACCAGGAGCTGAATAAGATGACTATCAAGAACAGATATCCTTTACCAAGAATTGATGACCTGTTCGATCAGTTACACGGTTCAAGTTTCTACTCAAAGATCGACCTTCGATCGGGATATCACCAGTTGAGGATACAGGAGGAAAGTATTCCCAAGACTGCTTTTAGGACTTGCTATGGACATTACGAGTTCCTGGTCATGCCGTTTGGATTGACAAACGCGCCAGCAGTGTTTATGGATCTGATGAACAGAGTCTACAAGCCGTAACTGGATAAGTTTGTGATTGTGTTTATTGATGACATTTTGATTTATTCAAAGACGAAAGAAGAACACGAACATCACTTAAGAGCTATTCTAGAACTGCTTAAAAAGGAGAAGTTGTACGCGAAGTTCTCAAAGTGTGAGTTCTGGCTGCGTGAAGTTCAGTTTCTTGGTCATGTGGTTAATGGAAATGGAATCCATGTGGATCCCACAAAGATCGAGGCGATCAAGAACTGGGTGACTCCTAAGACACCAACCAAGATTCGACAGTTTCTAGGTCTAGCTGGTTATTACCGCAGATTCATTGAGGATTTCTCGAAAATCGCTCAACCTTTAACCTCCCTTACACAGAAAGACAAGAAGTTTGATTGGGGAAAGAAACAGGAAGAAGCATTTCAACTATTGAAAAACAATCTTTGCGACGCCCCGATCTTATCTCTACCCGAAGGCAATGACGACTTCGTGGTGTATTGCGATGCCTCACGACAGGGTTTAGGCTGCGTGCTGATGCAGCGACAGAAGGTCATAGCATATGCATCTCTCCAGTTGAAAGTCCATGAGAAAAATTACACCACGCATGATTTGGAATTGGGCACGGTGGTGTTTTCATTGAAAATCTGGCGACATTACTTATACGGCACGCGATGTACAATCTTCATGGATCACAAGAGCATGCAACACATATTCGATCAAAAAGAGCTTAACATGAGGCAAATACGCTGGGTAGAACTGTTGAACGATTATCCATAAGGGTTAGGGCTTTAGAAATGATTGTCCAGACAGACCTCTCATTGCGCATTCATGTCGCTCAGAGAGAAGCTCTTAAAGAAAGGAATATTGAGGATGAGTATCTCCGTGGGATGGAGAAGCAGTTGGTACCAAACAGGGAAGGAACTTTGTGCTTCATGAAACGAATTTAGGTTCCTTTGTTTGGTGGTTTGAGAAATGTTATTTTTGATGAGGCACACAAGTCACGGTACTCGATTCATCCAGGAGCGGATAAGATGGACCAAGATCTTAAGGATTTCTATTGGTGGCCAAGGATGAAAGGCGACGTTGCGATATACGTTGGTAAATGTTTAACTTGCGCCAAAGTGAAAGTCGAATACCAGAAACCTTCAGGTCTCTTGCAACAACCTGAAATACCCAAATGGAAATGGGAACATATTTCAATGGACTTCATAACGAAATTGCCAAGGACACCGAAAGGCCATGATACGATTTGGGTAATAGTAGACCGTCTAGCAAAGTCTGCGCACTTTTTGCCGATTAAGGAGAAAGACAACACAAGTAAACTTGCTGAAATATACATGATGGAGATTGTTGCACGACATGGAGTGCCTCTCTCAATTATCTCTGATAGAGATGGACACTTCGTGTCAAGGATTTGGCAATCCTTTCAAGAAGCATTTGGTTCTCAACTGAATCTGAGCACTGCCTTTCATCCACAGACAGACGGACAGAGCGAACGAATGATTCAAACATTAGAAGACATGTTGCGAGCTTGCGTAATGGATTTAGGTGGGAGTTGGGATACTCACCTACCATTGGTTGAATTTTCATATAATAACGGTTACCATGCAAGCATTCAAGCCGCACCGTTCGAAGCTCTCTATGGACGCAAGTGTCGATGACCCTTATGCTGGGCTGATGCGGGTGATAGACAACTTGTTGGCCCGGAATTGGTCTAGGAAATGACAGACAAGATTGCACAGATCCGAGAGCGCATCAAAGCGGCTCGTGATCGACAAAAGAGTTATGCAGACCTGAGGAGGAAACCTCTGGAGTTTGAGGTTGGTGATATGGTTTTTTTTGAAGGTTTCACCCTGGAAGGGTGTGGCACGCTTTGGGAAGCGTGAAAAGTTGAATCCGCGATACATTTGTCCATTCAGAATCCTGCAAAGGATTGGGCTTGTAGTATACATATTGGACTTACCTGCTGAACTTAATGGCGTTCATGATACATTTCATGTATCTAATTTGAAAAAGAGTCCAACTCAAGAAACAGTTGTCATTCCTGCCGACGAAGTTCATATTGACGACACACTCCACTTTACTGAAGAACCCGTTGAGGTTACGGATTGGAAGATTAACAAGACACGCCGGAATAGTGTCAAACTCGTCAAAGTTCGATGGAATGCACGACACGGGCCAGAATTCACGTGGGAACGTGAGGATCGCATGAAAGAAAAGTACCCACATTTATTCCCCAAGACCTCTGCATCTAGTAGCAGAACTAAAATTTCGGGACGAAATTTCTCTAACAGGAGGAGAATGTGACAACCCTCAAAATTTCAGGTATCCGTACAATTAATTAATATTTAATTTATGCTTAATGACTGTGCTTGATCTCAACTGATGATTAAACTGCTTTCTGATTTCTGTTACATACATACATATGCATCACATTCATACTGTTACTGCATTTGTTACACACAAATTTTAGTGACAAACATGATGCACAAAGCACAGTTAGCACAGTGAGAGAATAACTCAGACACATGCTGACAATACCAGCACATAGACAGACACTATTTTGAGGCCCAGTATGAGCCAGGAATAAAGTATCACACTAGGGTAGTGTGTAGGGAAGGGAGGACCATAAAACTGCGTCACTAGGTGAGAGTTTAAGTGCCAGAGAGTGTCTAAAACCCACCTTAAGTGCAGAATTTTGCACTTAATAACAAAATTCAGCATTTAATCATGCTAGTCACTTGCAAAAATATGGCAAAATGGTCATGTATACTTTCTTAAGTGCCGGGAATTAATTGTGACACAAAAAGCTATATAAAAGACACTTTACGGATTAATTAAGCACTTTAACGGAACAATACCACACCGAACAACCGGACACTACCCGGAACACAAAAATAATGTTAAAAACATTGTTTCACTTTTTCCGAACTAGTTATGGTTCCCGAACACCATAACACCTCATAAAAATATCAACTAACTAGAAACAAAACTTACATTTGAAATTGAACTAGAATGTAACTAATCTAGTTAGCACCTATGCTAGACCCCCACCCCCCTCCTATGGGCGGCCCCAACATGGATCCCACCTTTTGATTTGTTTTAATACTTTATTAGACCATGTTCCTCCATATTAAACATAAGAACCAAGGGTTAATGAGATAAATTGGTTTATAAGTAAGACTTGAAGGTTATAACTTTCATTTTATCATTCTCACCAAATCACACTTCCTTCTCTCTTCCCTTCCTTGTTTCGGCCGAACCCAAGAGCCACCATCACCATCATCATTTGTTCATTCTCATCCAATCTACAAGCATACAAAGGTGCTACAAGGTGTACAACGAAGCTTGGTGTTCTCGGAAGCTCAAGGACCTTCTCTATTTGCTATTAACCACCTCATTTCTACTCTTGATCTTCCCTTGCTTAAAAGCTAGTAGTAAGTCTCTTGAATCCTCATTCTACTTCATGTTTAGAGTGGTTAATAGTTATTGTATGATGAAATCTTGTGAACAAGAAAAGATCATAAACATAAGCTTGAACATAAACTAATTTGATGATGAAATATTGTCAAAATGAAGAAGTAATGTTAAGTATGATGTTGTTTTGTATTGTTGATGATTACTAGTGAGATGATGTTAAACATCATGGTGAAACTTGTTAAATTAAGATTAAAAACTTAAGTTAACAAGTTAGGAGGTGATTAGTGATTTACATAAAGGAATCACCTCCATGTTTAATCATGAACTTGAATGAATAAAAGGTTTCTTGAAAAATAAAGATCAAAGTAGGTTAATAATCATGTAGATCTAAAGATCCATGAGTGGTTTTTCAAAAGAACCAAGCCAAAAATATAAGTGTCATAAACTCTTGGATATTACATGAACTAACCTCATTCTTGGTGGATAAACAAGTGTGGGAACACTTGCGTAACAAGAAAATTTCATAAAGAAATATTTTTCAAAAATATGATTGGAAGTTGTAAACGCTTAAATTCTTTAAGAATGAAGTTTTTAAAGATCTAATCACATTTTATAGGGTAACAAGACTTACTAAGGATACTAGTAAGTTACTACACATTTTTACAAATATTCAAGTTCCTGACGTAGTAGTTATTATTGATTTTGGCAAAATCGGTAAGTAAAGGTTAATTGTTTATGAATGTGAATGGGTTGTGATGATTTTTATAAAAGAAAATGATATGCTAATAAGCATGGACACCTCCGTTTACAAAGGAAACTCTGGTGAAATTTTCTAAAATTCCAACACTTAGAGAATATTTTTCTAAACAAGTGTTTCAAGTATATATTATAACTTGTGTTTCGAATATAAACTTCGCCATAATTTTTGTAACAAAATCCAAAGTGTCGGAGGTTGGTTTTTGTACATAAAAGTGGATAAATATATATTTAGAATATGTATTTTATACTAAGACACTTGTGTGATTGTGTGCGTATTTTGTGAATTAGTTATATTATTGTAGGGTAAAATAATATAACTTAACGAATACCATGGAAGTTACAACTCTAAAATAATACCAAACGTGAAAACGTGACTTATGAAATATTCCAGAAAATACTCTTACACATATGTTTCTGGTAAAATATTATGTGTAAGCACGCAACGTATAAGTATAAGTGAAAACATGAAATATATGAGTATAGGTAAAATCATGAAACGTATGAGTATAAGTAAAACATGAAACGTATGAGTATAAGTATGAATACGATTATAAGTATAGGCATAAAACGTATGAATGTAAGTGTAGGTATGAATATTTAGATTTATGTATATAGTGTATGTTGGGACATCACGGATTTAGGTGTATAAATCGTCTAAAAGGTTAAGTACGTAAATACGAACGATTATAAATGAATTTGTCGCGTTAAACGACTAAAACGTGTAGGATGAAATGTGTGTATAGTTGTTTAAACGAAACGTTGAGTTTATCGTATCAAAATTGGATGAGCTTGGTTTGAAATGTAGAATATAGTTGCATATGTAAAAGGATATAAGGTACTCATTGGTTAAGCATAATGCATTTTGTAATGAAGGGAAATGCTACTTTTGTTTTAAAAGAGTTTACATAATCCAAGGATGGTCGGTCTCCAAGAAGTCTTCTTGCCCACGTGTTTTGTAAATTGGTGTAAAAAAGGTTTTCAATGAAAAGTAATTTCATTTCATTAAACAAGAAGTTATGAATTTAGGAGGTTCTTGTGAAAACGAGGATCCTTAGAAAAGAATTTTAGCAAAAGGACTCAGTGATTGTAAAAGTTTTAACAATGATTAGTTGGTGTTGAAAAAAAGTCCTTGGTAAAACAATCATATAACGTCCATACGATCTTATAGGTGTAAAAGAAGGGTTGGTTGGATCCCCCATTTGAGAATGAAAGTCTTTAGTTTGATGATATATGTCATGAGTACGTTTTAGTGATTAAGTTGAATAAGGAGTTCATGGGCAAGAGGTTCCTTGGACCGATTAAATTGATAGGTAGCATTTCGTAGGGTTTGGAAATTTGTGTAGTAAAACGTTTAAGATATGTTTAAGAATCTCGTGTATATGAGTTAGGTGAAAATAGGTTGTAGGATAGAAAGTACGCTTGATAAAGCAATATATTTTGAAGTCGTACACATATGTGTTTTGAATAATGGTCAATAATTTAGATATAAAACATGATCGAGTTTGCATAACAAGATATTTTGAAGAAGCGTTTTGGTAACGATCACCTAGGTAAGGGAATCACCCCGAACTTGTTGGTGAGGTCGTTTTAAGGAAAAAGGGAAGTGTTCGTCAAGGTAAGGAAATCACTCCTATCTCGATGATACGTATCCACCTTTCGTTACAAGATATATGATTTTAAGTCATATGAAATCATGCATATGTATAAGTGTATGAAAAAGGTTTAGTATGATGCGTGTGTGAGAAGAAAATATCGAAAGCAAATTCGAATTTGAAAGATTGCATCTAATAAAGTAAATAATATAACGTATGTTTGATTAAATTTGAGATGGTTTCAAAACGGAACGTTGACTAACCAAAGTGGTCGAAAAAGTCTTTCGAATTTGAGGAGCATGCTTTGGCCTAATAGGTGAAATACTCTTGCCGACAAGTCGGTTAACAGTATTTACCCTTCCAGTTACTACATGTCCCCAATTCAATTGAAATTTCGAGACTTGGCGGGATTAATGAAAATCAAAGAATGGAACTAGTCGACAAGGTGCGGGTTTCACCCCTAACTCGACGATTTCGTATCCTAAGTGTGGTTGGTACTCGTCGGGTCAAAAGTTAATTTTGACACTTTGACGAGGGTCCACTAGAATTTGAAATTTGAATTTCTCCATCAAGGTGAGGATTTCACTCCTAACTTGATGGTGAATTTCATGTAAAAGAAAAGTAGAAGGATTGAGAATTGTTCACCAAATTGTGGGTTTCACGCCTATTTTGGTGAGGTCGTCTCATTTTTTTTTTGTAATATGAGTGTTGTCGGATTTAGAATAATCGAGTAAAACGCGTGAGAAAAGTGTATATTAAGGATTAAAGAAACAAGTATAACATGTCAAGAATAGTACAATAAAAGTGGAATGATGAAACAAATATTAACGCATAAAAAGTATGCCAAGAACACACATAAAGGATAAAACGATGAAACAAGTATTAACACATAGTAAAAACAAGTATAGCATGTTAAGTGTTAACACATAAGTGACACATATGCTTATAAGATCAAAAGAGAATAAATAAAAGCAAAAAAAAGGTAGCATGCAAGTAGTATCAAGTAAAACATACGAATAAAGCTCTAGAACTATAGACTAGGTTTAAGCATTCCTACTTTTCCTAATTCCCTATAGTTATGGCTCTGATACCAATCTGTCACACCCCAACCAATGGCGGAAACATCGGGATGAGACGAAGTGTGAAGATTGCTCGAGACATCATAACGCTAATTGTGACAATAGAATTAAAGATAAATTGACTTCTTTCATAAATAAATGTTACAATACATGAAATTTGAAATACAACATGTTAAGTACAAGAAAAACCATATGACATTTATACAATGCATTTGACCTAAACGTCTATATGTGTATCTAGGTATCAACGCTACTTCATTTCATGGCATCATCATCCTCAACCTGTAACATGTTTAAAATAAAGTTCAATGCAAAAGCAAAGGCGAGTATACAAGTTTGGTACATACATAGCAAAAGATAAGTTTTGAACAATTCCTCATAGCAAGCATGTGATTCAAGATAAACGTAAAAACATGGCATGTGTCTAACATATCAAACCAAGGAAACGCAACAGGCTCATGACATAACCACAAGTTACGGGTGGCGGGCCGTTAATCCTATAGCGCTACATATGTCACGGTTTGGCTCGTACGAAGTTAATGATAAGTTCAACACATAAGATTCACCCAAGTTTAAATATCAAGCCATCACGTATACAAGCATGTTAATAGGAATGTTCATGTGTTTAAGCAAAATGTTCATGTGTAAGTTGTTGATCAATAAACATGTTACACCCCAAAAGTGGTAAAAGTAAAAAGGGGGAAATACGAGTATACTCACAAAGTTTGCATATGCTTTCCAATTATCCAATTATTGACGAGTTGATGAGGTTAAAAGATTGAATGTGTAAGGGTTAAAGTTCAAGTATGCTTAGAGTCGAGATTCGGTAATTGAAACAACATAAAAATAAGATATGAGAATAACATGTGAAAATAATCATCTTCAACACTTAACACTTGCATGACACTTGGTAACCACAAGGGTTATGATAATGTTTTCATGAGTTGAACACCCATAAGAATCACAACAAGGTTTAGGTCTTATATGATGTTCTACTACTTTAACATGTAAACACAAGTTTAACATCAAAGGTTCGAATGAGTGTATATATATATCTTGGTTAAGTATTACATATTATTTAGTCCAATAATTCAAGTAGGAGGTAGAAGATTAGGATCTTCATTTAGGCACCTCGAGTTATCATAGATGTCATGTACGGGGTAGGAAGAACATGCTTCCATTTAGGAACCCCTTGAATGTTCACCACTTCATTTGATGTAAAAACAACCAAGGAGGGTCACGAACTAGGATTAGCACAATAACATAAACAACCTAACTAAAGAGAAATCATCAAATCATGTGAGGATTGTATGTAGGACAACCCAAGTTGTTCCATAATTACTCATTCATCAAGATCTAAGCTTGACATGATTTGTGGGTCAAATACCATAACAAAACAGAAAGTATTTGAGGTTTTAACCTCTGATTTATAGTGTCTCAACCTTTTTTTTAAGCTTAACCAACCATAAGAGAGGTTGTAACCATTGGGACCTAGGTATGAGATGTGTTAGACACAAGTTGGATGAGTTTAAACAAGCTTTTGAAGAACATGTAACAAAACAGAAAGTTTATGGACAATATCGGAGCAATTCCAGGTCTGATTTCTCCATGGAGAAACCAAGGAATCAAACCCCATGATTATCCAAGCAAATAGGAAGAAGAATCAAGTGATTTCATTAAGAAATGAGCAAGTTATGCTCTCTTTTGTAAAGGTGTATGAATCTGTCCGAAAATGCAGCTTCTTGCAACAACTTGAGAGTGTTTAGGAGAGGTTTGAGAGTGTTGAAAGTGTTCAAGTGCTTGGAGGACCTTGGGTACTTATAGGGGAGTGATTAGGGTTGTTTTGGGGGGATAATTAAGGCTAAAACTCGGTTTAAACAAGGAAATCCCGCTCAAAATGAATCTGGTCGCGACTGCAATTTTTTTTCTGATCTGGGCACCCTCAGGCGGCCCGCTTGGGATATCCAGGTAAGTTGAGGCGGGCCGCGAGCCTTATGAAGCTGAAGTTTCACTTATTTACAATTAGGCCCCTGAAGTTGTTATCTTTGTGATTTTAGGTGTTCTAGGGACTTGTTTCGCCATTTAAGCATAGTTTAAGGGCAATTCAAGTATGACGATCATAACCCAAGTATAATTTATCATGTAAGCATCAAAATCAAGTGCCGTTTACGTTTAAAACACATTTTATGCGTAAGTTTCATGTATTTACAAGTTTAGCACATAGTTTCCAAGAATAATGATTAAACACCAATTGATTCACCGTTTCGAACATACGAGCATATATAAAGTGTGTACAACATATTTGTAACAAAATACGAGTTTCATTAATGATCCAAGTCTCGGTCTCGCAATGATTACAAAGAAAGAACGATTACAAGAAAACAAAGTTTCCAGAAATAGTTTTACAAACGATGGTTTCTAAATATAGAAAGTATGAAAACGCGGGGCGTTACACCCATAGTGGTGACTGTGTCTTACAGCCGGAGGCCCGGTAACAAATTTGCTAGGTTTGAGTACTTCCTGCACCGTTTCACACATACCAGTGGCTTTGCAACCCATTGGTGATCTCTTTTTCTTTTTCCTTAATTGCTACATACCAGGGATTTTCATACATACAGACACATTACAAAGGTTTATACATACTCACTTACACATGAACTCGCTCAACTTTTTGTTGATTTTTCAAACTACATGTATTTCAGGAAATTGATGGATCTGGCAAGTGTTGCATGTGTTACAAGCTGCGTACTGAATAAGATGTAATCCAGGGTAGCAGGTTTAAGAGGTGTGACCCTTACCTGGACGGGTTACATGCCTTAAACCTCGTTTTGATTAAAAGTCTTTTGGTTGTGTCTCATGATCATGTTTTAAACAAGTTAAGGATTTGTGACTTATTTGGGTTTATGTTTCCAGACAATGATGTTGTAGTACTTTTTAATTTGATGAATGGATGAACATCTTGTGTTTTATTTCATATAGCATTGTTATGATTGTTGCTATGGTATTGAGAAGTCACACCAAATAAACCCACGCTTCCGCAAAAGCAAGGGTGTGACAGTTCATCACTCGAAGACAAAACACATTGAAATTTGACATCACATCATTCGTGATTGCTACGAAAAGAAGTTTATTAGAATTGAAAAAATCCACACCGATGAAAAAAAAGCTGACTTTTACACAAATGCATTTGATAGATCAAAATTTCAATATCTTTTGAATCTTAACGGTATGAAGCTTTTGTTATCAGGGGGTAAAATTGTCGAAGGTGATTCCAAGGCGGAGGACGTTGAAACGTAATCTGCATCGGTTTGCCGTTTTTCTTCTTTTAAAATGTTTTTATCTTTAGGGGGAGAAAATGTAGTACAAAATATAAAAACATTTAAAAATTCAAAAATGTAAAAAAACATAGAAAAAGGCAAAAGAGTTAGTGTATAAAGAGGAAATGATAGTACATCAGTAGACAGTCACAACATGCTAAAGAAATGGAAAGATAAAAAGTGATAAACGTCTCACTGATGATATGCCAGTAGGTTTTTACACATTTAGTAGATTGATTTCGAGATATAAACCTAAATCAATAACTTTCTTATTTCGTGGGGAACATCTCTCGGATATATGGACTTAGTACTCTGAAATTTCGTTTGAGAGATTGCCTGATTATGAGATATTAGGTCTTTATACTTATTGATATCTGGGCTATTATACTTGGTCTTCTGATTATGCGTCAGCAATGGCCTAGACCTTGTATAATGCTTTTGCACTTAAACCCTTACACTGCATAAAAATTTGAAAATATCGAAAGATATATATTAAGTGCAGATGTTTAGAAGATTCCTAAGTGGAACACACCTCAAGTCGAGTCTTCATCTCTTTGTCCGAATGGTAGTTCTAACCTGAGCTCTCAAGGCCTCGCACTAACCCAGAGACAGATATCATTTAGGTATATTCACCTGTAAGACTGAATCTAGGGAATCTTGATACGGGAGTATATTCTGAGGTGGGACACGCGATTAAGTTAGTTCTTAAAACACTAATCTCGTATCTGGAATCAATTGAAGTTTGTGTGAAAATTCAAGTGGATCAGTATACTGACAATCTAACTGAACTGTTTAAAATTTAAAGTTTATGTAGATAAACGGTGCGTGTGATTTGTCAAAAAGATGATATGATCCTCTAACACAACTCACCATAAATATGTCTATACATATGTTGTTGTTTCATTATAGATAAAAACCACAAAAAGATTTTAGGTGTGCTTTAGCATAAAGTTTGTAAAATACAAAAAGATTTTATTTCTACTTTATTATTGACAAACAATGACAAAAAGCGGATCTTCGAAATCTGAATGCAAAACATGTATACTGAGCTATCTGGGTGGGAGCTAATCTTGAAACGAAGAAAAGCTTAAAAGTATAACAAGTTCATTAATTTGAAACTTGAAAATTTTTGAAAAACTTGAAAAAAAATGTCAGATGGTTCTACATCAGTTCAACCAATGTCATTAACTTGGACTTGGTCGACAAATCGAGTAACCAGGGTCATTAACTTGGACTTGGATATTCGAGTGGATATTTAAATCTGATAAACTTGAAAAGTTTGAAAAATAAAAATTTCAAAATAAAAGGTCGCATTCATACGAATGCGTATTGGGCCGGTTCGTCCGAATTGAACATAAGCCCATTAAAGCCCAAAAGGCGCATCCGCACGAATGCACAACAGTAGCTATATATAAGCCAGGTTTGCAATTAAAGGCACATTCGTAACATTGACACTTAGAGAAACAGTGAATTTTCTCTGGAACTTCAATCACTCAAATGTCGAATTGCTGCCAAAAGTTTATCAATTGTAGTGTTAATTAGCACAACACATACAATGGGGAAGGTATGAGATCGATTTACCAAGTTTTAGGAGTTTTTATATCGATCCGCGCATATTCGGACCAAAAATAGTAGATCTAGGATGATATAGTAAATCAAATTTGATATTAAAAATCATCAAATCGGCACATAATTGATGTTATAGAACAATCAGTTTGATGAAAAACAACAAAAAATTGAACTTGATTTGATTAAAATTGTAAGATCATTGAATCGATCAAATGAGTCGATCAGAAGAGTTCTAGACCAAATCAGAGGCGGAATTCATTGATTTTATCTTCATTGCAGCTAGATTCACACTTAGAAGTAGATTAAATGTCGTTTGTATTGATTTCACAACGTTACAAGAGCTGGCGCCACTTCGGCAGAGCTTCGCTACCGGAATCAGAATGTTACAAATGAAGACACAAGACCCTCTATTTATAGGAATCCCAGGTCGCATGAACTAGTCACACCAGGTCGCATGAACTAGTCAAGCCAGGTCGCACGAACTGGTCACCTCGTGTGAGGTGGCTGGTTCAAGCCTGTTTCCCGTTTTTCTCGTACAATGTGTCTTGGTCTATCAATTCTATTACATGACTCGATACAAGACGAAGTCAACAGACATATGCACTAACAAACTCCCTGTGACAACTGGCACCAAACCGGTAATTTCCTTACACTTTAATCATTATTTAATGACTGCAATTATGTGCTTAATTGTCAGCAATGTCTGAACACATACTAAACAAATGAATTCATGCACGTTGTATACTACAAAATATTGCTTTATGCATAAACGAGAGCGTTGCGTCAAAAATACTAAGTAAACTCATCGGTAAGACACTATGTGTCAACAGAACTGCAGAAAGCATTCAGTCAATAAAATTGGAGCCTAGGTGTAGGTCCAACAACAAGAATACATTAAAACCCAAGAGTACATACAAGGGTTTAATATATATATACTCTCCGGAAGCAAAAATAAGCACTAAAAAGCACCCGAAACGCACTTTAAGTGCAGAATTTTGTATAATTCAGCTTTTAGCACATGAATATTATGCAGAAAATTTAATTTTTCAGTCAGAATATTTCCCGAAATGTCGGGAATTGAAAGTGTTACAAAAGGATACTTAAAAGACACTAAAAGGTGCAATTTAACACTTTAACGAACCGGTATATAACCGAACAACCGGACATTACCCGAAACACCAAAATAATGTTGGAATCAGTGTTTTAGTGTTACAAGGCTAGTTATGGCCACCGAACATCATGTTACATCTAATAAACATCAAATGCATAAACTACCTAACTAAGCACCATTACTTTTCAACTAAACTTGTAACTTGTAGTTGAGATGTAACCAAGACCCCCCCCCCTAATGTTGGACGGTTGGGAGACCAAAATCCCACATGGGATTTCAACTTCATATTTTATTTAATCTTGTCTCTAAAGCATGAACATATTATCAAAGAGATATTGAGGAGAAATGGTTATAAAACAAACCTTATGGTCCTAATCCTTCATTCTTACACACACTAGCAAAACACATAAATCCTCTACCCCCCTTGGGAGCTCTCGGCCGAACCCAAACCCCCATACACCCACCATTTTCGATCAAGCCTTGTACATTCCAAGCTCACACAAGTGTGTTAGAAGGCGCATAGTGAAGCTAGGAGCTTTCGGAAGTTGAAGAACCTCTACCGTTTGCTTTTACACACTCGACTTTCATCATTTTTCTTCCCTAGCCTTGAGCTGGTAGTAAGTCCTCTAAAACACCATCTTGTTCTTGTTTATGGTGGTTAATAGATGGATAAATGGTGAAATGTTAAAGAAACCATGAACATAGTCTAAAGTCTTAAACATAGAGTGTTAAAGGATGGATAAAGAATAGATATATGTGTAAATCATGTAAATCGTGGTTAGTTGTGATTATTTTATGTTGTTGGTTGCTAGAAGTGGGATGGATCATCATCTAACCATACTAGATCATATTCAAGAACATGAACTAGTAGTATGTTAGTGCTAGAGATGTGAAAGATGATGAACCCTTCCACTCATGAAACATGAACTTGAGTAAAAGTAATTTTTCTTGTAAAATAAGACTCTAAACATGTAGATCTAAAGATCTACAAGTGGTTTTTCGGAAGAACCAAGCGGAGGATGCTAGTTTTGTTAAAACCCGGACCTTACATAAACTAGAAGCATTTTAGTGAATAAACAAGTGTGTAAACACTTGTGTCACAAGAAAAAATTAACAAGAAATATGTTTGGTAAATCATGACTAGAAGTTGTGAAACTTCAAGATCTTTAAAAATAAAGTTTTTTTTAGAAACTAATTTTATTTTTAAAGGTAACAAGGCTTACTAAATGTGCTAGTAAGTTACTACATATTTTACAAACTTTGAAGTTCATAAGTTTTGATGTATGCTTGTTTTGACAAGTTTGATAAATAAAGGTTGTATTGTTGAGATTGTTGTTGATTTAAAAGAAAATAAACACATGTTTTGAAAACATGGGAAACCTCCATTTTTAGGGGAAACTCTGTCAAAATTTTTATAAATTTTGACACTTAGAAAAATATAAGTTTTTGAGAAACTTATTCCCTAAAAATGTATTTAAAAGTATTACCAAGGTTTCCCTAATTTTTGGTGATAAGAAATGAGGATTTCTTCAAGAATAAAAATGGATATAAGTATGTATATTTTTTAGAGAAAAATATATATTATTTGATCACCAACTTTTGTGCTAAGTGTATATAGTATATGTTATACGTGCTAGTGTATTAAGACTTAATAATACACTGAATACTCATGAGAAGTATAAACACAAAAATACACATACAACATACAAGATACATAATTCGGGTGCAAAGTGCAAAATACAAAAAGCTTATATTTTTTTTTAGAAAATAATATAAGTAAGACACTTAGTTAAAAATATAAAATATTTTTAACACAAGAATATATACACAAAAGAGAGTGACTGTACTTGTGCGACACAAGTCTAGTGACTAACGTTAAGAAAACGCGTATAGGTTACGACGTTAATTAAGCAAATCCGGTGAAGTTTACGACGCAAGGAACGCAAAGTTGTGAGTTCATGCTCCCCCTTTTCTTTTAACTGTTTTCAGTTTTATAACTTCGGGGGTGAAATACATGTACAAATATTACTATGTTTACAAATGGTATGATAACAAGAAGCACACTTGGTGAGAACGAGAAGCAAGTGTAACGAGATATAAGAACACGAGAAGCGCACTTGGTGAGAACGAGAACCAAGTATGAGGCGTTATGAGAAATGATGCGAGAAATCGTGTCACGAATAGGGTACAGAAGCACCATTAATCAACAATATACCTAGACCGCAGAACAAAAGGTTAGATCTAACGGGTGCCGGGCAGCCACACTCTCGGTGAGGGCGAGAATCGAGTAGTGCTTTTGTGTCTCAGAATATACCAACTAAATGCCTAAGGTTTGGTGACTTCCTATGTCGTGTCACATGTTAATGGCTTTGCAACCCATTAACAATCCTGATACTTACAGGAATACTTCATTTACATGAAATTCATACCATACTAAAACTTGATTAATACTTGAGTACGTGGGGTACTCAAGAAAAACGGGAATTATACTTAAGTACGTGGGGTACTCAAGAAAAGCTTGAATTATACTTGAAGTACGTGGGGTACTCAAGAAAAACGGGAATTATACTTGAGTACGTGGGGTACTCAAGAAAAGCTTGAATTATACTTGAAGTACGTGGGGTACTCAAGAAAACGGGAATTATACTTGAGTACGTGGGGTACTCAAGAAGAACTTGAATTATACATGAGTACATGGCGTACACATGAAACTTGATTTATATATGAAAACTTGATTTATACACACACTATGTTTTCATACAAAGTATACAAACGTGAAATACAAAACTGCATGAATTCACACCAATATTATGTTGACGTTTTTCCAAAACTCACATGTATTTCAGGTAATTAGGATGGATGTGCGCGCGGTCTTGCTCATGCTCGTGGATGTCGCTTTGTTTATCTTTAAATAAAGTTGTGACTTTTAAGACAATATATTATCTCGTGTTGTAAACACTTGACATAAGTTTTCAGTAATGTAATATTTGAAGTTATTTTTGAGCATGTAGTATGTTACCTCTTCGTATGCAATGAGAACCTTTCATGATCACACCTCGTGCTTCCGCCGCAGAAAGGGGTGTGACAGATTGGTATCAAAGCTGCGATTGTAGTGAACCAGGATTCCTTCTCGAGTCTAGTCTACAATCTCTAGGATCCTTTCACGAAAACAATTTACAAAGAGTTTTCATTGCATAAAACGTCCCACGACATCCACTACCTGAAACTGTTCACATGAGTCTAGGAAAAGACACTACGAGACTTAGGGTGCACGAGAGTAGCACTCGTCTGTGATTGAGAGTTAATTGCAATTATGCGTGATAATTAGCATGTACTAGAAGTAGGATGTCACAAGTATACGTGACTTTACCTAAAAGCGATGGCCCATCTTAAGGAAGAAATACGAGGATGAAACGAACTGTGCGGACTGTGCAAGGAGTTACGTAATTATGGATGCATACATAATTATGGAATTCAGTGCACAGAAACCACAGCAAGTCTTGTCACGTATAGATTCCCTCAGTGCAAGCCTACTAAGTACTCTCCTAGAGTAATAATTGTTTGATGTCACTTATGTGGTATATACCTGTGAATATATATACTACTACTGTCTAGTATGACGATATCAAACAAATATTTAACCCTGTTGTGTTATGTTCTGTCAGAACATGGCACCCAGGAAAGCTGTGAATGCTCGCAATGATGATCAACCTCCTCCTCCCCCACTGCCAAGAACTGCTGAAGAGCTGAACGCTCTACTGGAAGAACGGATCTCCGCTGCCATTGCCCAATACGAGGCAAACCGAACTCAAAACAGTGGTGGCCCAAGCAACGCTAGACGTAATGGGAACGGAGATTCATCTGGAGGCAACGCAGCTCAAGGTAACCTTAAGACACTGTACTAAGCATGAATAAATTTATGAACGGCCTTTGTTTCATCAGTTCTTCGATTGCTTACATGTGAATTGGTTGAATCAATTCCAGGCTGCACTTTCAAGCAGTTCCTCGACTGCAAGCCGATGAACTACGACGGCACAGGAGGTGCAGTAGCGTTTGTACGCTGGACGGAGAAGACTGAAGCTACTATCCGCATGAACATGTGTACCGCGGATCAGCAAGTCACTTTCGCTACTCGGCTGTTTGTCGATGAAGCTCTGACTTGGTGGAACCTGCAAGCCCAAACTTTGGGTGACGATGCCGCTTATGGCCTAACTTGGGAGGAACTGAAGGAAAGAATGAGAGAGAAGTACTGCTCTCGTGCTGAACTCCAAAGGATGGAAACAGAGTTCTGGAACTTGACTATGGAAGGTGCTTACATTAATGGATATACTCGAAGGTTCCATGATCTCTCTAGAGTGCTTCCTTACATGGTGACTCCCGAATTCAAGCGTGTTGAACGCTACATTTGGGGACTGGCCCCAGAGTTTCGCGGCATGGTAACTTCGGCCAAACCTCAAACAATCACTAAGGCTGTAACTCTGGCTGTCAGCCTTACTGAAGATTGTGTTCGCATGAAGAAGTTATCGTTGAACCCAACAGAGAAGACCGAGACACATGCTGAGTCGTCCGGTGACAAAAAGAGAAAGCATACAAGTTTGAACCAAGCAACTCGCAACAACAAGGGTTTCAGCAAGAAGCGTGACACTAACCCGCCTCAGGAAACGAAAACCCCTGCAACTAAAGGATACCAAGGCACCATGCCTAGATGCCAAAAATGTAAGTATCATCATGAAGGAGCTTGTCACATTCCAAGGTGCGAAAAATGTGGTAAGTTGGGTCATCAAACAGAAGACTGTTGGGGAAAAGGAAAGAACCGAAATGGAAACGGTGCTGGTAACAAGAACGGTAACGGGAAAGGGCGGAACCAAGGATGCTTAAGATGTGGAAGCAATGATCATTTCATGAAGGACTGCCCAGAGGGAAACAATGCTCAGGCTCGAGCATTTGTGATTGGAGCAAAGAACGCACGCGAGGACCCTAACGTGGTCACTGGTACGTTTCTCATTAACAATCACTTTGCATCCATATTATTTGACACTGGCGCCGATTATAGCTTCATGTCTGTGGAATTTAAACGCATGCTTGGAATAGAATCTAGTAGATTAGAAATTCCTTATTCTACAGAGCTAGCCAATGGTAAACTCATTGAATCAAGCGAAGTCGTTAGAGGCTGCACACTAGAACTTGGTGAACGAAGATTTAACATCGACCTCTTACCTATTCAACTGGGTAGCTTCGATGTAGTGGTCGGAATGGACTGGCTGTCCAAGAACAAAGCTGAAGTTGTATGTCATGAGAAAATCATTCGCATCCCTCTGGCGAATGATGAAACTCTCACTGTGCATGGAGAAAAACGAGACGCGCCTCTTCGAATCATCAGTTGTATGAAAGCACAGAAGTGCTTGAGGAAAGGATGTGTCGCTTTCCTAGCACACGTTATAGACAAGAAGGCTGTGGAGCCAAAATTCAAAGGCATTCCTGTGGTGAAGGAATTCCCTGATGTTTTTCCCGAAGATCTGCCAGGACTACCTCCACAACGACAAGTCGAATTTCATATAGACTTGGTTCCAGGAGCCGCTCCGGTGGCCAAGGCTCCCTATCGACTTGCTCCATCCGAAATGCAAGAATTATCTACACAACTCCAAGAGTTGTTGGATAAAGGATTTATAAGGCCAAGCTTCTCACCCCGGGGAGCTCCAGTATTATTCATGAAGAAGAAGGATGGAACACTGCCGATGTGTATCGATTACAGGGAACTGAACAAGCTCACTATCAAGAATCGGTACCCGCTACCAAGGATTGATGACTTATTTGATCAACTGCAAGGATCAAGCTACTATTCCAAGATCGACCTTCGATCTGGATACCATCAGCTGAGAATCCAAGAGGAAAGCGTACCAAAGACTGCATTCAGAACACGCTATGGGCACTACGAATTTCTTTGATGCCATTCGGGCTGACAAATGCACCAGCGGTCTTTATGGATCTGATGAACCGCGTATGCAAACCATATCTCGATAAATTCATGATTGTATTTATTGATGATATCCTGATTTATTCACGAATGAAAGAAGAGCACGAGCAACATCTCAGAACCATCCTGGAACTACTGAAGAAAGAGAAGCTTTATGCAAAGTTCTCGAAATGCGAATTCTGGATTCGTGAAGTACAATTTCTTGGTCACGTTGTGAATGAGAAGGGCATTCATGTAGACCTGTCCAAGATAGAAGCAATAAAGAATTGGGAAGCTCCCAAGACCCCAACTGAAGTTCGACAATTTTTGAGCTTAGCGGGCTATTATCGGCGATTCATCGAGAATTTCTCAAAGATAGCTCAACCGCTAACAACCCTTACTCAAAAAGACAAGAAATACGACTGGGGTTACAAACAGGAAGAAGCCTTCCAGTTACTTAAAAACAAGCTATGTGATGCACCGATACTATCATTGCCCGAAGGCACTGAAGACTTCGTGGTATACTGCGACGCCTCACGACAAGGCTTGGGTTGCGTGCTCATGCAGCGCCAAAAAGTCATCGCTTACGTTTCAAGACAATTGAAGGTTCATGAGAGAAATTACACCACGCACGACTTGGAACTAGGTGCGGTGGTATTCGCCTTGAAGATCTGGCGACACTATTTATATGGTACTCGATGTACAATTTTCACAGATCACGAAAGCTTACAACACATATTTGATCAGAAGGAATTGAATATGCGCTAACGGCGATGGGTCGAGCTGCTAAATGATTACGACTGTGAGATCAAGTACCATCCTGGAAAGGCAAACGTTGTAGCGGACACGTTGAGCCGAAAAGAAAGGGTTAAGGCCCTAAGGGTTCGAGCATTGGAAATGACTATTCGAACGAACCTCACTGCATGCATTCGTGATGCACAACAAGAAGCTATTAAAGGAGAGAACCGTAAAGCTGAATACCTCCGGGGTATGCTGAAATACATGGTGCCAAATGAAGAGGGAGCCTTATACTTTAAGAAGCGTATTTGGGTTCCACTATATGGTGGCTTACGAGAAGTCATCCTTGATGAAGCGCACAAATTGAGATACTCGATCCATCCAGGATCGGACAAAATGTATCAAGACTTGAAAGAATATTATTGGTGGCCGAGACTCAAAAGCGACGTTGTTGTTTATGTTGGAAAATGCCTAACCTGTGCCAAGGTTAAGGCAGAATATCAGAAATCGTCCAGCCTACTACAACAACCAGAGATTCCCGTGTGGAAGTGGGAACAAATCTCGATGGACTTCATAACGAAATTACCCAGGACCCCGAGAGGGCACGATATGATATGGGTAATAGTTGATCGATTAACGAAATCTGCGCATTTGCTACCGATCCGAGAGAAGGATAGCACTGGAAAGCTTGCAGAGATATACTTAAGGAAAATTGTGGCACGTCATGGAGTGCCTATCTCAATCATTTCAGACAGAGATGGACGCTTTGTCTCAAGAATCTGGCAATCATTTCAGGAAGCCTTTGGATCTCAGTTAGATCTAAGCACGGCATTCCATCCACAAACAGACGTCCAGAGCGAACAGACTATACAAACGTTAGAAGATATGCTTCGTGCATGTGTCATGGATCTAGGCGGCAGCTGGGATACTCATCTACCATTAGTTGAGTTTTCCTACAATAACAGTTATCATACGAGCATAAAAGCCGCGCCGTTCGAAGCTCTGTATGGCCGCAAATGCCGATCGCCCTTATGTTGGGCAGATGCCGGAGATAAACATATGGTTGGTCCTGAACTTGTACAAGAGACAACCGACAAGATTGTGCAGATCCGAGAGCGCATTAAGGCGGCTCTAGATCGACAAAAGAGCTACGCTGATCCGAAAAGAAAATCTGTAAAATTCGAGGTGGGAGACAAAGTGTTGTTAAAAGTCTCACCTTGGAAGGGCGTAGTCAGATTTGGAAAGCGTGGAAAGCTGAATCCACGATACATCGGACCATTCAGAATATTGGAAAGAATTGGTACCGTGGCATACAAATTGGAGTTACCGGAAGAACTTAATGGAGTATATGATACATTTCATGTATCCAACCTGAAGAAGAGTCCAACACAAGAAAACGTGATCATCCCGATGGATGAAGTGCATATTGATGACGCCCTCCGATTTACAGAACAACCCGTTGAGGTTACTGACTGGAAAGTCAACAAGACCAGGAGGAGCTCTAAGCACGGACCTGAGTACACATGGGAACGTGAAGACCAGTTCAAGGAAAAGTATCCCCACCTATTCAAGAAGACTCCAGCGAGAGTTAGTTCAGCCTGAATTTCGGGATGAAATTCTTTTAACGGGGGAAGACTGTGACAAGTGGCACCAAACCGGTAATTTCCGTACACTTTAATCATTATTTAATGACTGCAATTATGTGCTTAATTGTCAGCAATGTGTGAACACATACTAAACAAGTGAATTCATGCACATTGTATACTACAAAATATTTCTTTATGCATAAACGAGAGCGTTGCGTCAAAAATACTAAGTAAATTCACCGGTAAGACACTATGTGTCAACAGAACTGCAGAAAGCAGTCAGTCAATAAAATTGGAGCCTAGGTGTAGGTCCAACAACAAGAATACATTAAAACCCAAGAGTACATACAAGGGTTTAATATATATATACTCTCCGGAAGCAAAAATAAGCACTAAAAAGCACCCGAAACGCACTTTAAGTGCAGAATTTTGTATAATTCAGCTTTTAGCACACGAATATTATGCAGAAAATTTAATTTTTCAGTCAGAATATTTCCCTAAGTGTCGGGAATCGAAAGTGTTACAAAAGGATACTTAAAAGACACTAAAAGGTGCAATTTAACACTTTGACGAACCGATATATAACCGAACAACCGGACATTACCCGAAACACCAAAATGATGTTGGAATCATTGTTTTAGTGTTACAAGGCTAGTTATGGCCACCGAACATCATGTTACATCTAAAAAACATCAAATGCATAAACTACCTAACTAAGCACCATTACTTTTCAACTAAACTTATAACTTGTAGTTGAGATGTAACCAAGACACCCCCCCCCCCCCCTAATGTTGGACGGTTGGGAGACCAAAATCCCACATGGGATTTCAACTTCATATTTTATTTAATCTTGTCTCTAAAGCATGAACATATTATCCAAGAGATATTGAGGAGAAATGGTTATAAAACAAAGCTTATGGTCCTAATCCTTCATTCTTACACTCACTAGCAAAACACACAAATCCTCTACTCCCCTTGGGAGCTCTCGGCCCAAACCCCCATACACCTACCATTTTCGATCAAGCCTTGTACATTCCAAGCTCACACAAGTGTGTTATGTCACACCCCGACCACGTGGAACAACCAAACGTGGCGGAAATGTCGGGGAGTGTTGTAACAGAATCATTGTTTCGTAACCATGGAATAAATAAATTCTGTTTTATTGAATAAATGAACTCATTTTTTAATACAATCAAATAAATACAACTATGATCTTCCAAGTTTTAAAGTTGCTAAGGCACGAGTCCATCCTAAATGTAGCATGTATCAACAATCATTGCAAAGCAGTACCTGAAACATGTGTAAAAATAGGTACGTCAGCATAAAAATGCCTGTGAGATACATAGGTTTTGTGAAAATAGGATTCATGACTCATGTTTGAGAAAATGTTTAGTCATTAACCTTGTAATTTGCTTTGTCTTGTAAATCATTTGAAAAACGATAAGGTCAGATGATATGTATAAATAAGAGAATAATGTATGGTTAAATGAATAACCATGTAAAATGAGTTTGTATAATATAAGTTGTTTGTAAATTAATGTCTTGTGAAAAGTATGTTATTTGTATAAAATGTTATATGCCTCAAATTGAAATGATTCAGATAACGATACAATATGTAATACCATACAAACACTTATATATAGGAAGTACCACCGGCGTATCCACCATGCTTGTATCATTTTACACACGCCTCGTTACTTAATCACTTACTCAAACCAACCAACAATGTAAGATGTCTATGTTTAAACCAATTGCCAAACGTATTGAATAATGTGTCAAAATGTTTATGTCAAGATGTAAGTCATGAAATGTATAACCAATGTCAATACTGTTTATGTGTCCAATGTAAATCATGTAATATGTAACCAAAATGATATGTATAAATAAAAGTAAGGTTAAACGAATAACCTTATACTAGCATATTAAAAGTATACTTTGGATTTGTAAGTAACATATTAAACTATGTTTTGGTTTTGTAAATAACATATCAAAATATGCTTTGGATGATTAACAAAATATATGTTGGTTTTGTACAATACCACACATGAGAGTATATCAAAATATACTTTAAAAGTGTGATTTAAGAATTCATTCAGACCTAGTGCATCAAAATACACCTTTGAGACTATAAGGATACCACAAAGGAAATCCATATTTGGATGGAGAAACAAATTGGTTTCAGACATTCCATGACAACAGGAATGGGGTGTCTAGTCCTATAGCGCTATATCATACTAACAATCGGTCTGGTGAACATAAAATAAGTACAATTCAACATTTTATTTTATGTTCATTGAGAAATCAGTGTTTAAACCATAGATAGTCATTTAGTTTGTCAAATGATAAGTAATAACATGTATAATCAATTATACTTTGAAATCATGAAAATAACACATAGGTACACATGCTTCACCCCAAAACAGTTTGGAAAACAGTAAAATAGGGGAACTATGTACTCACATTGAGAGTGCTTAGGAGTCCTTCTGTAACAACCAAACAATGCTAGAGATCACGGATATCAAACGGCACCTATTATAGGTAACTATGTTAATAAACCGGACCTAAATCGGAGGATTTAGATAGAATGAGGGTTCGTAAACCAAACGAGTATAGAGACTCGTGTCATATGGTTTAACAAAGACTACATACTAAATGAAACCTAACCTAAGTGTTTACGACCCATTACTACCCGTTTAGGTAGCTCATGCGACTTTAACGCGTCGTTCGCGTGAAACGCGTTCGGACCGTCTAACTAGTCCTATGACAAGTGTTATATGCCTAAACATGTTACATAATCAGTTATGTGACAAAAGTTTAGGTTACATATGCTTAATTACCAATTATACATGAAAAGGGTATTCTGGTAATTTACCTAAGGCATATAAACTACCTATCATACAACTATTCAAACGAAGCGACCATAGGGTATAACCTCGGAAGGTTATTCCCTACCTACTATGGTCACCTAATGTGTTTGGTCGGATCCTAATGATCGACCAAATGGGTCGGGTTCGAGGTATAAGCGATTTATCAGATCGCTTACCCTACGACCCTAGCCAACGTGGTAATCAGTAGGCATAGTCCCAAGGGACTATAACCAACGTGATTACACTCACGTTGTGAAGTTCAAACGAACTTCGCATTGACCATAAACTGGTCAATGCAGAAAGTCAAACAAAGTTTGACTTTCAGACTCGAAAAGACTCGAAAAGCAATAAAAGAACGAAAGAATACTTACGAAGGGTCCCCGAATGCTAATCTAGATCGAAATAACTCAGGTATGAAACAATGGTTTCAACTTAGAGTCTTTAAGATCAGATTCTAGTGATTTTGAAGCAATGGGGGGTGGGGTATTTATAGTTTTCGGTCCACCGTTAAGATCGTTTCATGGAAACCGTGCTCGTATCTTGTGCATACACTTGTTGGAAACTCATGGTAGCTAAAAATGGTCCTTATCAGCTGAATAGGCAAGTGGGAAGTGCGTGGGTGTGGTTAAAACAGCTGGAACCTGCTGACTGTTCGATCTAATCTATTCTGGGAGGCTGAGGCGGCCCGCTTCAGGATACACCAAAACTAATGCGGGTCGCATGGGGGTTCTGATCAGAAAATAAGTTTCAAAAATGACAGTTTCAGCCCCTGCACGTGTTTAAGGCCATTTCTGATACTTCTAAGGCCCGTAAAGCCAACTTTAAGGCCCTAAAATGATTCCTAAACATTGTGGACATGAAACATGCTAAAAAATATGCCGGATGTCGGTTCGTTTGGTCGTACGAACGCGATGTTCGCTTAATTACGACGGAATGCGCACAAGCGCGAAAAACGATCCAAATGACGCGACGAATGGATTTTTGGCAAGCCAAACACTAAATCATAATATAGTCATGCTTACATAAATTTTTTGATGTCCGGATGTGTTCAGAACGTAAGTTATGCGCGAAAATGTAAACTTGTGCACTTTTTGACACTTTTAGTCCCTGAATGACCCAAAAGTTTATTTTAGCACACCGAACCCCTCAAAGCCTATTTCTAAGCTATGTGAAGGATATTTATGGTATGTTTAACTTATGGTCATGTTCCGGAATGTTTGTTACACTTCAAATTGGCATACTTTCGCAGTTTGTCAAGTTTAGTCCCTGTAAGCGAATTAACTTGTTTTTGCCATACCAAAGCCTTCAAAACTTATTTCTAAGTTATGTAAAGGTTATTTAAGGTATGTGAAGCCTATTTCACTATTACGGAGTGTTCGTTGGATTAAACTGGTTATATTTACGCATCAGAGCGCGTGTAACCCTCCAGAAAGTGATTTAAAGCTTAAAATCGAACAAGAGTTGATATGTGCAAATGATACACATATTTTTACAAATCCCAACTATGAAATACAATATTTCATTGGTTTGGAATTTGTTTGATGGTTGAAGTGACACAGGTGTCACAGTCTCCCCTACTTTAGGAAATTTCGTCCCGAAATTTAATTCTAGAGGAAACTTGTGAAGACAGCTGTGACGGTTTCGCCTTCTAATAGATCCATTAAACCCTTAAGTAAAACTCTGGGACATGTTAGGACTCTTAGCGAATTTGTTAACCCTCAAAGTGAATTCCTTGTAGTAGTAAAAGATGGAATTTTTGAACTACGGACAGAAGAACGTTTCTTATGAAGACTTGTCATAGTAAACTTGTGTGTGCTTGAAATCAGAATTGGGGAGTGTGAAAATAAATGACATTGTTCGAGGTCCAAGACTTCTCCCATATCACTATTCTTGTCACTATAGGTCTTAACACATGAAAAAACTTCTTGTGGTTTCTGTGCACTGAATTCCATAATTATGTAGGCCTCCATAATTACGTAATTCCTTGCACAGTCCGCACAGTTCATTTCATAATGCGTAGGGAAAAAGAATTAATTGAGTAAACATGAAACGACTTGACTAGATCACCAAAGGATCTTTTTAACTAAATCAACGAACGATCTTTTTAACTAGATCAACACATGATCTTTTTAACTAGACCGTCGTACGATCTCCTTAAATAGACCACTTAAGGGATCTTTTTAATTATATCATCACATGATATTTCTAACCAGATTTTCAAATCAATCTGTTTAACTAGACTACCCAAGGGGTCCAATTATAGAATAGTACTTTAAAACCCAAGGGACTTGACTACACGTAGAAGTCCATTAAGGATTTAAGATAGTAACTTTGGATATCCTACTATGAATCCCTCATATAAGATATGGAAGATTCTATGAGGATTTGGATGGATCACACACAACCACAAAACATGTAAGAAAACACATAAGCACAAAATTAGTTAGCTTGATTCTTTAATTTGTTATCTTTGAGCATGGATAATTAAAGCACACTGGGAATCCAATCCATGGATTTCATTTGGCACTTTAATGATTTTTAAGGATCCATCTATAAAGATAGAAGGATTTCCAATAAGAGTTTGGCTTTGTTTCTTAAAAGAAACGAGCGTTTAAAGTTCTTGGGGAGATCACAAGTGATCATAAAAATGACAGAACCACACGAGTAGTTTATCTTTGGGTTGACATCATAAGGTTGTATCGAACATTCATATAATCGTATCAGTTTTGCAAAAATAAAAACGACGAATTTTTATTTATATAACAACTGACTTGTCTTTAAACGTCAAAGATAACAACCAAGGGAAATAACAAAACACTAGTTGTTCACTGCCGCATCATTGTTCATGTTTGCCTCATTGATGTTAAACACTCGTCCACGCGCTGGAGGTATGTTAACAAGTCTTGGGCAATTGTTCCTGTAGTGGGTAAGGTCACCACAGTTATAACATGACCCCGGAGGGAACCGTGCTTGAACAGCAGCAGGGTTTGCAGCAGCTTGATTTGCATAACGACAAACATTGATCAAATGTCCCAACCGCCCACAGTGGGTACATTTGTGACACTGCTCTTGCTCCAGATGATGACGGTTTCACTTATTGCACAAAGGCGCGGTACCAACATAGTTTTGCCTTTTGCGAGGTTGTGCTGGTTGGTTTGGTGCAACCTGTTTGTCTTGAGCAGTTACAACGAAATTTTGAGAGGCCTTGCGCTTCTTCTTCTTGGATACCTCAGCATGTTCTTCCTTTGGTTCCACTTGAGCAGTCTTGTTGGATGGTCTTGGGTCGCTTTTTTGAAAAAGCTTTTTCTTTCTGATGTGGGATTCAGTTAGGGTGGCAGACAGTTCAATGGCTTGTCTGACAGTAGTAGGGTTGCTGCCAGTAACAATATCCTGAACTAGGTCAGGAAGACCATCAGTATATTTCTCGATCGCCTTATCCACAGGAGTAACCATAGCAGGACACAACAGGCTCAATTCTTCAAAACGGTCAGTATATGCTCGATGTTCACCATTGTCTTGCTTCAAATCATCAAACTCCCTTTCTAGAGCCCTTAGCTCATGACGAGGACAGAATTCCTTCATCATAAGAGCCCTAAGCTCAGCCCAAGTCTGTGCTAATGCAACCTCAGCACCGCGGTCTCTCATCACCCCGTTCCACCATGTGAGAGCCCTCTTCTGAAACACACTTGAAGAAAACTCGACCTTGCGATTTTCAGGACACTGAACGTGACGGAAGGTATTCTCAATGCTCTCGAACCATTGAAGAAGCCCAGTCGCTCCCTCAGAACCACTAAACTTGAGTGGTTTAGCCGAGTTAAAAGTTTTGAAATTGCATGGAGCATTGTTGTTGTTGATGGCTTGCATCATTTGAGCATCAAGATTTGGGAAGGCAGCAGCCATTTGCTGCGCGATGATTTCCGCCAGTTCGGCATTCGCCATCTGATTGTCGCGTCGAGGAGGCATTCTAAAAGAGGAACATGAAAGGAAACGAGTGAGAGAATTAAATGAAAAGAATGAGATGAAACAAATCTGATGAAAGCAAGGATAGTGGTCATTTGTTTGTTACTACAAAGCAACAAACGACCCCGATGATTAATCAAAGTAAATTAGGTCAAAAATAATGTATTGCGAAGACATGCTCGCCTATAAGTGAACACTCATCCCAAGAATTCCCAGGTAAGCACAACTGGTCTCGCGTCTGATGAGATATATATGAAGTGCTTGCCTAGACAGAAAACCCAGAATACAGGCATTCACCCTTCCAGTTTGCACGTGTTCACATTATTTAAAACCAAAAACCTTGACGAGATTTTGAAAACTTAAAGGGGTTCAAAACCTTATAACAGAGGGTTCCAAACCTTACAATAGAGGGTTCAAAACCTAGTAATCAATCATCCTAGAACAGATGATTTGTTTTCAAAGCGGTTTTGAAATTTATGTTCTTGTTGTAGTCGTCGCCTAAGGATAGGTGACGGTATTGTTTTATGACTAAACGCAAGTAAACTCGCGTTAGGGTCCTAAGAAGATTATAGACTAGGTCAAAGTATTACTAATAACTTAATTCCCTATAACCATTGGCTCTGATACCAACTTTTCTGTCACACCCCGACCACGTGGAACAACCAAACGTGGCGGAAATGTTGGGGAGTGTTGTAACAGAATCATTGTTTCATAACCATGGAATAAATAAATTCTGTTTTATTGAATAAATGAACTCATTGTTTTAATACAATCAAATAAATACAACTATGATCTTCCAAGTTTTAAAGTTGCTAAGGCACGAGTCCATCCTAAATGTAGCATGTATCAACAATCATTGCAAAGCAGTACCTGAAACATGTGTAAAAATAGGTACGTCAGCATAAAAATGCCTGTGAGATACATAGGTTTTGTGAAAATAGGATTCATGACTTATGTTTGAGAAAATGTTTAGTCATGAACCTTGTAATTTGCTTTGTCTTGTAAATCATTTGAAAAACGATAGGGTCAGATGATATGTATAAATAAGAGAATAATGTATGGTTAAATGAATAACCATGTAAAATGAGTTTGTATAATATAAGTTGTTTGTAAATTAATGTCTTGTGAAAAGTATGTTATTTGTATAAAATGTTATATGCCTCAAATTGAAATGATTCAGATAACGATACAATATGTAATACCATACAAACACTTATATATAGGAAGTACCACCGGCGTATCCACCATGCTTGTATCATTTTACACACGCCTCGTTACTTAATCACTTACTCAAACCAACCAACAATGTAAGATGTCTATGTTTAAACCAATTGCCAAACGTATTGAATAATGTGTCAAAATGTTTATGTCAAGATGTAAGTCATGAAATGTATAACCAATGTCAATACTGTTTATGTGTCCAATGTAAATCATGTAATATGTAACCAAAATGATATGTATAAATAAAAGTAAGGTTAAACGAATAACCTTATATTAGCATATTAAAAGTATACTTTGGATTTGTAAGTAACATATTAAACTATGTTTTGGTTTTGTAAATAACATATCAAAATATGCTTTGGATGATTAACAAAATATATGTTGGTTTTGTACAATACCACACATGAGAGTATATCAAAATATACTTTAAAAGTGTGATTTAAGAATTCATTCAGACCTAGTGCATCAAAATATACCTTTGAGACTATAAGGATACCACAAAGGAAATTCCTATTTGGATGGAGAAACAAATTGGTTTCAGACATTCCATGACAACAGGAATGGGGTGTCTAATCCTATAGTGCTATATCATACTAACAATCGGTCTGGTGAACATAAAATAAGTACAATTCAACATTTTATTTTATGTTCATTGAGAAATCAGTGTTTAAACCATAGATAGTCATTTAGTTTGTCAAATGATAAGTAATAACATGTATAATCAATTATACTTTGAAATCATGAAAATAACACATAGGTACACATGCTTCACCCCAAAACAGTTTGGAAAACAGTAAAATAGGGGAACTATGTACTCACATTGAGAGTTCTTAGGAGTCCTTGTGTAACAACCAAACAATGCTAGAGATCACGGATATCAAACGGCACCTATTATAGGTAACTATGTTAATAAACCGGACCTAAATCGGAGGATTTAGATAGAATGAGGGTTCGTAAACCAAACGAGTATACAGACTCGTGTCATATGGTTTAACAAAGCCTACATACTAAATGAAACCTAACCTAAGTGTTTACGACCCATTACTACCCGTTTAGGTAGCTCATGCGACTTTAACGCGTCGTTCGCGTGAAACGCGTTCGGACCGTCTAACTAGTCCTATGACAAGTGTTATATGCCTAAACATGTTACATAATCAGTTATGTGACAAAAGTTTAGGTTACATATGCTTAATTACCAATTATACATGAAAAGGGTATTCTGGTAATTTACCTAAGGCATATAAACTACCTATCATACAACTATTCAAACGAAGCGACCATAGGGTATAACCTCGGAAGGTTATTCCCTACCTACTATGGTCACCTAATGTGTTTGGTCGGATCCTAATGATCGACCAAATGGGTCGGGTTCGAGGTATAAGCGATTTATCAGATCGCTTACCCTACGACCCTAGGCAACGTGGTAATCAGTAGGCATAGTCCCAAGGGACTATAACCAACGTGATTACACTCACGTTGTGAAGTTCAAACGAACTTCGCATTGACCATAAACTGGTCAATGCAGAAAGTCAAACAAAGTTTGACTTTCAGACTCGAAAAGACTCGAAAAGCAATAAAAGAACGAAAGAATACTTACGAAGGGTCCCCGAATGCTAATCTAGATCGAAATAACTCAGGTATGAAACAATGGTTTCAACTTAGAGTCTTTAAGATCAGATTCTAGTGATTTTGAAGCAATGGGGGGTGGGGTATTTATAGTTTTCGGTCCACCGTTAAGATCGTTTCATGGAAACCGTGCTCGTATCTTGTGCGTACACTTGTTGGAAACTCATGGTAGCTAAAAATGGTCCTTATCAGCTGAATAGGCAAGTGGGAAGTGTGTGGGTGTGGTTAAAACAGCTGGAACCTGCTGACTGTTCGATCTAATCTGTTCTGGGAGGCTGAGGCGGCCCGCTTCAGGATACACCAAAACTAATGCGGGTCGCATAGGGGGTTCTGATCAGAAAATAAGTTTCAAAAATGACAGTTTCAGCCCCTGCACGTGTTTAAGGCCATTTCTGATACTTCTAAGGCCCGTAAAGCCAACTTTAAGGCCCTAAAATGATGCCTAAACATTGTGGACATGAAACATGCTAAAAAATATGCCGGATGTCGGTTCGTTTGGTCGTACGAACGTGATGTCCGGATGTGCACAAGCGCGAAAAACGATCCAAATGACGCGACGAATGGATTTTTGGCAAGACAAACACTAAATCATAATATAGTCATGCTTACATAAATTTTTGGATGTCCGGATGTATTCAGAACGTAAGTTATGCGCGAAAATGCAAACTTGTGCACTTTTTGACACTTTTAGTCCCTGAATGACCCAAAAGTTTATTTTAGCACACCGAACCCCTCAAAGCCTATTTCTAAGCTATGTGAAGGATATTTATGGTATGTTTAACTTATGGTCATGTTCCGTAATGTTTGTTACACTTCAAATTGGCATACTTTCGCAGTTTGCAAGTTTAGTCCCTGTAAGCGAATTAACTTGTTTTTGCCATACGAAAGCCTTCAAAACTTATTTCTAAGTTATGTAAAGGTTATTTAAGGTATGTGAAGCCTATTTCAATATTCCAGAGTGTTCGTTGGATTAAACTGGTTATATTTACGCATCAGAGCGCGTGTAACCCTCCAGAAAGTGATTTAAAGCTTAAAATCGAACAAGAGTTGATATGTGCAAATGATACACATATTTTTACAAATCCCAAGTATGAAATACAATATTTCATTGGTTTGGTATTTGTTTGATGGTTGAAGTGACACAGGTGTCACATGTTAGAAGGCGCATAGTGAAGCTAGGAGCTTTCGGAAGTTGAAGAACCTCTACAGTTTGCTTTTACCCACTCGACTTTCATCATTTTTCTTCCCTAGCCTTGAGCTAGTAGTAAGTGCTCTAAAACACCATCTTGTTCTTGTTTATGGTGGTTAATACATGGATAAATGGCGAAATGTTAAAGAAACTATGAACATAATCTAAAGTCTTAAACATAGAGTGTTAAAGGTTGGATAAAGAATAAATATGTGTGTAAATTATGTAAATCTTGGTTAGTTGTGATTATTTTATGTTGTCGGTTGCTAGAAGTGGGATGGATCATCATCTAACCATACTAGATCATATTCAAGAACATGAACTAGTAGTTTGTTAGTGCTAGAGATGTGAAAGATGATGAACCCTTCCACTCATGAAACATGAACTTGAGTAAAAGAAAATTTTCTTGTAAAATAAGACTCTAAACATGTGTGGTTTTTCGGAAGAACCAAGCGGAGGATGCTAGTTTTGTTAAATCCCGAACCTTACATAAACTAGAAGCATTTTAGTGAATAAACAAGTGTGTAAACACTTATGTCACAAGGAAAATTTAACAAGAAATATGTTTGGTAAATCATGACTAGAAGTTGTGAAACTTCAAGATCTTTAAAAATAAAGTTGTTTTTAGAAACTAATTTTATTTTTAAAGGTAACAAGGCTTACTAAATGTGCTAGTAAGTTACTACATATTTTACAAACTTTCAAGTTCATAAGTTTTGATGTATGCTTGTTTTGACAAGTTTGATAAATAAAGATTGTATTGTTGAGATTGTTGTTGATTTAAAAGAAAATAAACACATGTTTTGAAAACATGGGAAACCTCCATTTTTAGGGGAAACTCTGTCAAATTTTTTATAAATTTTGACACTTAGAAAAATATAAGTTTTTGAGAAACTTATTCCCTAAAAATGTATTTAAAAGTATTACCAAGGTTTCCCTAATTTTTGGTGGTAAGAAATGAGGATTTCTTCAAGAATAAAAATGGATATAAGTATGTATATTTTTGAGAGAAAAATATATATTATTTGATCACCAACTTTTGTGCTAAGTGTATATAGTATATGTTATACGTGCTAGTGTATTAAGACTTAATAATACACTGAATACTCATGAGAAGTATAAACACAAAAATACACATACAACATACAAGATACATAATTCGGGTGCAAAGTGCAAAATACAAAAAGCTTATATTTTTTTTAGAAAATAATATAAGTAAGACACTTAGTTAAAAATATAAAATATTTTTAACACAAGAATATATACACAAAAGAGAGTGACTGTACTTGTGCGACACAAGTCTAGTGACTAACGTTAAGAAAACGCGTATAGGTTACGACGTTAATTAAGCAAATCCGGTGAAGTTTACAACGCAAGGAACGCAAAGTTGTGAGTTCATGCTCCCCCTTTTCTTTTAACTGTTTTCAGTTTTATAACTTCGGGGGTGAAATACATGTACAAATATTACTATGTTTACAAATGGTATGATAACAAGAAGCACACTTGGTGAGAACGAGAAGCAAGTGTGACGAGATATAAGAACACGAGAAGCGCACTTGGTGAGAACGAGAACCAAGTATGAGGCGTTATGAGAAATGATGCGAGAAATCGTGTCACGAATAGGGTACAGAAGCACCATTAATCAACAATATACCTAGACCGCAGAACAAAATGTTAGATCTAACGGGTGCCGGGCAGCCACACTCTCGGTGAGGGCGAGAATCGAGTAGTGCTTTTGTGTCTCAGAATATACCAACTAAATGCCTAAGGTTTGGTGACTTCCTATGTCGTGTCACATGTTAATGGCTTTGCAACCCATTAACAATCCTGATACTTACAGGAATACTTCATTTACATGAAATTCATACCATACCATACTAAAACTTGATTAATACTTGAGTACGTGGGGTACTCAAGAAAGACGGGAATTATACTTGAGTACGTGGGGTACTCAAGAAAAGCTTGAATTATACTTGAAGTACGTGGGGTACTCAAGAAAAACGGGAATTATACTTGAGTACGTGGGGTACTCAAGAAAAGCTTGAATTATACTTGAAGTACGTGGGGTACTCAAGAAAACGGGAATTATACTTGAGTACGTGGGGTACTCAAGAAGAACTTGAATTATACATGAGTACGTGGCGTACACATGAAACTTGATTTATATATGAAAACTTGATTTATACACACACTATGTTTTCATACAAAGTATACAAACGTGAAATACAAAACTGCATGAATTCACACCAATATTATGTTGACGTTTTTCCAAAACTCACATGTATTTCAGGTAATTAGGATGGATGTGCGCGCGGTCTTGCTCATGCTCGTGGATGTCGCTTTGTTTATCTTTAAATAAAGTTGTGACTTTTAAGACAATATGTTATCTCGTGTTGTAAACACTTGACATAAGTTTTCAGTAATGTAATATTTGAAGTTATTTTTTAGCATGTAGTATGTTTACTCTTCGTATGCAATGAGAACCTTTCATGATCACACCTCGTGCTTCCGCCGCAGAAAGGGGTGTGACACTCCCCCTTGGATGTTGACGAGTCTTCAGTGTATTGAGTCTTCAGTCTTGATCGGTCTTCTCGCTCTTTCCAAAATATCTTTCTCTGTAAGCATCCTTCAATCTTTATCTTTCAATCTCTCTTGATCAGACTCCCCTTTGCTAACAAACTTCCCCTTAAGTTGTTCCAGGATCACAATCTGACATAGCACTCGTTCTAAGATCGTTTCATGGCTCAAACTGTGCTCAGGCTTAGACACGGGGATATTGCTTTGCAGCTTTCACAGGATCAGGAATGTTTCCTGGCTCTCCATAGCAATAAGATCAGGAACCTGATAACCTGCACAATTCTCTACCCAAAAGTAAATTTCACAATTGTTAAAATTTAACAAATTTAGAAACCACTTGTAGATATTATTTTAAAACATTTCTCAAATTATCTCAAGCTTTAACTTCATTTTTCATTTCAAACACACTCTCCCAACCCACTGTCGTTCATCATGTTTAGCACTGGGGATTTTGAAAATCAGCTTTTCAACATCATTTGTCAAAAATAAGATGAAATAAAATCTTTTTGATTTTTCAAAATTTTATGCTAAAACACACTGAAAATCTTTTTGGATTTTGGGAAATAAACTATATATAGACATCTTTTTGTGAGTTTGTGTAAGAGAATCATATCAGTTTATGACAAATCACTAGTACCGTTGAGCTTTAAACACTTTAAGATCTAAACGATTCACTTAGATTGTCAGTATACTGATCCCCATAAATTTTCACACAAAGTTCAACTGTTTTGAGATACAAATTAGTGTTTTAAGGACTTAAACTTATTCTCGTGTCCTACCTCAGAATATACTCCCGTATCCAGACTACTATATTCAGTCTTACAGGTGAATGTACACTAATGATATTTGTAAACGGGTAATACGAGGCCATGAAGCTCAGGCTAGAACTTCCGTTCAATCAGTGAGATGATGGCTCGACTTTAGGTGGGTTCTCTTTAGAGAATCTTGTTGGTGCATGTTTGTGACAACAGCTTAGATTTGGTCTTTGGATATCTTGTAATTAGTTAAACGATAAACGGTTAGCGGGTTTAGCTTTGTAATAGTTAGTTGTAATGTTTGGGCTAACTAAACCCAATGAATTGGGTGATGGGGGGCGAATTGGGCCTGTCCAATTCGCAGTCCATGTTGGAAACCTTGGCCCAAGTAGTAACCTTGTGTTATATAAACAAGGTTAGGCTTTAGGGTTTAGGTTAATCAGCCAAAACAGTTTTAGAGAGAGAATTCGTGAGAGCTTTAGGGTTTGGACGAATTTGGAGTTGGTTAGGGTTTAGATTGATTGTAATTCTTGAGTGATTGATAATCAATAGAAACCCAGGTTGAAAGTGATTTGCTGTTTGCTGTTCCTACTTGTTTCTGTGATATTCTGATCAAGAGGATTCCGCACTCTTGATTGGATTGACAATTCTGTTGAAGATCCATACGAATAGGGGACCTACAATTGGTATCAGAGCATTAGGCTCTTGAAGGCTCGGTTCAGAATTGTGCTTGGCAGAAACAGAAAGAAATTTTCGAAATTTTTGAAAATTAGGGTTTTAAAATTTTCGAATTTTTCTGTTGGTTTGATAAAATTTTCGAATTTTTGGCTGTTTTGATCTTCTGGTTTGTTTGTTTGGTGTTCTGCAGGTTTCAGGATTCAATACTGATTGATTCTGATTGAAGAATTCTGCTTGGAAAGGGTTGAAGATTCGAAGATTTTCTTCGTGTTCTTCAAGTTGTTCATCTGTTCTTCGCTGTTTTTCGGAAATTACTGATATTTTTGGTGTTTCGATTCTACAGGAAAGTGTTGACAGAATCTTGAAAATCTCAGAAGTTTGGAAAAAGATTGAATTTCCTTAATTACTGGTTGGCGAAATTGTTTGATCTGCGAAGTTGTTTGATCTGCGAACTTGTCTGATCGGGCGAACTTACTGATCTGCGAAATTAACTGAGCAGCATAGTTATTGGCGAAATTAAATCCAAAGGCGACTTTGGTAACCGGATAATTTTCCTTAGCGAAATTATTACGGTTTTCGGCGACGTTACAGGTCGTCGTAATCGCGAACTTAGACCAGCGAAGTTGAACAAGTAACAGACCCAGCGATTTTAAGCACTGACCCAGCGAACTTGATAAGCGAACTTGACAGCGAACTTGATCAGCGAAATAACCTGCAAACTAGGCTAGCGAAATTAAGATTGACTAGCTAGCGAATTTAGCAGCAAATTTAAATGGGTGGAATATTTTCTGGCAAGCGTCGATAAAATTTCACAGTTTTGCAAATAGAAATTGATCCGTAGCTCGTTAGACAGAACCGTTTGGACAGTTGAATTCCTTGGATTTTTAGGGTAAAAAAAAAACTCTGGAAAATCCCGAATACGGTTTTTGACATTATATATCATTGGATTTGTCTTTTCAAGACGATTCTAAAGGTGTAATTTGGTAACCACTGTTTTTCGGAGATATCGTGTACGGTTTTACCAGTCTGTCTGCGTTAAAATGTCGAACATGACAAAATTGAATGCACCTAAGATGATGAAGGTAGAGAATTATCTTAAATGGAAGGCAAGCTTCAAATCCTTCATTGAATCTCAGGATGCACGTATGTGGATATGTATTGAAGATGGGTACATAAACCCTACACATGATTATGAGGGCAGACAACGTAGAACAGACTATGTGAACATGAAAGAGGATGATAAAAGGAAGTATGACGCTGAAAAGAGAGCATTGGCTGCAATTAAAATGTCCTTACCTGATAGCATCAAGCATACCTTCAAAAAGTACAATAATTCAAACGATATGTGGGATGCATTACAAAAGCGATATCAGGGGAATGAGAGAGCCACTCAGGCATTCATGGCAGAGATAGTGCCAGTTGATGAGACTGAAACTACTGTGAGTGATGCTGAATCTGAAGTGAAGAATGCTGAAGCAAAAGTGGATGCTGAAGTAGAGAAAGTGAGTGAAGCTGAACAGGTTGTTGCTGATGAAACCTCAGAAGTTCATGAGAAAGAGGTACAATCTAATTCAGTATGTTTGAGATGTCGTGAACTACAGGGTGAGGTTGCCAGGTTGACAACACAAAACCAAAGTCTGATATGTGAGATGTCTAACATAAAAGAAGCAAACTTTTTTGTTAAAAGAAATGAATCGTCATACTTGAAGAAGATAAAAGGTTGTGAAGCTGAAATTGAAGCTTTAACATGCAAGTTAAATGAAAAACTTCAAGTAATAGATTTAGCTCATGACATGATGGCTGAGAAAACAAAAGAGATTTCTGAAAAATGCAAAGAGTTGTCAGATGCACAACTCAAAATTGTTGAACTTGAAAAGAAATTAGGTCAATTCAGAGTGTTGGTGCACACATCTGTCATCTTCGTCTTGTATCGAGTCTCGGGTTCGGTGCGGATCTTATCAGGCATGATGTCACTAGTGACATCATCATGTGACATCACTAGTGACATCACACTACATATTGACGTGATAATGCATGAAGATGGAATTAGAATGTTATCATCCTCACAAAAAGACAAAACAGATTACACGATTGTTGGATGTTTTCGCTTCAAGACAAAAGATCTTTATTGGTTTCGCTTCAAATTGTAATATGTTTACATGAAGATTTCGCTTGAAGGGTGTCGCTTCAAGTGCTTCAAGCGAAATCATGTGCTTTATAAATAGGCATAGTGTGCTTTCATTTGTAACAGTTTTTGTAAAGTGTACCGAGGTGCTGCCGGTTTCTCTTCTGATTGTAAAGGTTGTAATATCAATATACAAGAGGTTTAATTGTGATACAAGCTGTTTACACGTCCGTTTCTTAGTTTCCGCCTTTGAAACGGACTAGAACTCTTCCGAACGACTCGTTTAGGTCGCAATCCGATCCTACACAGAGATTCATCTTTTGTAATGAAACACATGATGGGTGGGTTAAAGAAGAGTAATGACAAGACAAGTGTGGGCTTCCAAGGCTTTAATGAAGTTCCACCTCCTCTTAGTCATGACTATTCATTCCTGCCTAGTGAAAATGAGCTAGCAGACTTTATGGCATCTACACCAAGTAGTTTCGCATCCACATCAAGTCAAAGTGATGGATCTGAGAGTGATGATGCTAAGAAGAATAATAACAGCAAACCAGTTTTGAAAAATAAAACTTCACATCCTAAGAATAAGAATCCAACTGTTGTTAAACAGATTACTTTTGTTCAAGGAAGTGACATGAAAAACGAAACCGCTGTTATTGAAAATGAATCTAATGTAGAGTTTGCTAAAAATAAAAACAAAGAAAATTTTGAATCCAAGCAAACTGAACAAGGTTCATCCAAGGGATCATCACCATCTGATAAGGGATCTACCTCAGAGACTCCAGCTAAGAAGTTTTTGAAAAGGATATCGTGCTTCAAATGTCACGTCAAGGGACATGTAGCAAGCTACTGTCCTAACAAAAAGAGCGAAGCACAACTTAGTGAAAAACAGAGAGGGAAATTACCTGAGAAGAAAGGTGATAGTGAGGAGAAAGGTTCAAATTCTCAAAAGAAATCTGCTCCTAAGCAACCAGAAAATATTGCTGTTCGTGTAGATAAGGCTGAAAAAGGAACTCCACAAGTTCCACGTTTTCAAAGAAATCAACAAAGATTTCAGCCTAGATCTCCACCAGGCAGATTTGAGAGACCTAGAAGCAGTTCACCTAGAATGAACAATTTTAATGGATATTCAAATAATTTCAGAAGTCAAGGTCAATATCAAAATCGATACCAAAATAATGGTTGTCGAAATTTTTATAACAATGGCTTTAGAAATTATAACAATCAAGCTTCTTGGAATCAAAATTCGAGATATCAGAATCAAAATTTTCAAAGGTCAAATAGTCCAAACACATATAGGAACCCTCAGGACCATAGACCTTATGGAAATCAAAACCCATTTACATCAACAGGTCTGAGATCCAAGACTCCTGTTAGGAGTAATGGATATTGGATGGATGTTCGAGTGGTTGGTGAATTTGGACGACCCAAGACCATTAAGGCTTGGGTCCCCCAATCTAACTAATTTCTTAGTTGGTGTGTGCAGGAGCTGCTAAGGAGGATTATCAACTTATGTTGAAAATGGTTGCTCTAGGCACATGAAGGGGGTGTGAGATTGTAGATATATTTATATTGATTGATTTAAATTGAAGTTCAAAGTGATGAGTCGACACATTAGATAACCTGGCAGATCTTTATACTAAAGCATTTGACAGGGCTCGCTTTGAACATTTAGTCGAACTCAACGGGATGAGGAATCCTGAATAACTGGTTTTTCATAAGAATTTTGTAAATAGTTTGCTGCTTTTCTTAAAAAAAATCAAAAATACAAAAACATTGAAAAATCAAAAACATAAAAAAAAAATAGAAAATAAAAAATGAGTTATCACTGTGTGAAAAAGAAGAAATGATAGTACATCAGCAAGTTAGACTGTCACACTGAAACTGAAATTAAATTGCTTAAGTGTGATAGCAGCTTCATCATATGATGTACCAGTAGGCAAAAAGCATGAAATAATCAACTTACTAATGTGATATAAACATAAATGAACTTAATATGAGTGGGGAACACATCAGTGGTGTTTGGTTTAATGACCTTAAATCTTGCGTTGATAGATTGCCAAAATCTGAAGTTTTGGGTATTTATACTGTTATTTCATCTGGGGATATCTTGGCTGTCTTTCTGTTCAGAACTAAAATTGTACATGACCTCAGAAAAGAAAGTCACTTGGAATTAGCTCATTTCTATTTGAATGTCTGTATGTGTCCCGATACACACAATTTTGATCTGATTCTGAAATCTTCTCTGAAAAAAGTCGTGTACCTCCTCTGCTGCATCCAGATATATGCTGACCTGGAGGTGCTAGGCAACGACAGCTTCTGCTGCATCCAGATATATGCTGACCTGGAGGTGCTAGGCAACGACAGCTTTTACTGCATCCAGATACATGCTGACCTAGCTGTACGTTGTCGCGCTATAGATCTAATACACCCGAAAGAGGCCCTCAAGTGCCCAAAAGAAACCCAAGAAACCTATATCAAACTGAGAAAACTCATTTGATCTGTATATTATACCATCTCTCCTAATGATCTATTCTGTTCTCTTCTCAACCTATTCCCAGTTAAGATTTCAGAAATCTGGATTGGACTTGTGAAATATGTGGTAGGGAAGATACTTGCATGATAGAGTGTGTTGTTTATATTTCCAGGATTTGATTAGTATTTATTTGGGTGTTCATTGTTAAGCAATTAAAACATGATAAAACAGACTATACGCAGACCTAGACATTGTCAGGATATCTTAAAGGATGACTTCAGTATACTCACCTACTACGATGAATCTTTGTGCATACCTTGATCGCGGGGGTATATCCTGAAGTGGGACACACTAGTATATCAGTAATTAAAATTACCTTACCGTATCATATGGTAATGGTACTTGAAATGTTCATGCATTTTGTTTAAGTGGACAAACATACTGATAATCGTCTTGGACTGCTTTTCACGAAAAATTAAATAAAGAATTATCTAATAGTGTGAAAAACAGTTTGATTGTGCTGATATGATCTTCTTACCAGTGATTCTCACAAAAATAGAGTGTTTATTGCTTTTGTTATTTACTTGCTTTCAGAAAATATAAAAATCCAAAAATAGTGTCTTTTTCTGTTTAAAATTCTTCATGTACGGAAAACTGTTATTCTTGGAGGAATTGTTACTGATAGGGGGAGACGGTGTTAGAAAGTGAGTTCAAAATTTTAAATCATGCGGGTTATAGGGTGTGATTAAAAAGTTTTGCGTGTTGGTGATAAGTTGTAAATGCTTAATCTGTGATACAGTTTAACTATCTCTTGAATAATAATAATTTGTTTAACTTTGTTGAAAAATTCTTATGGTTTCTCGAGATGTTTGTTTTATAGTAAACAGATTGAAGCAGTGTGTTGCTGAGAAGTTGTTGTGTTGCTGAGTTGCTGTGAAGATGAGAGTTTGATTGGTTGCATGGTAGAACCTCCTTTCTATATTGCAGACAAAGCTGAAGAGTTTGAAGATTGCTATACATAATGCTGAACTGGAGTTTACTCAAACGCTAAAGTTTTTGAAGATTTGGTGATTGGATGCATCAGCTGAGGGGGAGTCTGTTGCTGACAGAAGCTATTGAAGCTGAAGCTATCCAAAGACCAAAGACAGTGCAAGAATACATAAAGATTGCAAGATGACTAAAGACAAAGTTATTTTGTGAAGCTATTGTCAAGGGGGAGTTTGTTGGTGCATGTTTGTGACAACAGCTTAGATTTGGTCTTTGGATATCTTGTAATTAGTTAAACGATAAACGGTTAGCGGGTTTAGCTTTGTAATAGTTAGTTGTAATGTTTGGGCTAACTAAACCCAATGAATTGGGTGATGGGGGGCGAATTGGGCCTGTCCAATTCGCAGTCCATGTTGGAAACCTTGGCCCAAGTAGTAACCTTGTGTTATATAAACAAGGTTAGGCTTTAGGGTTTAGGTTAATCAGCCAAAACAGTTTTAGAGAGAGAATTCGTGAGAGCTTTAGGGTTTGGACGAATTTGGAGTTGGTTAGGGTTTAGATTGATTGTAATTCTTGAGTGATTGATAATCAATAGAAACCCAGGTTGAAAGTGATTTGCTGTTTGCATCTTTTCTTCAACTGCAATTCATTCGTATCTTTCGATATTTTATCAATTTTTATGCAGAGGGTGGGCTTTATGATTAAAGCAGTGCAGAGTATTATACGAGGACTAGGCTATTGCTCCCGTAAAATCAGAAGTCCTGGTATAATACCCCAGATATCATCACGCACAAAGACCTAGTATGTCAGAAATAGAAAGCCCTTCAAACAAGATTTCAGGGGTTACCTATATATCCGAGAGATGTTCCCCACGTGATAAGTAAGTATTTGATATTTAAATTTATATCTCGAAAACAATCTACTAAGCGTGTAAAAACCTACTGGCATATCATCAGTGAGACCGTTTATCACATTTTAACTTTCCAATTCTTTAGCGTACTGTGATTGTCTACTGATGTACTATCATTTCCTCTTTTTCACAACAAAACTCATTTTGCTTTTTCGATGTTTTTGGATTTTAGATTTTATCATGTTTTTGGATTTTTCAAATTTTCAAAATTTCTAAATTTTTTACTCCCCCTAAAATCAAAAATATCTTTCAATTTTTTATTTTCAAGGAAAATTTGAAAATAAACGCAATAAACTGTACAAATAAAATAACAAATTGATGTGAATTGCTTCAATTCTCCATTTTTTTGACTTAAACAATCAGAACTCCCCCTGACAACAAACTATTTTCCCATTATGATTTCAAAACACTTAAGTTTGTTTTAATCAAAATGGTTTTTTAGGAAAATTAGTTTTGTTGATTTCACTCATCATGGGGTTTGATTCATCATTTTGTTATTTCAACAGTTTATGAATGAATCCCTCTTTTTTTAACCACTTGTAAAAATTATCACTTATAGGTTTTTCACAAAAACATTTTTCAAGAATGATGTCGATTCATGCTCCACGGTTACCAACATTGGGAGCTCCGGCAAGTCAGGATTTTCAGTTAAAGAGATTCACCCAAGCCTGACGGTCCTTGGGTGATTCCGAGTCATCATCACTCGGTTTCTTTCCTTTCTTATTCTTTTCATAGAATTCCTTTACCCCTTTGACCTTTCCGTCAACCATTTTTCCAAAAATATTTAGAACTTTAGGGTTAAAGGCTTTTTCAACATCAAATTCTTTCTTTTCAGAAAAGAATTGATTTGAAATCTCAACTTTGCTAATTTTTTGCTTTAAGTTTCCATTTGACAATGTTGGAAAATTTGCATCATCCATTGTCGGAACGGAATTATTATTTTTTAGCTCAACTGGTGGCTCCTCTGACTTTGACGAGTCAGATTCATTGCCAGAAAGTGGCTCCTTTGCTTCTGAAGAAACAAACTCATCGCCAGAAAGTGCCTCTGATTTCTTGACAACCAACTTGTGGTTGTTCAGATTCACTCTTCTTTTGTAGAAACGTGTTGAACTCTCACCAACCTCAAATTTGGAATTTTTGAAAACTTTAAATTGTTCAATTGGTGGTTTATTATCAACCAACTTTTCTTTCAAGTTTTCAGAGATTCCCTGTTTTGTTTGGGTTGCCTTTGGACAGTTCCATGCAATGTGCCCAACTTTTTTACATTGATAACAGGTTCTCATTTCCTTCTTCTGAGTAACATCATTCTTCATTCCCTCTTGCTTCTTAGCAAGGAATTCTTTGTTCGTCTGCTTTTTGAACAAATTCTCTTTTTCTTCTTCAGAAGATGTTCCTGATACAAAAACAACTTTAGTTTTTGGTTTAACTTCTTTATAACTTTTATGATTTTCTGGTGGAATAAAACCTAATCCTTTCTTTTTGAAATTACTGTTATGGTTTGGTTTCTTTCGATAACCCGAACCAGAACTGTAACCCTTTTTCTTGTTCAATCTTTGTTGAACTCTTAAAGTGTATTTTTTAGGTTTTTCAGTAAGATTTACATCTTTTATTTCAGAAATATTAATTTCTGTTAATTTGAAAACCTTGTTAATCATTTCAGTTTTAACACCTCTTATTGGAAATTCTTCATCAGAATATAATTTTTCAGAATCATTCAAAGTATATGCTACTTTGAATGTTTCGTCATTCAAATTATTTTGTGACATCAGAAAATCTTTATTGTAAACCCTTTTGTCCTTTTCAACTGTTGGACTTGAAGTGTCAGACTTTGACTTTGGCTTTGACTCCTCAGTTTCATCTTTATCTAACACATGATCCACCACTTTCTTAATCAACTCAGATTGTTGATCAGTGTCAGATGCAGTGAATGTGATGTCAATATTATCTGGCAATCCATCTGAAGGTTCAGATTCCCACTTTAAATTGGTTGCCTTTTTGACTCTTTCTGAATTAGGATTTCATGGAGAATATCCTTCTTCAAGCGAAGGTGGACACTTTGTATAATTGGTACTATGTTTCTTACCAGTATTCTTTACTTTAGATTTCTTCTCTTCAAACGCTTCCATGCCTTCTACTGTAGGATAAATCCTGTCAATCACATAAGAAGCACATGAATAACTTTTCAATAACCTGTTTACCCTCTCAGTTTCTATCCTCTGAGTTTCCAATTTTTGTTCAAGTTCAGCACATTTCTCAATGTACTGATTAATGATTTTCCGCTTCGTCATGAACGCTCCATTGAGTGTCTTCATAGCTATCCCTTGTTCATTGCTTGACTTGCTGTATTGATTCATAGCTTTGTTTAAAACATCATAAGATTCTTTCAGTCTGTTCATGTTATGAATCAATTTGTTGTTGTGCCTTTTCACAGTATCACAATTTTCACACTTCTCAGGTATCTTTTCAGTATTTGCTTCCTTCTCAACCTTAATAGCTGGAATTTCTTTAACCTGCTTCTTTACTACTCAAACATTTTCCTCAGGTTTGACCTTTTCTTCAACAGTTGCTGCCTTATGATTCGTCTTTTTCGCATCTTGTCTTTCTTTGATCTCTTCCATTTTACCTGCAAAATACAAATTATACCTAACAGGTGAAAGTTCTCTTTTATAATATTCAAGTTTTCGAATTTCTTCACTGTCATCATCACTCTCTTCATCTGATGAGTGATCAAAGATTAGTGCTTTTTCTGAAACCTCTTCTATTGAAACTGGTTATTCTTCTTTCTTTTTAGGACAGAATTGCTGAGATTCGTAATAAGCATACACTATTTCATCTTCAGAATCCATGTTTCGGTTTTAAAAATTCACAATGACTGATTATTCAAACGATCTGGTCAACTCGTGCGATCTCGATTGATGGTACTACAAGTTGAATAGGATGGTAACTCGCTCGGGTCACCACTTGTTGAATGTCACTAGACGACAAAAATGTTGTCCGATCGGGTAGCGGTTGTCTCTTTGACTTCAACGATGAACTGTGATTATCAATATGAACTCACATGCAAACAATGAATGGCTGACATACTTTTTAATTCTTTGCATGCAAACTGATAACTTCAGACTGACAATTAGCACATTTTCACATTCAGATCACATTATCACATGCACACTTGAATCAAATTAGGAGCAATATTAAATTTCAATTTGATTTCTATTGGACCTCAATGTCCACTAAACCGACACACAACAATCAATTTCAATTCATGAAGCCTTTATTCACGTGAAGACAGCTAAGGTTATTAATGATGCACAGAACTGTTGACAGAAACAATTGACTTTAATAATTGTGATGAGAGAATGTGTGATCAACCCGTGCGACTTGGGCTAGATCAGAAAGTAGAACCAACTCGTATGACCTGGACTATTTTTCAAACGACTTGGAATTTTTTTTCACAATTTGAATTCAGGTTGTGCGACCTGGAATCCCAATTTCAAACGACCTGATGAAATTTCAAGCGACTTGACTCAAACTCGTATGATCTGAGATGATTTCCAAACGACCTCGACTCAACTCGTACGATCTGAGATATATTCACACGATCTGAATGATTTTTCGAACGATCTGGTTCAATAGTTCATCATTTTGTCAAATTTTATCAAGTTTTAGGTTGAATTTGATTCTGATTTGTTCACGGATTGATTAAAACTCAGTTTTACGTGGTATATCACAAAATCAGATCATTTTAACTGTAAATTCGTTGAAATTTTGAAGAAAAAGTGTAGAAAATGAGTAGAAAGAAGTTGTTTTTGAAGAAATCAAGCTGAAATGGTAAGAACTCTTCCTCCTGAGCTCTGATACCACTTGTAGGATCGTTGAATCGATCAAATAAGTCGGTCAGAAGAGTTCTAGACCAAATCAGAGGCGGAATTCATTGATTTGATCTTCATTGCAGCTTGATAAACACTTAGAAGTAGATTAAATGTCGTTTGTATTGATAATATTCTAACTGTTGAAGATGTTATTTTGGATCGGATGAGCCGGTTTGTCCGAGCCGGCCATTCATAATTAAATGGTCATAAATCCAAATCCGTTCCAATGTTGCATCCGCAATAAGAGTCCATTCGTTATTATCACATTCGTTCGAATTGCAAATGTTTTCAAAGTTAGAAAATTTTGAAAGTTAGAAAATTTCTCGAAAAACATGCATGAACTAATGATTGTTTAATATGTTTTGCAGGCAAAAAGTACAAACTTCAACGCAAAGCATAATATATGTTATACACTTGACAAGAAACTGCAAAAGATGAAACCGTTTGAGGATGTTTTGGAGTTTATTGATAAAAGTCGAATAAAGAAAGCTCTAACGGATAAGCACAAGTGTTACAGGTAGCACATAGAGTGTTTTTGGAAAGCTGCTCTGATACCACTTATGAGGACCGTTTCAGTGCTCTCGAATGCTCCGGCCGGCTAGTTTGACTTCATATCTCGTGCAGAATCCGAGTATGAAGGTGACATGCACAAGAACAAGCTAATTGAACTTGTTTCTATTGATTAAATGATGTTACAATACCGCGAAACCAAATTGATAGAGTTTCCCCTCTGTTCCGCCAAAAAGTTACAAATGACAAGACTTGACTCCTATTTATAGTTTTGTCCCATTCGCACGTACCATCTGGTGCGAATGAGCTTTATCTGCGGATGCGCCCCTAGGACAGATGTGTCCAGTTTGTGCGAACTGGCCGTTCGTACGAACTGGCACTATCTTTACATTCTCGTCTTGTCTACCATACAATCTTATACACTTAACTACGACTCAATACATTGACAATTATTAAAATGATTGGCAAAAGCAATAGACATAATGCATTCACAGCTACTGTCTTGCGCAAGCCTACGGGGCACGCGCACAAGGATGTCATCCTATTACGATGCAAGTGGAATTGTCACTCTGACTTTTGTGACCAACCAGCAAGTAGCATACACTGGTTCTGACACCGACGGTCAGCTGACCATCCAATACATGGCTACCTAGTCCACTAATAGGTTTCCCACTTGCATGAAGCTGATGAACAGACTGACAGCCAAAGATAGCAAACCACGTGGAGGTCGCTCCTTCGTGCGCCTGGCACAGCAGGACACGTGGTGTCGCCACCATGAGTCTGACACTTCTGTAGCCTACACACCTGCTAGGTCTATGGAAAAGTTGCAAGCTATCAGTCAGGCCCAAGGCCCATCAAACGGCCCTTTGGCCTCTCTCCTTCCCTCTTCGGCTATAAATACCAAGCTTCATACCAGGTTTGAGGTAATGCTAATCTGCTCACTCACAGTTACTACTTAATCATTTATCTTGCTTCCAAAGCAAATACTTATTCTCACGCAGGAAGGTGGTAACAAGGAGCAATCCCCACCTCATTCTCCTTGTTGCGAGTCACAGTGTACTTATTGCGTAGGTGACAGATTGTAGGACGATCCAGCCATCGATCGAGGAAAGAAGGGATTAACCCTACCGAACGAGACTCGACCCGTGGACTAACCTCCTGGTTAACCACTTTTTCTTCAATACCTAACATCTGTTTACACCTACATTGTTACATTGGAAACAACTCTTCTTTAAAACTCTGTTGATTTGTACCAAACATCTGTTTAGGCCTAAGCAGATGTTTGGCCTTCTATATATGTGTTTTGTCCTTAACAAGGCTTTGGCCTTTGAATAGACTTTTAGTATTCTCTAACAGTGCTTTCATGTCTTCAACAGATCTTTGAAGTCTTTAAACAGATGCTCCTTAGTGTTCAAGATTCACTATCTTTGGGAGGATATGAACATCATAACTTTTTTATATCTTGATCAGGATAGCATATTTTGGCTTTTGCAATCATCTTTTCTTTTGTAGGTCCAACAAAAATAGACTAGGGTTACAAAATTTAGGAACTACTTAACCGGTATATGATAACAAGGGAAGAATAAAATGAAAACCTTAGTGAGTTAAAAAAACCAAGGAAACCTCATCACCATCATCCATTCATTTAATCTATGGTATAGATTAAATGAAGTACAAAAAGGTTACTTTTTCAAAAAGTGTAAAACCTGCAAAAAGTGTTTTTCAGAATTTGTTACAGTCTGACACAAAAGTGTGTCCGTCTGTGAGTGTTACACAAAAAAACTTAATAAACATGTAACATATTGTTACATGCACTATAAAACTAGAAACCTTTGTGAATTCTGAAAATACTGAAAATTGTAACACTTGAAGTTCAAAAATTTTGAAAAAAAACTTCTACAAAAACCCATAAAATGTGTAACAGATGAAGTTCAAAAAATGTAACACATTCACACATTCTCTCTCTTCTCTCTTCTGACAAAAAAAAAAGTGTACACAGATTCAAAAAAGGTTGACTGTCAAAAAATGTAAGTGGCATTCTTGTGTCCACGCAAATAGGTTTCTTAAGTTTCTTTTACTAGAGTGAGATTTCTCTATATAATTCACCTATGATAACATACCAAATATACCACTCAAATTTCAAATTGCCTTCTCCTTGGCTGAAAGCCTTTAGATTCCTAGATTCCCAAAAAAAAGTTGAGGGTGATCATTTTTAGTAAGATGTTTATAACAGTGATCTCCACTGAGTTTGAGAGAAATTTTAAGAATGAAGATAAATTTTGATGAGCATCAAGGAGTGGATGTATGATGAAGTAGTTAACCTTCATTGAAACCACTATACATGATGGTGTTTGTGTAATGATATACTTTTTTTTCTAGTTTATTTAATTATTATTTTTAGGAAGTTGTAGGCAAAATAAATCCTTCAACTTCTTTGATAATATAAATATATGTTTAAAGAAAAGAACTTGTTATCGAGAAAAGGGTTGTATATCAATGTAAAGAGAGCTACAACACCTTGGTAGAAAGATGGTGTGAATCTAACATAAAGTTAGCCTTGTAATAGGGAGAAGTGATTTATCCTTGTAACCAGACTCCATTATGGTGGTAACTACATGTGTATATAGAAAGTAGTAGTGGGAGTAGGTGTATACAAGGCTGACATACCCCTTGCTTATGAGAATGATGCACATTTACGTTCGCTTTGGACTCTTTTGCCATTTAACATGTACAAAATTCTTGTATCGTATGGTACAATAGATTACTTTATCTCGAACTAATATCGGATCATAGTGTTGGATTAATTCAACACTGCAAAAATAACATACAATCCGAAGAGTTACACTTTGGCCAAGGAACAAAAAAAACTTTATTTAAAGAGCTAAATATTTTGACACGAAAAGTGTGAATTGAGAATAAATTATTAGTTGAATAATCTATTCAAGTTAATGGGGTTGTTTATAAATATATAAACATTAAGGTCGTGTTCGTTACGTGGAATGTAATGGAATTGGAATTGAAACTTCATTTTAAAGAATTCCTTTGAGAAATCCTGATATGCACCAAATGTAACATATAAATTATATCAAATAAGGTGTAAAATCAACCTTTTTTAGTACTAATGTTGGAAAAGTGTGTTTCTTTGTATACTTTTGATTTTCAGGACTAAAAGAGCTTAAATGTACAAAATAAACAAATTAACGGAAAAAACAAGCATAGATACAAAAGAAGGAAAGTTGATACATCATACCGACCCTCTGAGCCTCACCCCAAGACCAAAAAGAACAAATAAGAATAGAAGCACGTGGCCATGCCACCAAGGCATGGGGTCGTGCCCCACTCAAGATTACAGAAAAGAAAATACAAACAGAAGCAGACAAGAGACACGGGGTCGTGTCCCATGGACACGGGCCGTAGTCAACTTCCAGATATGAAAATCTTGGATAGTACAACAAGTACAATGGCCACAGGGCCGTGCCGTTGACACACGGGGCCGTGCAAGCATCCGAACTGACACAGCTCATTAAATGAAGACAAAGAAGAAGGAGGCACGGGGCCGTGTAAAGCTTCTGTTTCCAACTATAAATAGGGGTGATTGGTTCAATTGCAATCCATCCCATGGCAAACTACTTCTCTCACACCTACCACCACTCCACCACCACAATATCACCATCATCCACCACATTCATCTATCATCCATCTTTAGAGTGTGTACTAGTCTCGGGATCCAAGATTGATCGTAAGAATTTATGTCAAACAAAGACCATGTTTGGCTAATCTCTTACATCACTTGGTGAAGACAAGTCATTTATGTATTACTTTTGATTTCCAAGCTTTGGTAAACTTTTTAATTGGGTTTGTATTAATGACTTTAATATCTGGTTTTTATATTGAAAGTGAACTTTATTCTATCATCTCTTCATGTTTTGTTGATTCACTCATTCGTGTCTTTACGGTCTATATAAAGCGCGTTAACTACCTGGAAGGAGGTTAGAAGGGTGGTTTGGTTAAAGTTCTTGCCTCGTTCAGTGTACAGATCCTGCGAGGACTTGATTCAAGCTTATTAGGACTTCCTTTGAGGCAGATAACATCAAATCGGGGGAAGTAAGAACGACTTGAATCCCTTATACATAAACTACTATTAAACTTTTAAACCGACCTTGCGGGACTGTATCCCTGCTGACTCAGACCAATATGGTCGAGGGTAGCGTCGCCTCCAAAAGTGGGACATGCCACATTTTGCATTAATAACTTACTTAATTATCTTTCAATATTATGGCCTTACGGGACTGTATCCCTGCTGACTCGGACCAATATGGCTGAGGGTAGCGTTGCCTCCAAAAGAGGGACATGCTACTATAATTAAGATAATCTCTTAAAAAACCCAAAGTGCGGAAATCATCAAAGGATACGTAAAAGATGAGTCGGAACCAAGTGATTCTATCTTGTCTATTTGTTTCTTTTATTTATTTATTTAGTTTCTTTATTTATTTTTACTATTTCAAAATCTTTTCTCAAAATTTGGTTAGATTAGACGTTGATGATATTCCGGAATTAAAAACTCTTGTGTCCTTGGAAGACCTAGGTATCTTACCATCATGTAACACCTCGGAAATTCATGTCCAATAAAATAAAGACACGTGTCATGTTATGCAAACGTGTTATAAATACGGATCCAGATAAAGATGTACGGTAGGATTTAAAAACGTCGACATGTTAATTTATACCTCTGAGCGACCTATTAATAAATCCCTAACCAGGATATATTTTATCAACATCTGAATTATGGGTATAAATCTGGCCATTCAAAATAATAAATTTATTTTATAACTCTAGACATGGATCCTATGCAAATTCTTGGTGTTTCCGTCAATTTAAACTTCCCACAAAGTGCCAAAGTGTGTAAGTGCATGCCTAGACATGCAAGGGCTGAAAACATGGTCCCTATTCTGATTAAAGTGCATGAGATTCGGAGATGTAAGTATTGCATGGTCAAAGCCTGAATAAAAACAAACTTTTGTTCCCTGGCGAAGGCTTGCGCACCTCAACATCCGGAACGTTGCGGTGCGCAAGGCTGCTTACGGACCTCAACACCCAGAACGTTGAGGTGCGTAAGGTTCCTGAATAAAAACAAAGTTTTGTCCTCTGTTGACTGCTTACGGACCTCAACATCCAGAGCGTTGCGGTGCGCAAGACTGCTTACGCACCTCAACACCCAGAATGTTGCAGTGCGTAAGGCATACAGCTGGGCGATTTCAGGACAGATGCCTGTTAAAACGGTTACACCGCCTCTTTTAGGTGGTATTCGAAATTCAGGGGCTCTCTAGGTGTTTTTTAGCATCCTAGGTCCACCTGGAATGATCTTATAACATCACTAGACTATTTTGGCATGATCCTAAGCTCTTGGGGTTCACTATATAAGAAAATGAAAGTTGCAACTTTTGGGCATTTGCATTTGCAACATTCACAACTTACTTTCTGGAGCTCTCTGGTCAGGAAGCAATCTTCCTAGTGGTCCCTAATCATAATTAGGACATTTGTAAGTAGCCTTAACCCTTTCTAATTTAGTTTAGCTTAGTTAATTAGCTAAAAGTCAAACCATCGTAATTAAGGTTTGACTTCGTGATTAATTAATGTGTGCTCAGTCTAATCACGAATTAAAAGTACCTTTAAGTAGGTATTTATATGGGTAATAAACCTTTAAAAGGGTACTTCCAGATTCCCACTCTAACTATGTTAATTGTCGAGTCAAAGCTTACTTTAAAAAGTCAACAGAATGTTTAATTTCAAATTAAAGCATAATTAGCAATGTAGGATACTTGCAACCTGTTTTATCATTAATATAACTTGGTAATTAATGTAAGAACATGTCCCAACATGTTCGACTCGACAATTTTCAGTTTAGGCTCGGTTTGGACCCGAAAGTCGCATAGTTTGACCTCTGCTTTGACTTTCAGTTCTGACCCGTTTAAGCATTGTTTAGAAATGCCTTAGAGCCTTAGTTGGACCAGGTTTCATACTAGTGTAACCCCCTGAGGTCACACAACTTGGTTCATTAGTTATCCGATTCATATGCATGTTTCCGTTAAACGCTTAATTGTTGACTATTATGCCCTTTTGACTATAAAACGTGATTTTTGAAAATGTAAAAGAGTAGAAACCTTAGTTACTAATATATAAACTTGCACCTAAAATTTAACATCAGTTTGAGGTCTAGATTAAGAGTTATGCTCATTAGCGTAAATTGAAAGCTTTATGTTAATTAAACGGCATGATTAGCATATAGCCTATCTAAACCCACTTTTTGATATCAAACTTTTTATCCACTGATGTAATATAATATTTTGGGATTTTTGAAGATTTTTATTTAATTTTTGGCTGAGCATAACGTAGGTCTCTAAGTTTAATTCGGTTAATGTCGGTTTTGCCCTTTTTAGCCATAAAATGAGTTTACAAATCCTTTTGACCCCAAACCTTTTTCTACTGATTTTATTTGATAAATAAAATATTTTGAGTTTTCTGGAATTATAAAAATATCAGCTTTCCTTTGAAAACCTGGAAATGGCTCCAAATCGTCTTTTTAAGCGTTTTTAACGCATAGTATGTACTCAAACAATATTAAACATATAAGGTTGATACCTACTGATATTTTTATATAATAACAGTAAGTAAAAGTTTATAAACTCAGGTTTCCAGTTTTGGCCTTTTAAGCCTAAGTGAAATTACCAAAATACCAATAAGGTGCATAGTTTGGTTTTAAATGATAAATTTCACATATAGGTCATACCCTACTGTTATAACTTATTAAATTAAGTGTATTTACTGTATAAATTAGACCTGTAACTCAGATTACTAATTAAACTCTTTTATAATCTTTTAAATGACCAAAATGCCCTTATGAGGCATAAGTTGAGTTTAAATTCGTTTGGGGTATAATAGAAGATATCTTATGGATATTATAACATATTTAAAGCATATTAACTCAGGGAACTTGCATATGACTCTTATGGTTACCCGTGACGCCCTTTTCGCGTTCGGTTCGGTTTATGTAACTAGTTTGCATAAATTGACCAAAACGGGTCAAACCTTATCATTTTCGTCTCAAAATCCAGAATGTGTTTAGTATACCCATATTATACAAGTCTTCAAACTTGTTGGGTCTAAATCACATTCTATCCGGTCTTCGCTTAATCGTGCGTTTGAACCGTATCGTCCTTAAAAGCTAACCAGTCTAAGCTTAGGCATAAATAAAGACTCGTTAGAAATCTAATAGGTTATTATAAACCTTTGTTCCAGAATAGAAGAACAAGTAAAAGCTACCTTCACTCGCTAATTGTGATTTATACTTACAAAGGTAAATACTTTTAACTTATCTTCCCTATACGGGCTTGGGGTACGGTATATAAAATACCGCTTGGTCCGGCATTGAATCTTTAATCGAATAGAGGTTAAATCATTGATATGCTACGTTTTGAAATGTTTTGTTTGCTTAAAGCCTTTGGGGGGTTAATGACCATGTCCCGGATATCCTTGGCATCATCTTACGAGATGGCCACGACCTAAGCACGGGGTGTAGGCGTACACCCGTCAGTGCCGAACCAAATAATGTGGTGTGTCTATTTATCTTTAACCCGGTCTACGGATCGGGCTACTGAACGCATAAGTAACATGTAATTCACTTACAAGATTATATTCATATAATTATCCCAAGTTATAAAATGTTTTGTTCCACGTGCATTCAAATCAATTTTCAACCCTTTTCAAAATGAGTCAGTTAAATTGTATTTACCAGTGTAAACTGACGTATTTTCCAAAAGGTTAAGTGCAGGTACTACTCGTACTAGGCTGGCTGTCTTCTAGCGTCCTCAATAAGTCTCGCAAGCTTGGATGTCAATAAAACTGTTGAACAATATCTTCTTTTATTTTGATCCGCCTGTGGATCCGTTTCAACTATTCGTGATATTTAATATTACATTTTATTAAAGTTGAAATGAATCTATTTTTGCTTCCGCTGTGCATTTATATATTGTGTTGTTTGACTTATGATGATATCAACTACGTCACGATACTCCCCACCGGGCCCACCGGTGACACGTGAAAAATAGGGGTGTGACAGGTTGGTATCAGAGCCAACACTGAGTGAATTAAACACTAGCCTTTTGTGTTTAATCTCAGTTACACAATTGCACATTCCTCGATTCTCGAGTCTAGACAAAGAACTTAGGAATTATCCAAATTTGTTTTACTTCTAACTTTGTCTTATATATATATCTTTTGTTGTATCACTTGTTTGTTTTTGACAGGTTGACAAAATGCCGCCAATGATGAGAGGAAGAGGCAGAGGAAAAGGGCCACTCGTCGCCCCAAATGACCATGAAGCCGGACCTTCGCACCGGCAAACACCATCTGATCCCCACAACCCAGATCCTCAAGATCTCTGGAGGACTCTTATTGAGCCAGTTAGGCGCTCAGTTTCACTGAGTACCTCCCCTTCTATTCCACACTCTTTTGGGCCTCATTCTCAAAATGAGCCCCACAACTCTCACCAATCCTACATACCTCTTCAAGGACATAACTCACCCTTCGACCACCTATCACCTGTATTTCAGGGCCAGTTTAACCCTGCCGATTACCTTGGAGAACCAGTGGGTTTTAACCCACTTGGACCCGAAGATCACTTTTCCGGTGGCAACGCGATGGATATAGATGAAGATACCGATCCTTCAATGCCACCATCCGGAACTCCTAACCACCCCATTGTAATTTCAGATGGGACACCGTTTGTGGGATCACCTTACAATGGTCCCGACAGTTATGAAGAGAGATTCAGACTGTGTGATTGGGCGTTTACTCCCAGTCACCACAGCTCTCCCCTGCACCAGCAACAGCAGCCACAACAGCAGCCACAGCAGCAGCAGAATCCTTCCAAGGATTCTCGACTTGTCGCGGTCACTCCTCCGCCACCACCACCTCAGCTTCAGCCTCCCTCGCCCCCGAGGCGAAGGAGAACGACCGTGCGCAGATCCGCGCGAGGGGGAGTGCGCATCAGCACCCCTCCACTTTCAAGTGGCAGCCGATACTCGCCAGTCCACGAAGAACCAGAGATGGGAGAATCTTCACACCCCGTCTCAGAAGTAAATTCTGCGCCAGTCGCGCCACAACCACCACTGGGTTTTGGAGACCCAATCCCTACTTACACTGGTGCGGTGGCGTACAATCCCTTCGAGCAGCCGATCCACAAAAATTACAACTTTGCAGAGGATCCCTACTAGGTAGCTGCGAACTCTCTCCAACCGGAAGGTCCCTATGGAGGTCCCTGGACTACGGGACACCCGACCTATGGATACCTATCATATGGGTATCAGCAACCGCCGCCTCCTCGACCTCCGCATTATCAGCAACCACCTCAGACACCGGTGATGTCACCACCACAATTTCAAGAAATCCTTCAAGGGATAAATGAGGTGCGATAAGAGGTGCGACATGAATTGCGGGAAGAATGAAGGCATAACCGATGGATGTTCAAGAAAATGGTGGATTTGATCAAGGGAAAAAGCAAGAAGGATCACTAAATCCTTTGTTTGTTTGTTTATTTCAGTGTTGTAATCATGTCCCTGTGAGGACATTTATTTCTGTACTCTGCCCCTGCGTGGGCATATTTTCCTTTCTGTTCTGCCCCTGCGTGGGCATGTTATTTATGTAAAAGTCCCGTTTAGGGCAGTTTGTACTTGTTTAAATTTTGTTTGGAATGGTTAATTCAAGTTTTTCATTTAAATTATGTGCATGAATATAATATATGAATAAATGAAAAATAGCATTTATTATTTTGATTTACCATTTCAATAAAATAATAAGAATCTTGAAAGGTAAAACCTAGCTTTTATGTTATCATAAAATTTAGCCAATATGGTAAAACCTGTTTTAAAAAGATTCAAATCCCTGTTAACATCTACAAACATGTTAACATTCTCAACTAATGTGATCCGCAAAATCACACATGTCACCCTTTTATTAAATTATTCAAATTCCTTATTATTATTTAAACATCTGATTGTGATGTAATGCCTGCGGGCTATAACTAATGTCATATAAAAAAAAGGCAGCCGTAGTTTATAGACTCCCTGCCAAGAAAAGGATTGATTTTTATTTATTCAAACTTTAATCCTATAAGATCTAAATTTATAATTTAGAATTGTCCACGTGGCCAGACCTATTGTGCCAATATTTTATTTCATTCTGGGATAGGGTTGCTAATAAAAAAGTCCTGAATGAAATTACTTATAAATTAACTAGTATAACTCTTTAATTACCATGGTTAATTATCAAGATGACAGACATATTATATTCCTTAAATGAATCATTGTCATCATCTTATGTAGCAGTTCAACTACATGACTGAATCTGACAAGGTCAACAGTCAACCCAAGGAAAATCATGACACCACCAGGATCAATATAACTGGTGCAGAACTCCAAGCGTTGATTGATAACGCCGTTACTAGAGCCACAGAGAGGCAATATAGTGAATCGAGTAGTACTCGAAGCAGGACCCGATCAGCACCCCATTCTAAGCCAAAAACACATTCTGAGGCTCATAGTAAGCCACCCTCTAAGATAGAAAAGCCAAAAAAGGATGATGAGGATCATCACTCCTCGAACCAACACAGTGTCCCGTCAAGGAAGGTCGAGCTTAGGCAGGAACCGCGTGGTAAGTCCTGTACGTATAAATACTTCGTCTCATGTAAACCCAGAGACTTTACTGGGGAGAAAGGAGTGGTTGACTGCATGACCTGGTTGGACGAAATGGACACGGTAGTTGACATCAGCGGATGTGCTGAAAGGGACATAGTGAAATATGTATCCCAATCGTTCAAGGGAGAGGCATTGGCATGGTGGAAGTCTCTCATACAAGCTACTGGAAAAATCCCACTGTACAACTTGTCATGGGATCAGTTCGTTGCTCTCATTAAGGAGAATTATTGCCCGCAACATGAAGTTGAAAGAATCGAATCGGATTTCTTATCATTGGTAATGAAGAATTTAGATTGCCAAGCATACCTCACCACTTTCAATACCCTATCTAGGCTGGTTCCGTACTTGGTAACCCCAGAACCTAAAAGAATTGCTCGCTTCATCGGGGGTTTAGCCCCAGAGATTAAAGCCAGTGTTAAGGCATCAAGGCCTGCAACCTTCAGATCAGCAGCTGATCTATCTCTATCTCTTACCTTGGACGTAGTCAGGTTAAGATCGCTCAGGAATTCAGAAGAAGGTAAAAGGAAGCGTGAGGACGATACCTCACGAAGATCAGATAAGAAACACCAAGCGTGAGGACGATACCACAAGAAAGGGTCGGGGCCTAAGAAGGACGGGCAACAATCTGGGGATAAGCCCAAATGTAAGGTTTGCAAGAAGAACCATTTTGGGAGGTGTCGACTTGAGTCGAAATCCCAGCCTCAGCCGAGGCCCTATGGGATTTGCAAATCTTCAGAACATAAGACTCTGGAATGCAAGAAGCTAAAGGACGCAACCTGCTACGGTTGCAATGAAAAAGGGCACATTAAGTCCAATTTCCCAAAGATCACCAAGAAAACCGAGGATGGGAAAAAGACCAATGCTAGGGTCTTCAAGATGGATGCAAAGGAAGCGGTTCAGGATGACAACGTGATTACAGGTACTTTTCTCGTAAATGATGTTTTTGCTAGAGTATTGTTTGATTCTGGAGCAGATAAGTCTTTTGTGGATAATAAGTTTTGTGAGTTGTTGAAATTGCCTGTAAAAGCCTTAAGTGTGAAATATGAGGTGGAATTAGCTGATGGAACCATAGAAACCGCCTCAACTGTGTTAGATGGATGTGTTATATCCATTAGGAATCACTCTTTTCCTTTGTCCTTACTTCCCTTTAAGCTAGACGGTTTTGATATAGTGATAGGTATGGATTGGTTATCGCATAACCAAGCCCAGATTGTGTGCAACAGAAAGCAAGTAGTAGTCAAAACTCCGTCTGGTGAGTCACTTACCATTCAGGGGGATACCCAACATGGATTGCCTGAGCAAGTGTCCATGCTCAAGGCATCTAGATGCTTGAAGAAGGGTTGTGTCATTTATATGGCACATGTTATTATTGATGTGCAGAAACCCAAGATTGAAGACATCCCTGTCATTTCGGAATATCCTGAAGTTTTCCTTGAAGAACTACCTTGCTTACCACCAGATAGGCAAGTAGAATTCTGAATTGACATCATCCCTGGTGCTGCACCTGTAGCAAGAGCGCCTTATAGGTTAGCACCAACAGAGATGAAGGAGTTAAGGACACAATTAAATGATCTGCTAGCCAAAGGTTTTATTAGACCTAGTTCGTCTCCTTGGGGAGCGCCGATCATGTTTGTCAAGAAGAAGGATGGGTCGATGCGTCTATGCATCGATTACCGTGAGCTTAATAAAGTCACTATCAAGAATAGGTATCATTTGCCCAGGATCGACGACCTGTTCGATCAACTTCAGGGGGCAAGTTACTTTTCTAAGATCGATTTGAGGTCAGGCTATCATCAGTTGAAGGTTAAAGATGAAGATGTGCACAAGACAGCATTTAGGACTCGTTATGGTCATTACGAGTTCCTAGTGATGCCTTTTGGGCTCACTAATGCACCGGCCGCATTCATGGATCTCATGAATCGCTTCTGCAAGCCTTACTTAGATAAATTTGTCATCGTCTTCATTGACGACATTCTCATTTACTCGAAGAGCCAAGCTGACCACGAGAAACACCTTCGTTGTATTCTTAAACTTCTACATCATGAGAAACTCTACGCCAAATTTTCGAAGTGCGAATTTTGGCTTCGAGAAGTCCAATTCCTTGGACATATGGTAAGTGAGCGTGGTATCCAAGTGGATCCCGCTAAGGTAGAAGCAGTTATGAATTGGCAAGAGCCAAAGACACCTACTGAGATTCGTAGCTTCCTGGGTTTAGCAGGATATTATAGGCGTTTCATCGAAAATTTCTCAAGGATTGCTGCGCCTCTAACTTCGTTGACACGTAAGAAGGTTAAGTTTGATTGGGGCCCTAAGCAGCAGGAATCCTTTGACATTCTTAAGAAAAAGTTGAGCAATGCGCCGGTGTTAACATTGTCCGATGGTATAGAAGAATTTGTGGTATATTGTGATGCATCACACACTGGTATGGGCGGTGTACTCATGCAGAAAGGCAAAGTTATTGCCTACGCTTCACGACAATTAAAGGTGCACGAGAAGAACTACACCACCCATGACTTAGAGCTGGGTGCCGTTGTATTTGCATTAAAACTATGGAGGCATTACTTGTATGGAACCAAGTGTGTGATCTATTCAGATCACAAGAGCCTTCAACACTTGTTCAATCAGAAGGACTTGAACATGATGCAGCGACGCTGGATGGAAACTCTAAATGATTATGATTATGAGATAAGATACCATCCAGGCAAGGCAAATGTAGTTGCTGATGCCTTAAGCAGAAAAGAAAGAGTGAAGCCGATAAGAATCAATGCCAAGCGCATTGAAATAAGGAATAGTTTGAACGAAAGGGTGTTAGCTGCACAGAAGGAAGCTGTGTTGGAAGCTAACTATCCTGAAGAAAAGCTAGGAGTAACTGAGGAGCAGTTATCCTATGTCAAGGACGGAATGCTAAGACTGAATGGATGAATATGGGTTCCAGTTTATGGAGGACTTCGAGATGTTATCCTCCAGGAAGCCCACAGTTCCAAATATTCCGTTCATCCTGGAGCTGATAAGATGTACCAGGATCTAAAGGCAAACTACTGGTGGATAGGCTTGAAAAAGTCTGTAACTGCCTATGTAGCTAAATGTCTTACGTGTGCGCAAGTCAAAGCTGAGCACTAGAAGCCGTCAGGTTTGTTACAACAGCCTGAACTTCCCACATGGAAGTGGGAAATGGTGACAATGGATTTCATCACCAAATTGCCAAAGACAAGGAAGGGAAACGATACTATATGGGTCATAGTAGATAGACTGACCAAGTCAGCACATTTTCTTCCCATTAAGGAAACTTACAGCTCTGACATGTTAGCTCAATTGTACGTAGATAAAATTGTAGCTCTGCATGGCGTACCAGTGTCAATTATCTCTGATAGAGATACAAGGTACACCTCTTTTTTTTGGAAAAGTTTCCAACAGTCTTTGGGCACGCGCTTAAATTTTAGTACGGCTTACCATCCACAGACGGACGGACAGAGTGAGCGTACCATCCAAACGCTGGAAGACATGCTTCGAGCATGTGTGATTGATTTAGGTGGCAGTTGGGATAACCACCTACCATTAATCGAGTTCTCCTATAATAATAGCTACCATACTAGTATTAAGGCTGCGCCTTTTGAGGCATTATATGGTAGAAAATGCAGAACACCTATCTGTTGGGCAGAAGTAGGAGAAGTTCAATTATCAGGACCCGATTTGGTCTTTGAAACAACGGATAAGATTGTCCAGATTCGCGATCGCCTGAAAGCTGCCAGGGATAGGCAGAAAAGTTATGCGGATCCAAAGCGTAAATCTTTTCACTTCGAAGTAGGTGACAAAGTGTTGCTTAAAGTATCACCCTGGAAGGGAGTGATGCGATTTGGTAAGAAAGGCAAGTTAAGCCCGAGATACATAGGACCTTTCGAGGTTATCGAACGTGTCGGGTCAGTTGCTTATAAGCTAAACTTTCCTGAGGAGCTCAGCGCTATCCACAATGTTTTTCTCATCTGCAATCTGAAGAGATGTCTAGCTGATGACTCACTGGTCATACCGCATACAGATGTGCATATAGATGAGAGCCTGAAATTTGTGGAAAAACCATTGTCGATTGAGGATCGACAGGTAAAGAAGCTTCAAAGGAAGCATGTGCCTATTGTTAAGGTCAAATGGATGCCCGTAGAGGTCCCGAATATACTTGGGAGGTAGAGTCTACCATGAAGGAAAAATACCCTCATTTGTTCCAGTAAATCTCGAGGTCGAGATTTCTTTTAAGGGGGTGAGGATGTAACACCTCGGAAATTCATGTCCAATAAAATAAAGACACGTGTCATGTTATGCAAACGTGTTATAAATACGGATCCAGATAAAGATGTACGGTAGGATTTAAAAACGTCGACATGTTAATTTATACCTCTGAGCGACCTATTAATAAATCCCTAACCAGGATATATTTTATCAACATCTGAATTATGGGTATAAATCTGGCCATTCAAAATAATAAATTTATTTTATAACTCTAGAAATGGATCCTATGTAAATTCTTGGTGTTTCCGTCAATTTAAACTTCCCACAAAGTGCCAAAGTGTGTAAGTGCATGCCTAGACATGCAAGGGCTGAAAACATGGTCCCTATTCTGATTAAAGTGCATGAGATTCAGAGATGTAAGTGTTGCATGGTCAAAGCCTGAATAAAAACAAACTTTTGTTCCCTGGCGAAGGCTTGCGCACCTCAACATCCGGAACGTTGCGGTGCGCAAGGCTGCTTACGGACCTCAACACCCAGAACGTTGAGGTGCGTAAGGTTCCTGAATAAAAACAAAGTTTTGTCCTCTGGTGACTGCTTACGGACCTCAACATCCAGAGCGCTGCGGTGCGCAAGACTGCTTACGCACCTCAACACCCAGAATGTTGCGGTGCGTAAGGCATACAGCTGGACGATTTCAGGACAGATGCCTGTTAAAACGGTTACACCGCCTCTTTTAGGTGGTATTCGAAATTCAGGGGCTCTCTAGGTGGTTTTTAGCATCCTAGGTCCACCTGGAATGATCTTATAACATCACTAGACTATTTTGGCAAGATCCTAAGTTCTTGGGGTTCACTATATAAGAAGATGAAAGTTACAACTTTTGGGCATTTGCAACATTCACAACTTACTTTCTGGAGCTCTCTGGTCAGCAAGCAATCTTCCTAGTGGTCCCTAATCATAATTAGGACAATTGTAAGTAGCCTTAACCCTTTCTAATTTAGTTTAGCTTAGTTAATTAGCTAAAAGTCAAACCATCGTAATTAAGGTTTGACTTCGTGATTAATTAATGTGTGCTCAGTCTAATCACGAATTAAAAGTACCTTTAAGTAGGTATTTATATGGGTAATAAACCCTTAAAAGGGTACTTCCAGATTCCCACTCTAACTATGTTAATTGTCGAGTCAAAGCTTACTTTTAAAAAGTCAACAGAATGTTTAATTTCAAATTAAAGCATAATTAGCAATGTAGGATACTTGCAACCTGTTTGATCATTAATATAACTTGGTAATTAATGTAAGAACACGTCCCAACATGTTCGACTCGACAATTTTCAGTTTAGGCTCGGTTTGGACCCGAAAGTCGCATAGTTTGACCTCTGCTTTGACTTTCAGTTCTGACCCGTTTAAGCATTGTTTAGAAATGCCTTAGAGCCTTAGTTGGACCAGGTTTCATACTAGTGTAACCCCCTGAGGTCACACAACTTGGTTCATTAGTTATCCGACTCATATGCATGTTTCCGTTAAACGCTTAATTGTTGACTATTATGCCCTTTTGACTATAAAACAAGATTTTTGAAAATGTAAAAGAGTAGAAACCTTAGTTACTAATTTATAAACTTGCACCTAAAATTTGAGATCAGTTTGAGGTCTAGATTAAGAGTTATGCTCATTAGCGTAAATTGAAAGCTTTATGTTAATTAAACGGCATGATTAGCATATAGCCTATCTAAACCCACTTTTTGATATCAAAATTTTTACCCACTGATGTAATATAATATTTTGGTATTTTTGAAGATTTTTATTTAATTTTTGGCTGAGCATAACGTAGGTCTCTAAGTTTAATTCGGTTAATGCCGGTTTTGCCCTTTTTAGCCATAAAATGAGTTTTACAAATCCTTTTGACCCCAAACCTTTTTCTAATGATTTTATTTGATAAATAAAATATTTTGAGTTTTCTGGAATTATAAAAATATCAGCTTTCCTTTGAAAACCCGGAAATGGCTCCAAATCGCCTTTTTAAGCGTTTTTAACGCATAGTATGTACTAAAACAATATTAAACATATAAGGTTGATACCTACTGATATTTTTAGTATATTTTTATATAATAACAGTAAGTAAAAGTTTATAAACTCAGGTTTCCAGTTTTGGCCTTTTAAGCCTAAGTGAAATTACCAAAACACCCCTAAGGTGCATAGTTTGGTTTTAAATGATAAATTTCACATATAGGTCATACCCTACTGTTATAACTTATTAAATTAAGTGTATTTAAAGCATAGTTTGGTTTTAAATGATAAATTTCACATAAATCAGACCTGTAACTCAGATTACTAATTAAATTCTTTTATAATCTTTTAAATGACCAAAATGCCCTTGTGAGGCATAAGTTGAGTTTAAATTCGTTTAGGGCATAATAGAAGATATCTTACTGATATTTTAACATATTTAAAGCATATTAACTCAGGGAACTTGCATATGACTCTTATGGTTACCCGTGACGCCCTTTTCGCTTTCGGTTCGGTTTATGTAACTAGTTTGCATAAATTGACCAAAACGGGTCAAACCTTATCATTTTCGTCTCAAAATTCAGAATGTGTTTAGTATACCCTATTATACAAGTCTTCAAACTTGTCGGGTGTAAATCACATTCTATCTGGTCTTCGCTTAATCGTGCGTTTGAATCGTATCGTCCTTAAAAGCTAACCGGTCTAAGCTTAAGCATAAATAAAGACCCGTTAGAAATCTAATAGGTTATTATAAACCTTTGTTCCAGAATAGAAGAACCAGTAAAAGCTACCTTCACTCGCTAATTGTGATTTATACTTACAAAGGTAAATACTTTTAACTTATTTTCCCTATACGGGCTTGGGGTACGGTATATAAAATACCGCTTGGTCCGGCATTGAATCTTTAATCGAATAGAGGTTAAATCATTGATATGCTACGTTTTGAATGTTTTGTTTGCTTAAAGCCTTTGGGGGGTTAATGACCATGTCCCGGATATCCTTGGCAGCATCTTACGAGATGGCCACGACCTAAGCACGGGGTGTAGGCGTACACCCGTTAGTGCCGAACCAAATAATGTGGTGTGTCTATTAATCTTTAACCCGGTCTACGGATCGGGCTACTGAACGCATAAGTAACATGTAATTCACTTACAATATTATATTCATATAATTATCCCAAGTTATAAAATGTTTTGTGCCACGTGCATTCAAATCAATTTTCAACCCTTTTCAAAATGAGTCAGTTAAATTGTATTTACCAGTGTAAACTGACGTATTTTCCAAAAGGTTAAGTGCAGGTACTACTCGTACCAGGCTGGCTATCTTCTAGCGTCCTCAATAAGTCTCGCAAGCTTGGATGTCAATAAAACTGTTGAACAATATCTTCTTTTATTTTGATCCGCCTGTGGATCCGTTTCAACTATTCGTGATATTTAATATTACATTTTATTAAAGTTGAAATGAATCTATTTTTGCTTCCGCTGTGCATTTATATATTGTGTTGTTTGACTTATGATGATATCAACTACGTCACGATACTCCCCACCGGGCCCACCGGTGACACGTGGAAAATAGGGGTGTGACACATCACTATGCTACGCCAACAATGGGTGCACTTGCCCTAGCGTGTTGTAGAGAGTGATGGTGTTATATCGTGTTTTATAAATTTAAAGCTTGATAAACGGGCAAAAAGTACTTTAAAATATATTAAAAATCATACACACTCTCACTCACGTCAATTCTCATAATGTGTTTGGTTGGTATAAATTATAATTATCGATGGAATTGGAATGTAAAATATGTAAAATGAGATAACTACCTTGTATCTAGAAAGAAAGAGGGGTACCGGTGATTTTGACTCAATTCCAAGTCCTTCCTTTGTTGAAACGGACATCATAGGGAATAAGGAATGGAACCTACATTTCAACTCCATTAAGAATATACTCCATAATGTGAACGAACACTACCTAAGGGTTATTTAACTAAAGGTTAATTAATAATACTATTTATTTAACTATATATATATATATATTGTTGACGAGAGTTGATGAATAGTAACTTTATTTTTATAATAATATATAGTTTTTTTTATTATTTTATTATTTAATATATTATAATAATTTATTATTGGAAAAATTATAAGTTTTATCCTTTATCTATATACCACTTTTCAGGCGGTGTCCTTTTCAACGAATGTTGACAGGTTTTACCCTTTATAGAGAATTTTGTTGCAAGTTACGTCCTTTGAGCCTGGCCCAATTAATTTTTTCTTTTAAATCTTATCACACATGGGTAATTTAGTCTTTTTACTTATTTAAATGACAAAACTTGTAATTTATTCTTTACACATGCAAGTTACCATCCAACCACCACCTCCTCGACTGCAAACACCAACTCCACCGCCGCTTCCCCTTGCAACCACCATCGGAACCCTAACCCCAAATAGATCCGACGACACAATCTTCTTCTCCGGGACTCCTTTTCTTATCCCTTAAGTACTTCAAATAATGTCCACTTATGTGTATTCAATTTGAATAAAATGGTTCCTATATTATTAATAATTGATCTGCTAGTTTTAAAAACCTCATTTTCAAAACATAAGATTACAAGAACCCAGAAAAATTATGCCACGGCATCCGATTTGCACAACCCCCACCACTGAAACCACAACCTCTATCCCCATTTTTTCCAGACTGAAAACGCTAGATCTACTCTTCATTGCATAATCCCCATCACTCTATAATCAATCTATCTTATTGGAATGAAAAGGAAATATCAATTTTGATTTGAATACCCTGTTTAAAGAATCTGCCAAAGTGTAGGTCCCGGATTGATCCGTTTCGATTGCGAACCGACTCGTACGACGTGCGGAATCCGTGCACGAGCAAGACCGAAACACACGAAAGTAATATAATCTGTGATTCTTTGATTGATCTGAAAAGATACAAGAACCGTGAATCACCTCTAGACACTTTCTCTCTCTAGTTTCTCTCTCTAGAACTAGAGCTCTCAAATGTAGCAAATGAGCAAAAGTGTCCAAAGTCTTCCCAAAAGTCCTAAATGAGAACCCTAAGTTCTCTATTTATAGGCCAAGGGACATAATGAGATATCTCATTATTTACACAAATGCCACCTTGCCTTTTCCTAAAATATAACACTATAAGCACTAAACTTAATCTATTTCTGCTACGGTCTTGAGATGACGGAGGCGATAGACATACTGCACTAACAGACTCCCCTTGGATATTGCCGCAGTCAATCTCAAACATTTGGTCAGACTCGTAGCGTCTGGTCTTTTTCTCTCTAACTTGAACAGAATCCCCGTGGATCTGTCTTCAGCTTCAACTCCTTCCTTTCGGTAAACTCTTCAGGCTCCCCCTATCGTCAAGCTTCCGTGCTTTGGGATCGACACCTGGCTTTTTGGTTACAAGCTCTTCCGGGAAAGAATCCTGGCTCCTATGCACGCTTCCCCTTGCGTTGAGCTCGTCTTCAGACTCCCCCTTAGACTCAGCTGTCGGGATCGTAGTCTGGTACACCATCTACAAATCTCAAATGTTTATAAGTAACAACGTTTTGAACTTCCAGGATTGAAAACCTGGCTCTCTCAACTTTTGCTAAAATATTTTACAATGAAAGCATTTTTGATTGTCTAGGTATCGTAACCTGGCTCTATTAAACTTTCTAAATCAAGATCCTGGGACTAATATATAATAATATGAATATATCCAGAATTACTTGATACTCTCCCCCTATCAACATGCTTCAAAGATTTGGCAGTTTCAACGAACCGGATCGGAAACTAGCTCTTTTACAGATTTTAACAGTATGAGCATCCAAATCCCTCACAGTTAATCATCCAAGTCCAAATTAATGACCTTGGAGATATCACAAACTGTTTTTTATTTTTGATTTTAAAACATCAAGTTTCAAATTAATGAACTTGTTTTATTTTCAGAAACACAATCAGTATACTTAGATTTTGAAACTCAGCTCTCAGACATCGGTTGTCGAAAATAAAGCAGAAATCAAAATCTTTTTGTATTTTTCTGAAAATATAAAGCAGTAAAGAAATATGTACAAACATATTTACAGACAATATTTTTGTTTGAGTTCGCGTCAGAGGATCATATCAGTTTTTGACAAGTCACAAGTACCGTTGAGCTTAGTTACACATTAAGAATTAAACAATTCACTTAGATTGTCGATATATTGATCCACTTAAATTTTCATACAAAGTTCAACTGATTCAGGATACGAATTAGATTTTTTAAGAACTTAAACCTATTCATGTGTCCCACCTCTTGAATATACTCCCGTATCCAGATCCCAATATTCAGTCTTACAGGTGAGTATACTACAATGATATCTGTACATAAATTAGGTATGCGAGGGCCGAGGGATCTCAGATCGATACTTCCGTATACGCAGAGAGATATCAGCTTCGACTTTACGGAATGTCCCCTTTTAGAGGATCTTTTAGCTACAACAGCAGCGACTATCAATTTTATTGTTTCATTGGCATGCTGAGGGTTTATGCTATGTTTCAAGCATTTGCAGAAAGTATTATCCAAGGACTAGGTCAGAACTACCGTTCAGCAGAAGTCCCGGAATAATACCCCAGACATCATTGAGTATAAAAACCTAGTATATCAGAATACGAGACCTTTCAAACGAGATTTCAGGGGTTACCTATATATCCAAGTAGTGTTCCCCACAAAATAAGCAAGTTTGAATTTAGGTTTATATCCCGAAAAAGTTTACTAAATGTATAAAAATATACCGACACATCCACGGTGAGATCGTTTAACACATTTAAACTTTTCAATTCTTTAGCGTACTGTAACTGTCTACTGATGTACTATCATTTCCTCTTTTTACGCAAAAACTCAATTTTTGAATTTTATCATGTTTTTGACTTTTTTTCAAATTTTCTAATGTTTTTGGATTTTCTGACAATAATACTCCCCCTAAAATGCAAAATCATTAAAAAATTTGACAACCCGATGTAGATAGCTTTGTTTCGCCATCCATTTTCTGCTTTTCATGCTCTGATTTGCAGAAAATATAACGTACCCCCATGATTTACAACCCATTGATTTTCGACAGTTTGAAAACCGTTTTTCAATCTTGTGAAAGTAATCATGTTTGTTCAGCCGTGAGGGTTTCGGCGTATTCAATCAGAACTCCCCCTTACAACAAACTATTTTCCCATAATGATTTCAAAACACTTAAGTTTGTTTTAATCAGAATGGTTTTTCCGGAAAAATTAGTTTGTTTACCCATCACTTGTGGGTTTGGGGTCATCTCATCACCTTGATCTCTTTTTAACCATTTTGAAAATTTAACATTATTAGGTCAAACACCATTATCACTTGTAGAAAATCAAGTACAACTTAATGTCCTTGATTAACTACTTGTAAGACGAAATATCACAGTTACCATCCTGTGAATTTCTCAAGAATGATGTCGATACCTGCTTCACACTTACCAACCTGGAAGCTCCGGCAAGTCAGGAATTCAACCAACAGATTTTGACACCCAAGCCTGACCAGCCTTAGGTGCATTTTGAGCTTTTCTCTTTTCTTCATAAAATTCTTTCACTCATTTTTCCTTACCATCAGCCATCTTGCTAAAAATATGTTTAACATTGTTATTAAACATTTTTCCAGCATCAACACCTTTTGATTTTAGGTTTGCGGCTCGTAATGGTGGAAAATTCTCATCATTCATTAACGGAACTGTCTCTTCCCTTTTTACCTCAACTTTTGGCTCATCTGATTTTGTGGAATCAGATTCATTGCCCGAACTTGGCTTGTCTGACTTGGATGAGCCAGATTCATCGCCAATAACTTTCTTTTTCTTCTTGTTTGGCCTCAGATTTGCATCTGAAGAATTCGATTTTCTTGACTTTGCCGTCGACTGAATCGATTCATCAGAACTTTTATTCGAACCAAACGGTGAACCCGAAGACAAAATCTTCTCCAAGTATTCTCTCACCTTCTTCCTTTTTTTCCTCAGTCTGTCTCTCTGCCCCTGTGAAAGCTTTACTTTCTTATCTTCCACTTTCTGTTCTTTGGGCTTGACAGTGACTGGTTTCTTTACCGTTCTCTGAGATTCAACCCTCGATCTTCCCATCGATCTCCTTAGGCAATCTCTGGCAATATGTCCTCTGATATAGCAATTATAGCATCTTCGTGTTTCAAAATTCCAATTCTGGCAGTTAACAGCAATGTGTCCTCTAATACCACAGGTATAGCACACTCTGTTATCGTACCATCCACTTCTGTCAGTCCAAACCTTTAGATCATAACATTGTTTGGCTTGCTGATAATCAATTCTCCTCTTCATTGTTGGATTTGTCTTTTGAGCACTGTGGTCAAACCTGCACCACTTATTACCATTATTTTGTGAATTTTCATTTACAAATTTTTGTGATTTTTTATAATGATTGGATGACTGAACTGATGAGCTTTTATTTTCATTTTTAAAATTTTTCGAATTTTTAACTTTTTGTTTCTGTTCTACACTCTTCTTAACATGTTTTTGTTTAGAACATTCACCTGTTTCAGTAGATTGCAAAACAGTATTTTTAAATTTTTCTTGTAAATCTAAAAATATTTTTCTTTTCTTTTCTTTTTCTTTTTCATCATCAGCTTTGTCATCACAATCTTCAATTTTGACTTTGTCAAAATTTGTGACATTGTCACTTATTGGAACAGAATTGATCGGTTTTGGAGAAACATGTGATGTAAAATTCTCAAAACCTTTCAATTTCACTTCAAGCTCTTTGATTTTAATCCGAGCTTTTTCAGCTTCTTTTTCAAGCTGAATGATTTTAGCAAGATGAGAATTGATTTCAATTTGTTTTTCAAGATTATCTTTACCAAAAATATCTCTCTCATCTTCTAAAATCTTGAGTTGATTTTGAAAATCTTTTTCTTTTTCTTTCAAACCTTTGTTTTCCAATGTCAAACTGTCCACATCACTCAACAGTTTGACATTTTCAGTTTTCAGTTTTTCACAGTTCAAGCGCAATTCCAAAATATGTTCATCATCAGCTTTCTTTTCAGTTTTCAAAGTCTGAATATCTTCAATCTGTTTCTTTTCTTTCTGAACAATCTCTTTCTTAATCACTGGTTCAGATTTCTCAGATACAGACTTTTCAGATTCTTCTTTCTTTGAAATTACTTCCTCAAAACTCTGCTGTTTTTCAGTAACATTTTCTTGTACAACTTCTTCAGTTATCACAACTTCACATTTTGTTTGACTTGAAATCTGCTCCACCTCAGAATCTGAATCGCCATGATCAAATATTGGCATGTTTTTAGCTTCTTAATCATCATTTACTGCCAACTGATTACCAGTAACAACTTCATCATCATGATCATCAGCATTACTAGAATCTGCTTCAGGCATCTGATCCTCATCATCTCCAGTGAATTTCCTAGACTTCAGGCACTGACAAATCCTGTCCTGTACACTCCCTGCTCCACAGTCACAAAAAAACCTACTTGATCGAGAGTAGACAACACTATGTCCTCGATGACATACATCTGCACAAACAGAACAACAACCTTTTGAATCGGTCAGATCACATGTATAACAGAAATACCAGTGCTGTTCCATCAACTGATTCAAGTTAGGATGACCATCTTCCTTTAATTGAATTCTCATACAATAATAATTATCATTCAAGTATTCAAGCAGCACCTTTCGAAGCTTTGTACGGAAGAAAGTGTAGAACGCCAGTTTGTTGGGCGGAAGTTGGAGATGTCCAACTATCAGGACCTGATATAGTCCTGGAGACGACAGGCAAGATTGTTCAGATCCGTGATCATCTGAAGGCTGCCAGGGATAGGCAGAAAAGTTATGCTGATATGAGGCGCAAAACTTTAAAGTTTGAAGTTGGCGATAAAGTGCTACTTAAGGTATCACCCTGGAAAGGAGTGATGCGTTTTGGCAAAAAGGGCAAGCTTAGCCCAAGATACATAGGACCATTCGAGATCATCGAATGTTTCGTAACTGTGGCTTACAAGTTAAATCTGCCAAAAGAGCTCAGTGGAATACATAATGTCCAGTATAGTATCGACACGCATGAACTTTAAACGTGTAACGAATTGATTACGAGGGACTAAAGTTGACAAATGAAGAAAGTATGTGCGTAAAAGGATTCAAAGTGTCAACAATTGATAATTTTGCCTTTCAACGACCCTACACGATGTTTATACCCTTAAACGAATAAATCGTAAAACGTACAAAGCCGTTTGTGAAAGAAAGTGAAAGTTTACAAGACGCGAGGGTTAAATGTGTCAACATGTTAAAGTAATACCTCTGAGCGACCTTTTAACAAACCCGAATCTTTGTAACGATTAATTATGCTCCCAAGAATAAGTGATAAAAATTTCACAAGGTTTCGATATCGTTTGTGATAGATACGCTAATTTTCGTGATATAAGGGTTAAAATCGTCAACAGGGCAAAACTTGTGTTTTTGGTTATCGTTTAATGAAACCGTACCCAACGATGTTTGGTTATATCTCATGGATCATAGAAATATAAGTTATATGGGTTAAATGTGCCTAAGATGGAAGATATTACATTTTAAAAGGTTTAGGGGGTGAAAGTGTCATGTTTGAAACTTGAATTACTGGTAAATCAGATGGTGGCGTCACGCCACAGGGGACCCTTTCTGCCGTGGCGCAGCGCCACGGCATGATCTGGGCAGAAACCATGCACAGGTGTAGGTTCTGCCCTTCTTTTCACACATACCGGCTTTTGATCGAATCTAGGGACTTTTTGATGGTTTTAAAAACCATTTTGGACACATGTGATGATCATAGAAGAACCATAACACCTGTATTGATCTGGTGGCACCCTCAGTTAGTATAAATAGGTGAAGATTTGGCTGCCATCCTCACTTGCAAACTCAAAATTCATACTTTCAACTCACTCTCAAGCTTTGGAGCTTTTTAAATTATTCTCTGGAGCATCCTACCTTGGAAGGAAGCTCTCTTAGTCTTAATCTTCATGCTAAGGACTCTTGTAAGTGTACTTAGTCTCTGTAATTAAGTTTTCATTAGTGTAATGACCGAAAGTCAAAGTTGACGTAATTCTGCTTTGACTTTGTGATTAATCACTAACGGTCCAGTCATTTTTCGAATTGAAAGTGGCTATGAGTTGGTAATTATGTAGGTAATAAACCCTTAAAAGGGCACCTACTGATTATCACTTTTACTTGGTCAATTGTCGGGTCAAACTTATTAATAAAAAGTCAACAGAATCAGTTTTTACAAATTAATTCATAATGAAACATGTTTTAACACTTAAATAACTTGGTAAATAATATAAGAACATGTTTAGGCATGTTCAACCCGATAATTCTGAGTTTAGGCTCTGTTCGCAATCGAAAGTCGCAAAAGTAGACTTTTGCTTTGACTTTCAGTTCTGACCCGAATTAGCTTAGTTTTAGTCATGCCTTAGGGTTCCTTTAGGACCATATTACTTGTTAGTATAACCCTCTGAGATTATACTATATGGTTCCTTTGAAATTTGATTCATTTGCATATTTCCGTTAAATGCTTAAAAGTTGACCATTATGCCCTTTTGATATGAAAACGAGATTTTTTAAAATGTGAGAGGACAAAAACATTTATTACTGATATTTAAGTATGTCCAAACAAATTTGACATCAGTTTATGATCTAAATTAGGAGTTATGCTCGATATCGTAAATTGAAGGCTTTTTATTAATTAAATGGCATTTTTAGTTTAAATCACATTCAAACCCAATTTTGTCACCAAACTTTATACCTACTGTTGAGATATAATATTTAGGGATTTTTGGGAATTTTTGTTGAATTTTAAACTGATCAAAACATAGAGTTCTAATGTAAATTCGGTATTGACGAAATTGCCCTTTTCATTGATAAAATGAGTTTTATGTATTATTTTGATACCAAACCTTTTCCTACAGATTTCATAGGTTAAATAAAATATTTTAAGCTATAGGAACTGATCAAAATCTCAGATTACCTTAAATAACCCAAAAATCGTCAAATACCGACTTTTACGCTTTTTAAACGCATAGTATGGGTTAAAACTATATTTGACACTTAAGACTCATTACCTACTGATATTATAAGCAAGTTTTTATACTTTAACAGTAAGCTTAAGTCTTGAACTCAGATTTCTAAATTTGACCGTTAAAGCATATGTGAAATGACCAAAATGCCCCTACGATGCATAGTTTGGCCATAAACAATTAGGTACACATATGTATGATTTCTTGCTGTTATAACCACATAACATAAATATTTTCACAAAAGGTTTTGGACCAGATCTTTAGTTTATATTTAAACCTCTTTTATAAACTTTCAAATGACCAAAATACCCCTATGGGGCTTAAATTGATTTTAAATTCATTTTGGGCATAATGGAAGATATCCTACTGATATCACAACATATTAAAAGCATATTAACTTGTGGATGTTCATGACTCATGTGATTACCCGTTATGCATATTCGTGTTCGGTACGGTTTATGTAACTAGCTTGCTTAAATTAACCGAAACGGGTCAAACCTTATCATTTTTACTTCAAAATCCATAATGTATTTAGTTTATCCATTTTATACAAGTCCTCATACTTGTTGGGTGTAAATCACATTCTAATCCAGTCTTCGCTTAATCTTTTTTTTTGAATCGTATGCCTTTCTTTAAAACTAACCGGTCTAAGTTATAACTTAAATAAGACCCGTTAGGAATCTAATAGGTTATTAAAACCTTCATTCCATATTAGGAGCCCGGTAAAAGCTACTTGCACTTGCTAATTTGACATACGGCTGGGATTAAATTTTATTTTAGCTCAGGTAAATACTTTTAACTTATTTTCCATTATACGGGCTTGGGATACAGTATTATAAAAATACCGCTTGGTTGGGTATGTAGTTATTTAAATCGGATTGTGATTAATACATTTACATAACCCGTTTTAATCTGTTTTGTTTGATGCAATGCCTTTGGGGGGTTAATGACCATGTCCTGGATATCCTCGGCTCATTTATTAAATGGCCACGGCTTAAGCACGGGGTGTAGGCATACACCTGACATTTGCGTATGTATAAACGGTATCTCACATCTCTTGTGGGCGTATACTTGTGGTGTGTCAATTAGTCTAATCCAGCTCTTCTAACCGGGTCCCGAATGGACGACAAACATGTAAAACTGTATACAAGATTATTTTAAATAATTGTCCCAAGTTATAAAAGAATTTTGTGCCTTGTGCATTTAAATCGATTTTTATAAACACTTTTCAAAAAGAGTCAGTTAATTGTATTTACCAGTGTAAACTGACGTATTTTCCAAAAAGGTTAAGTGTAGGTACTACGCGAAATGGGCTGGCTACTCCTAGTATCAAATAAAGAGTCTTGCAAGCTTTTGATGCTTAAATCTGTTGAACAACATTTCTTTATATTTTAGATCCGCCTGTGGATCCACTTACAATCTGTTGTGTAATATTTTATGTTACTTTCAATTCGGTTTGTATAATTAATACTTTAGACTTCCGCTAGGCATTGAACTGTGATTATTTGACTATGATGATATCAACTACGTCACGATACTCCCCACCGGGCCCACCGGTAATACGTGGAAATATCGGGGTGTGACATCATAGGATTCAGACGCGATACAATCGAATCTCACCTCACAAACATACTTAATATTACTAGATAAAGCATCAGGAATACGTCAACACATAGGCACATAATCACGTAGGCACATAAACCACATAGGCACATAAGCATGTAAGAACATAAGCACATATTTGACTATATTTTGCATGTATTCACCTACCTATTTTGCACGTATTCACCTATCATTCAAGTTTCGCGAGCGCGTTCGATAATAGCGAGTGGTGTAGTGATAGCGAGTAACATAAGCGAGAAACATAGCATGCGATGATCCATAGACTGGCAACGATTTGTTAGCGTATTGAGATAGATGTGCCATGCAAGTTGTGCGAGTATATCAAAGTGGAAAGCGTATTGTCTCCAAAATCGAACACATACACATATAAAACCACATAAAACACATAAAAGCCATAATTCACAGAGTCAGCGGCTGCGAACTCAGAATCGAAACAGAGTGTCTGGGTCCATCGAAACATGTCTCATCACCCAAGGTGATTCGACTATTCTCAAAGACTTCGAGCACACGCTTTGGCCTGTTAGACTGTACTCTCTCACCGACACACGGTGAACGGCACGCATCCTCTAGTTTTCTACGTGAATTGAGTCGTTGGAATCCAACGAGACTTTGATGAGAGTTTTGTAGAACCAAAATAGAGAGCGGAACAAGTCATCAAGATTCAAGTTTCACCCCTAACTTAATGATTGCATTCCTGTTTGTGTGATAGAATCATGAGATAGAGAGGGATAATTTCGTCGAGATATGGATTTCACTCCTGACTCAACGCAAATTCTCGTGTTTATAGTTAAAAATGCGCATCAGGCGAGCAATCCAATCGGGAGTTTACGGTTTTCACACCTAATCTCGATCCAATCACTCATTTGTTTTCGAAAAATTGTGTGTGTCGCTTGTAACACCCCATGTTTTTGGAAAGTCAAAGTACAAGTCAAAGTCAAAGGAAGAAAAGATTGCTAATTGCGATCTGTCACTCCTTGCTTAACTATGGATTGTACACCTTGAATTGTAATCGAACCTTTTTATTTATTTGCTTTAGTTGTATTATGTGAAGTATCTATTAATAGTCGAGGTTTTATCGCATGTTTTATCGCTTACTCGCTAATCGCATCGCTATCGCATCGCAACCCGAATTATGCATTCTGGATATTGTTTTACGTGTGTATGCTATTTATGTGTTGGTTGAGAATGTTTATTTATGTTTTGTGGTGATTATTCGAAAACGCAATCGCAACTCTATCGCAACGTAAATCGCAAACGCTAAACGCAAGTTATTTAGGTTGATTGTATGTTAGATATAGTATTTGTGTGACTATTATTAATCTATCGCATCGCTCACTCAGAACGCATCGCAACGCAACGCTCAACGCACGAAACGAAACGCCGAAAACCAATTCGCCAGATCACTCGATTGAATGACCATTCGATCGGATGGCCATATGATTGATGTGCCATCAGATCCGTTGCACCTGCACATTTTCCTCTATTGGAAACCTATAAATACCCCCTGTCACATCACCAAAGTAATGTGACAGTGCCCTCGTTCGACCAACTCGCTCAAACTCACTTTTCCTTCGATTTATCGCGATTCTTGTAAGTTTCTTCCCCAAATCTTGTACATCTATGATCTACACGCACTTCTTCACCATTTTCACCTTTGAATCTCAACTTTTAACCGTGAAATCGGTGGATTTGAGGTGTTCTAAGATGATGTCATCATGAAGTTCTTATGAACTTCAAGATTTGGCTCCATTCCACTAAGGACAACTCAGATCTGAAGGATTTCCACATGATCAAACAATGTTTTCACATAGATCTACACATTTTCAAGGATGAAAGGATTGAAAGATGGTTTTGTAACTTTCTTTCAACTCTTTTACACTCAATGTTGTAACATCCCGAAAGTACAAAACTTTATATTAGAATTATAAAGTGTATAATAAACAAGATAAGCTAACTAGGATAAATAGCCCAGTTAGTTAGGAGTCTTGTAGTAACACATGAAAGAGTTAAAAAGCCAAAGATATAAACTAAATAAGAGTGGAGGGGCCTAGGTTGTTAAAAATTGAAACTTAAATTACTAGTATTTAGTAAAATAAAAATCCAAACACTCCATTTTTGGAGATCCTGGTTTGATAGAGGCAGGAGAGGGCGACCCCCACTCTCAAAAACCCTAACTTCCACTAAAACTCTCAATTGAAGGCCTAAATCAAGCTAAAATCGAAATCTGAACATGGAATCGTGATCACCTCGTCAAGAGGATCATAAGGTATGTCAAATTAGGTTATTTGAGTTCAACCCAAATTCTTGCATGTGATTGAAATCGAGTGTTGAGCTTGATTATGTGTTGTAAACACGAAATTGGAAGTGATATAAGGTTTAGGGACAAACCCTAGATGATTTCTTGTCAAAATCTTGCATGATAATGGTAAGAGTCAAAATCACCATAGTGGGTGGTTAATAAGCTAGTAGAACTTGAAAAACACTAGGATTAAGACTCTTGTTCTAGTGTAAACTGAAATTGTGAGATAATCTCTAAAATCATTGATGTTAAAATATGGGTATATTGGCTATTTGAAGTTAATTTAGGTGGTAAATTCAAGTTGTGAACTTGGTTTAGATCATGTAGAAATTTGACCCGCAAGGTGTTTGATAAAACGCCTAAATGAGGGCTAAAATGTTATAAGTAGGATGAAAACGCAGATTTGACTATGTTAAGAAATAATGCGTTAAAGCTTATGAAAGAGTTCTAAAACTTGTTATGAATTGAACTCTATAGGCAAGGAATCCGAAACGTCAAGCGGACACACCGGAGGGGATACGCGTGGAAAAGGTGTGCTTTGAAGGTATGTGGCTTAAGCCCCGTTAAATTATGTGTAAATGTTTAGTTTTGTTGTGTGAATGATGATGTAGTGTAATGGATGCGTTTGATGCGTCGTTAAAGTGGCGAAGTACACTCGACCATCAAACGGGTCAAAGTAAAGACTTGGAATTTAGTTTGGCTAGTCAATGAAGTGATGGTTTTCACTAAATAGCCAAACGGGTCAAAATGATGCTTTTAAAAGAATCACGAGAGTAGAGACTTGAAAGTCTCATACTTCGTTAAATGATGGATTGTACCATACCAATGATTTGGTTATATTAATCTAAGTATAAGAACCCGGAATTTGGGTCAAACAATAGAAGTTAAATTAAAAAGGGTCGTTTGAAACGGAATGCTTGAATTCCGAAGAAACAAGTATTTAGCCCTAAGGGAACGCAAAGCCATAGAATGGCACGACTGCACCAAATATATGAGCCTGGGAATTTGGGTAATTATGTCTAAAAGGTCTTAAGAATGGAAAAGAGGTGCTATGCACTTACGCTAATGGGTTGGATAATTGAAATAAGGAAATTGTGAACCGATTGTCGGTATCTCGGTTTCCGCGATGTGAAATTTACATGGTTGAATCTGAAATTTTATTACGGACTCATAGGAAAAAGAATCGGTTAAAACGGACTAGCGAGTGAAAAGTTATGACCTTTTAAAGTTAGAATTTGGACAATTTTCGGAGCTGGGCAGAAATGCAGGAATTAAACCTGCACCTGCTGGAAAAAGCGTTCCCCCACGCCACGCAGAGGAACACCTGAATAACCCCGCGACACGCGGAAGCCTTCGCAAGTCGCGACGGATATAATGTTTCCTGCCGCGATACGCGGGAGGATCAAAGTTAGAATTTGATTTTTTCTTAAAACTGGAACTTGTTTGTACACTCTAATTAGATGTCAAAACTAATGTTTATAATGGTTTTGACTCTAGGTAATGATGGGGACTATCCGGATGATGATCAAGTATGCTATCAAGAACCAAACACGTATTTTGAAGCTTCCGCGTTAACTTAACTACTATCATGACAATGTTTTTGTTGTAACTGAACCCTTAATTATGTTTTGAATGCTTAACTAGTCGGTAGTTGACTAGTAGATGTTTTCTTTAAACTTGCTTTTAGCAAGCGCCACGAATATGTCAGTTTATTAACATGGTTGTTCTTTAAAATCTCAAAATTTAGTGTAATAATTTATGTAAATTATTATTAAATTCAGTCCTTTAATAAGGGTGTTACAAGTTGGTATCAGAGCTCAAGGTTGTTAACAAGTGTGTTCGGTTCAAGCTTGATCAAGCATCCGGTAAGAGTTAATTGTTCTTAGTAGAGTTATTAAGTAAAAAAAAAAGGGGAATAATGAATAGATATGCATGGGAAGAGTGTGTTAACACACTCAAACCCGGAAAGTGCATTAAATAAGAACGGTGAAAACAAGGCACGAACTTGAATAAACCGAAGTAAATAAACCACATGTTATAGATGAAATGTTTAACGCTCGATGTAAACATTTCAGTTAAAGATAACGGATAAAGGTAATGATGATACGGTGCCAAGAGTCACCGAGCATACAAGAGAAGTAATTGCTGAGGAGGTAGGAAAGGCAATCGAAAACAGTTTGTCGGGTTTCATCGACAAAATCCAAAACACGGTATTATCAGTGGTGGAGGAAAGAATCAAAAAATTGGAAGATAATACCAATTTAGCAAAGGAGAAGTCGGGAGGACGAAAATCTTGTTCTTATAAAGAGTTCATGTCGTGTAAACCGCCAATTTATAATGGGGAGGTTGACCCGATAATATGCCAACGGTGGCTAAGTGATATGGAGGGAGTATTTGAAAGGACCCATTGTGATGAGGATGACCACGTGGCCTATGGCACGGGTCAGTTAAGGGGTCAGGCGAAAGATTGGTGGGATAACAAGAAGAAAGAGATCGGAAGTGAAGCGGCTAAGGCTATGACATGGGATGAGTTTAAGACTCCGTTTCTTAAACATCATAGTCCCAAGGCAATCATTAACAAAATCAAGGAAGAATTTATGCAGCTTCGACACAAGGGTGAATCTATCGATAAAATCACGGGAACGTTCATGGATAAAATGAAGTTTTGTGGTGATCTCATAACGAATGAAGAGCAAAAAATATATTATTATTATAATATGCTTAGCGCCGAGTATAGGGAGTTTATGACTCCTTCAAAGTATGAAACTCTCACCGAGATTATAAACGTTGCTCGGGAACGGGAGATAGAGTTGAAGAAACAGATAGAAAGAGGGGAAAGAAGGGCACAGGTAGTCAACCCAAGCCCGACGAAAAAGGCACGTCCGAACGAATCCTCAAAGAAACAAGAAGGAAAAAGCAGGTCATCAAGCTGCAAGATATGCGGGAAAGGGCACAAGGGTGAGTGCCGGTTTAAGGACAAGCCGTGTCCTATTTGTGGGAAAACAAGGCACACGGCTGCGTTGTGCTCGGGGAAGGTGTCGGTGTGTTACAAATGTTATCAGTCGGGTCACAAGAAATCGGAGTGTTCGGAATTGATCGGGAAGAAAGATGACATGGATACACATACTGAGACACCAAGAGCAAAAGCAAGATCCTTCCAGTTAACGGCAGCCGAGGCAAAGGTGGAACCCGATGTGGTTTCAGGTATATTTTCTATAAACTCGATTCCTGCACATGTGTTATTTGATACGGGTGCGAATAAATCCTTTGTTTCACATGGATTTATTCGACATCCTTATTTTGTACTAACGAAATTGCCTATGCCATTAGAGATAGAAATAGGTGATAACAAAAGTTTCCTTGTATGTGATGTATGTCGAGACTGCAAAATAAACATTGATGATGAGGAATATCTAATAGACTTGATCCCTATGTCAATGGGAGAATTCCAAGTAGTGGTCGGGATGGATTGGTTATCTCGACATCATGCAGAAGTGATATGTTTCCGCAAGGAGATAAAATTGACATCTCCAAGCGGAAAGCAAGTTACCATCTATGGCGAAAAAGGGGGCAGTCCCGTTATGTGCTCAATACTAAAAGCTCATAAACTTATGAGGCGTGGATGTAAAGCATTTATGATATACGCAAACGAACCTGATAAAGAGACGCCGAAGATTGAAGACGTACCAGTGGTACGCGAATACGCTGATGTATTTCCGGAAGATTTACCGGGAATACCGCCAGAACGGGAGGTAGAGTTCGGAATTGAATTGATTCCGGGCGCGAAACCTGTGGCTAAGGTGCCGTATCGGTTAGCGCCATCAGAATTGCAAGAATTGATGTCCCAAATCCAAGAATTGCTCGACAAGGGATTTATTCGGCCAAGTGTGTCTCCATGGGGCGCACCAGTATTATTCGTGAGAAAGAAGGACAGGAGCATGCGTATGTGCATTGATTACCGGGAGTTGAATAAACTCACGGTAAAGAATCGATATCCGCTTCCAAGAATTGATGACCTATTTGACCAATTACAAGGTGCAAGTTGGTTCTCAAAAATCAACCTCAGATCGGGGTATCATCAGTTGAAAGTCAAAGAGGAGGATGTACCGAAAACGACTTTCCGTACACGGTACGGACATTACGAGTTTCTCGTTATGTCCTTTGGGTTAACTAATGCACCCGCGACTTTCATGGATCTCATGAACCGGGTTTGCAAACCCATGCTAGACAAGTCAGTGATAGTGTTCATTGATGACATCTTGATATACTCCAAGAATGAAGCAGAACACGCAAGTCATTTGCGTGAAGTATTGGAGACGCTCAGGAAAGAGAGATTGTATGCAAAATTCTCAAAATGTGCCTTCTGGTTACGAGAGGTGCAATTTCTTGGGCACATCATTAGTGCAAACGGGGGGTTAGTAGATCCGTCAAAGATAGAAGCTGTGTCAAGATGGACTCCACTAAAGAATCCTTCGGAAATCAGAAGCTTCTTGGGGCTTGCGGGTTATTATCGGAGATTCATACAAGATTTCTCCAAAATTGCTATGCCGTTGACCAAACTAACCCGTAAGGATGAAAAGTTTATTTGGGGCGAGGATCAAGAAAGGGCGTTCCAAACACTCAAGGAAAAAATGACCCATGCACCGGTATTGTCATTACCGGACGGAACGGAGGATATGGTAGTTTACTCGGATGCATCGCATTCGGGACTTGGCTGCGTTTTAATGCAGCGGGGGAAGGTTATAGCCTATGCCTCGAGGCAGCTAAAGACTCATGAGAAGAGATATCCTACCCATGACCTCGAGTTGGCAGCAGTGGTGTTCGCCTTGAAAATATGGAGGCATTATTTGTATAGAGTGAAGTGCACTATCTTTACCGACCATAAAAGCTTAAAGTATTTCTTCGATCAGAAGGAATTAAATATGAGGCAGAGGCGGTGGTTAGAAACTGTCAAAGACTTTGATTGTGAGATACATTACCACCCCGGGAAGGCTAATGTAGTGGCAGACGCGTTGAGCCGAAAGACAGATTATACGCCTATTCGAGTACGATCGATGCAACTAATTGTGACATTGGGTTCGCTTGAACAAATCCGGAAATCTCAAATTGAAGCAATCAAGGAAGAAAATGTGAAGAGGGAAAGGATAGTTGGGCAGCTAAAAGACCTGGAGGATGATAACCAAGGATTGAAAACTCAATTTGGGAGAATTTGGGTTCCAAATACGTGGGGGCCAAGGTGCGTCTACTTGACGTGGCCCATAAACTCATTATTCAATTCATCCGGGGGCGACCAAAATGTATAATGACTTAAAACAAAACTATTGGTGGCCCGGAATGAAAAGAGATATTGTGAAATATGTGGAGAAGTGTTTGACTTGTTTACAAGTCAAAGCGGAGCACCAAAAGCCATATGGTAAGTTGCAACCGTTGGATATCCCAGTTTGGAAATGGGAACAAATCACGATGGATTTGTTAACCAAATTGCCCAAAACCAATCGCGGATTTGATGCTATATGGGTAGTCGTGGATAGATTGACAAAAAGTGCTCACTTCATTCCGATTCGTGAGACTTATACATCCGTGAAGATGTCGGAGGTGTACACCAATGAAATCATAGCACGTCATGGAGTGTCGATATCCATTGTATCAGACAGAGATACTCGGTATACTTCGAAATTTTGGCGCGAATTCCAAGAGCAAATGGGAACTAAATTGTTCATTAGCACTGCTTACCATCCACAAACGGATGGGCAAAGTGAGAGAACGATACAAACGTTGGAAGATATGTTGTGGGCTTGCATTATCGACTTCGGGGGTAGTTGGGATGTCTATCTACCCTTGGTCGAATTCTCGTATAACAACAGCTATCACGCGAGCATTAAAATGGCTCCTTACGAAATGCTATATGGAAGAAAGTGTCGAACCCCAGTATGTTGGGGAGAAGTGGGTCCACGAGGACTAGCTCCTACTGATATAATCCGGACTACGAATGAGAAGATCGACTTGGTCCGAGCTAACCTAAAGGCGGCTCAGGATCGACAAAAAGCGTACGCAGATAAACGGAACAGGCCAATTGAATTTCAAATCGACGATAAAGTAATGCTAAAAGTATCACCATGGAAAGGAATTATACGGTTCAGAAAAAGAGGAAAGTTGAGTCCGAGGTTCATTGGGCCATTCAGAATCACTAAACGGGTTGGTAAGATAGCATATCGCCTTGAACTACCCGAGGAGTTGAGTGGAATTCATAGCACTCTCCACGTGTCACATCTCCGAAAATGCTTAGCAGATGAAACCGCTCGTATCCGCTATGATGACATCGAGGTGGATAACAGCCTCAATTATGCAGTGAGGCCAATTGCAATTTTAGATCGTAAGAAGAAGAGTTTGAGGAACAAAGTAATTAACCAAGTGAAGGTTAAATGGGAGCACAGGAAGAGTGCAGATACCACATGGGAGTCCGAAGAAGAGATGCAACGGCTCTACCCTAAACTATTTGGTACGTATTAGGGTTTCGGGGACGAAACCCTTTTTAAGGGGGGTGGACTTGTAACATCCCGAAAGTACAAAACTTTATATTAGAATTATAAAGTGTATAATAAACAAGATAAGCTAACTAGGATAAATAACCCAGTTAGTTAGGAGTCTTGTAGTAACACATGAAAGAGTTAAAAAGCCAAAGATATAAACTAAATAAGAGTGGAGGGGCCTAGGTTGTTAAAAATTGAAACTTAAATTACTAGTATTTAGTAAAATAAAAATCCAAACACTCCATTTTTGGAGATCCTGTTTCGATCAAGGCAGGAGAGGGCGACCCCCACTCTCAAAAACCCTAACTTCCACTAAAACTCTCAATTGAAGGCCTAAATCAAGCTAAAATCGAAATCTGAACATGGAATCGTGATCACCTCGTCAAGAGGATCATAAGGTATGTCAAATTAGGTTATTTGAGTTCAACCCAAATTCTTGCATGTGATTGAAATCGAGTGTTGAGCTTGATTATGTGTTGTAAACACGAAATTGGAAGTGATATAAGGTTTAGGGACAAACCCTAGACGATTTCTTGTCAAAATCTTGCATGATAATGGTAAGAGTCAAAATCACCATAGTGGGTGGTTAATAAGCTAGTAGAACTTGAAAAACACTAGGATTAAGACTCTTGTTCTAGTGTAAACTGAAATTGTGAGATAATGTCTAAAATCATTGATGTTAAAATATGGGTATATTCGCTACTTGAAGTTAATTTGTGTGGTAAATTCCAGTTGTGAACTTGGTTTAGATCATGTAGAAATTTGACCCGCAAGGTGTTTGATAAAACGCCTAAATGAGGGCTAAAATGTTATAAGTAGGATGAAAACGCAGATTTGACTATGTTAAGAAATAATGTGTTAAAGCTTATGAAAGAGTTCTAAAACTTTTTATGAATTGAACTCTATAGGCAAGGAATCCGAAACGTCAAGCGGACACACCGGAGGGGATACGCGTGGAAAAGGTGTGCCTTGAAGGTACGTGGCTTAAGCCCCGTTAAATTATGTGTAAATGTTTAGTTTTGTTGTGTGAATGATGATGTAGTGTAATGGATGCGTTTGATGCGTCGTTAAAGTGGCGGAGTACACTCGACCATCAAACGGGTCAAAGTAAAGACTTGGAATTTAGTTTGGCTAGTCAATGAAGTGATGGTTTTCACTAAATAGCCAAACGGGTCAAAATGATGCTTTTAAAAGAATCACGAGAGTAGAGACTTGAAAGTCTCATACTTTGTTAAATGATGGATTGTACCATACCAATGATTTGGTTATATTAATCTAAGTATAAGAACCCGGAATTTGGGTCAAACAATAGAAGTTAAATGAAAAAGGGTCGTTTGAAACGGAATGCTTGAATTCTGAAGAAACAAGTATTTAGCCCTAAGGGAACGCAAAGCCATAGAATGGCGCGAATGCACCAAATATATGAGCCCGGGAATTTGGGTAATTATGTCTAAAAGGTCTTAAGAATGGAAAAGAGGTGCTATGCACTTACACTAATGGGTTGGATAATTGAAATAAGGAAATTGTGAACTGATTGTTGGTATCTCGGTTTCCGGGATGTGAAATTTACATGGTTGAATCCGAAATTTTAATACGGACTCATAGGAAAAAGAATCGGTTAAAACGGACTAGCGAGTGAAAAGTTATGACCTTTTAAAGTTAGAATTTGGACAATTTTCGGAGCTGGGCAGAAATGCAGGAATTAAACCTGCACCTGCTGGAAAAAGCGTTCCCCCGCGCCACGCGGAGAAACACCTGAATAACCCCGCTAAACGCGGAAGCCGTCGCGAGTCACGACGGATATAATGTTTCCTGCCGCGACACGCGGGAGGATCAAAGTTAGAATTTTATTTTTTCTTAAAACTGGAACTTGTTTGTACACTCTAATTAAATGTCAAAACTAATGTTTATAATGGTTTTGACTCTAGGTAATGATGGGGACTATCCGGATGATGATCAAGTATGCTATCAAGAACCGAACACGTATTTTGAAGCTTCCGCGTTAACTTAACTACTATCAAGACAATGTTTTTGTTGTAACTGATCCCTTAATTATGTTTTGAATGCTTAACTAGTCGGTAGTTGACTAGTAGATGTTTTCTTTAAACTTGCTTTTAGCAAGCGCCACGAATATGTCGGTTTATTAACATGGTTGTTCTATAAAATCTCAAAATTTAGTGTAATAATTTATGTAAATTATTATTAAATTCAGTCCTTTAATAAGGGTGTTACAAATGCACTCAATACCGATAGAATCGGACCTCGTTCAAACCTTCTACTCGTTTCTAGTGAAGTGTTGGTTCAAGATCTGATTCCTATCAATGAACCAACCGATTTTGGGTTGAACATGAAACCACCCATCACGAACGGTTAACTGATCGGATTGGGGTGATTCCCGTTCGATCGGGTAACCTGGGTCTGAGGGAGTTTTCCGTTGTTTTACATGTTGTCATACCATCTCGAGCAAACCGCAAAACTTTCAAAACTTAACAAATTTTCAAGTTGCAAAACGTTCAGATCACGGGACGGATTGCCGTCTGATCGGATCCGATCGGATTGCACTTGGTCTCTAACACTTAATTATTTTATAATTTTCAAAGATCATTAGTTCTAAACAGATTGCCATCCGATCGGTAGAACATCCGATTGAATGATAATCCTGCTGTGAACTTGTTCTCCAAAGAGAGGTCTCGCCAGACGGATCGCAATCCGATCGAACTGTCGTTCGATCGAACGACCTGAAGGGTAGAGATACTTCTCTGTTTTTAAAATGCTACAACGAAAACTTCAAAGCCATCATACACAAACACATCCTTATCAAACGAATGTCAATCCGACCGAATGGCCATCCGATCGGATGACCATCTGATCGGATTACCATTCGACATTTGGTACTCTTCGCACCGTTTATCGCGTCGTTTAATCGCTTATGCTATCATTAACTGTTCAGGCTTACTATAAGCGCTCCCTTCAATCCAACACAGATCGTGTTTAGCTACCATCATCTGTGAGTATACTCGATCCCTTTTTGCTTTACGCACTTTTGGGTGTTACATACGTTACTTATTCAAAACACATCGATCACACAACGCAAACACTTTTATACACTAATCGTTACTGCATGTTATACGTGTTATTCGATGAATGCTTGTATGTTATGTTTACACAGTGATTGTTGCCTGACGCCTTAGCAACGATAGTACTATAGTTTTGACTCAGCACCTGTCGTGGGCAGGGGTTGTTAAGGTTATTACTTCACATGTCATAGTGGTGATATGTGTTGTGCATTCTACAACTCGTAGTCATGCATGTGCATATTTCATTGTCGATAACCTACTAGTTTCACTTTGCTACATGTAACATGCTGGTTATGCGTAAACGCTTTCGAAATCTATTATACTATTAAACTTGTATGCTCACTGATGTGTGTAAAATGCAACATATAAATTACATCAAATGAGGCATAAAACTAACCCTTTTTAAGTACTAATATTGGAAAAAGAGTGTTTTTGTCTTCCTTTTGTATTTTCAGGATTAAATGAGCTCAAAAACACAAAAGAAGCAAACAGACAGCTAAATCCAACATAAATACAAGAAAAGGAACATAAGTGGATTGCCCGACCCCTCAACGGCATCTTCCCAAGCAAAATAGAGAAGGCAGAAGACTGAACACGGGCCGTGCTCAGCCAGCACGGGGTCGTGCCCAAGAAGCAGCAGAAAAGACAAACCTATAGAAGCTTCTATTGCCCACCACGGGGCCGTGCCCAGTGAACACGGGGGCGTGCCGAAAGTATAGCAGGCGCATTAATTGTAATTGCGAATTACAATTAATGAGGAGAGAGAGTGTCAGACAGGCACGGGGCCGTGCCCAGCGGACACGGGGCCGTGCCCAGCCCTCTGTTCAGCCTATAAATAGGAGTGCTTGGATTCATTTCAACTCATCCCTTGGCACACCACCTCTCTCACACTTCATCCACCACCCACCACCATCACAACACCATCATCCACCACCATCATCCATTGTCCATCGTAGAGTGTGTGAGTCGTCTCGGGATCCAAGATTGATCGTAAGAGTTCTTGACAATCAAGGCCATGTTTGCGTAAGTCTCTTACATCACTTGGTGAAGACAAAGTGTCTAGTATAATACTTTTTATTTCTAACCTTTTGCACTTTTTATTTGGTTTTGTATTAATGACTTTAATAACTAGTTACTTATGTTGAAGGTGATCTTTCCTTATCGTTTGTCCGTGGTGTCTTGGCATTATTTTACTGTCTATATAAAATAAAAGATTTTCACCATTCATATCTCCACGGTCTATATGGAGGTATGTTGGCTACCTGGTCGGGGGTTAAGGGAACGGTTTGGTAAAGGTCTTGCCATTGTTCAGCGTTTAGAGGTCCTGCAATGGACCTGGGTCAAATTTAGTAGGACCTCCTTCAATGCTTCACGGTATTGGATGGCGGGGGTCCAAACTCTTTGATCCCCTCATAAGTTAACTACTATTAATACTATAACCCGGCTATTTAGGACTGTATCCCTGCTGACTCAGACTACTTAGCCGAGGGTAACGTCACCGCCAAAAGCGGGGCCTACCATAATTCTGCATTAATAACTTAATTAATTATCTTCCAATAATCCACCCTTTTAGGATTGTATCCTTGCTGACTCAAACTACTGGGGTGAGGGTAACGTCACCTTCAAAAGAGGGGCCTACTACAATAACTAAGATAATCTCTTAATTATGTGCAAAAGTGCGAAAATAATCAAAGGTTATACTAGATACAAGTCGGAACCAAGTGATTCATCTTGTCTATCTGTTTTTATTTTATTTTTATTTTCAGCATTTTAGTTAGTTTTTATTTTTCTTAGTTTAAAAACATTTTTCTAAACTTTTTATTTTGATTAGACGTTGAGGATAAACCGGTACTAAAAGCTCTTGTGTCCTTGGACGACCTCGGTATCTTACCAACACTATACTACGCCCACGATGGGTGCACTTGCCCATATGTGTGTCTAGTGTTAGTAAATATCGTGTTTTATAAATTTAAAACTTGGCTAAAATAAGTGTTAAAGGGGCTTAAAATATACACCTAATAAACATAACACTTCGCACGCATCAAGTTTTTTGGCGCCGTTGCCGGGGACACAAGGATTTTAAGAAAGTTAGGAATCAACGGCCTAATCATTTTTTTCTTTTTAATTTTTAGGATTTTCGTAGTTTTTCAGCTTCTGCAGAGCTCAGCACGGGCCGTGCCCGCTGAACACGCCCCCGTGCTAAATCATTGGAACTGGCAATCCTGTTTTACGTCAGACAGTAAGCTGAACACGGGGCCGTGCTCACTCAACACGCCCCCGTGCCCAAGATTCACTTACTGAAAACAGAACCGTTAGATCCCGGCGGTCGGTAATTTCTGACATAAACATGAGTGATAGTGATTGTTTTTACTTTCGGCACTCTTATGGTACGTGGTGTCAATTATGTGGTGGCAAACATGAAGAAGTAAAATGCTACTTTCTAAATTATAGGCCCCACTACATGGACCCAACGACTTCTTACAACCTTAAGAGGGGCGAAAGTAAAAATAAGCACTATTTCTCCCTCGAATGCGCCCAGCCAGATATTCTAGGGGAAATGCTCCTTGATGAGTTATTTCAACTAGAAAAGCTAATTCTGAATTGGTTAAAAGAGCTTAGGAAGGATTTTATTGATCCACCCCGAGACGATGACCATGACGAAATGCTGGAACCGCATTCCGACAACCTCGTTGCTTCCGAAAATACCTTCGTACCTAGCAAAGACTTGGACGATAGTCGTCCCTGTGTCGATTGTGCCGTGAAGGACTCTCCATTGACTTCGTTCGGTGCATACATAGACCTGAGCGATTCGGCATATACCTTCTTTAACGAGAGCCCGGGAAAGGGTTGGACTTGTCCACCTAGAATGAAAATAGGAATTACGCTCACCGACAACCTCTTGCGTTCTCGCCTTAGTCTAGGACAATTAAGGTATCTTAGGCACTTTGGGGTTGTTCCAACCAGTAAGGAACCACCCGATGTAGACGAGATCCTTAGAAGTAACGAAACTCCATAAGACAGCCTCCAAACACGGGGCCGTGTCCAGGTCAACACGCCCCCGTGCTCACCTAAAAGATTCTCTGCTGATTTTGTCAGAATACGGACAAAATGTGTCAGGATTTTCTCTGCACACGGGGCCGTGTCCAGCGGACACGGGGCCGTGCCCAGTGCGCTGTCGTTTTCTTTAAATGCAGCCAGATTCCTGCTCATTTTTTACCACTTCAATTGACAGAGATTCCTGGGATCTTCACTCATACCATCCTAGGTAAGTGCTAAAAGAAGGTTCCAAAGGACCCTCTTGTCCCTTCCACTTTTATTCATTTCCTCTTCTTTCAAAATTTTTCAAAATTTCCTCCATGGAAGCTTGGAAATCCCTTGATTCCAACCCTCTATGTGAAGTTTGTAAGATTATTTGCTAAGGATTCTTGCTTAAAGTTAGTTGTATAACTTTATTTTAAATTATCTAAGCCTAAAAACCAGCTAAAAATCATGAGAATAATTTAAAACTCCAAGACTCCTTAGCATAAAATCCTGCAGACAATTGGACACAGGGACGTGCTCATCGAGCACGGGGCCATGTCTGAGGCACTATTTTGTAAAAATTTAGCTTTCCTCGGTTTCTTTCACAGAAAATGGCAAGTAGAACAAGCGGATCATCTTCAAGAAATAACCGACAAGGGAGGAGGTCATCAACAACAGAAGACTCTCTTGTGAACTATGTTTACACCCTAAGGGAAGCTATTGACGAAATGACGGGAGTGGAAGAAGCATTGGTCGACCGTATCAACCATCTAGCAGTGGGACTGGAAGGCTGTCTCCGAGAAGTAAACCTCTTGCACCAGAGGTTAAACCTTCTCGCCTCCCCGCCTTTGGTTCCTATAATAACCCAAAGGGCGTGGAACGTGGTGCCCGAAGTCATCATTCCGGCCGAATGGTACGCCATGCACCAAGAGCCTCCGCAAAGAGTGGTGCAAGGAGTCCCAGTGAATGTTCCTCCTCAGCCACCAGTTACTGAGGAAAATGAAGCTACATTCTTCCTTCCTAGGGAGATCGAAGAATGGCTTTAAACAACGTTTAGGGAAGAAATCCTTCGGCTAAAAGTCCTACTATATCGGGAAACTATTCTCGAAATTTTCTTAAAATAGTAGAACTCTTGATGATAACCTCGTGTACCTCCTGACCTATTTAGTTAAGTTTTAGTTTTATCTTAATTTAGGATTGTGTAAGGTCTCTCTATGATTGCAATGAAATGATGGTTTTTAAAGTTTGGATGGTTTTTAATAAATAAAACACACTCATGATGGAAAGGGATGAAAAGGGGAATGAGAAAAATGACCTCATGCACAAGAACAAGGCAACCCGACAATTCTCTCCATTTCAGAAGGTTCAACACGGGCCGTGCCCAACCAACACGGCCCCGTGTTGAACCACCTGCAGAAAAACGCCCAGTTCAGGTAACTGGACACGGGCCGTGTTCACCCAACACGCCCCCGTGTCCAGACTTCTGCTTCTCTTATTTCAATTTTGTTACTGGCACTTGAACACGGGGTCGTGCCCGGATAACACGGGGCCGTGTTCAGCGCCCAGTAACACAAAATTTTTGCTTTTTGACACAATTTTACACATCTAATCAACCTAAAAAATTATTTTTGGGACACATTGAGGACAATGTGTAATTTAAGTGTGGGGGGATGCTAAAATCTTGAATTTTGCAAGTCCTAAATACAAGCCTTACACAAAACTCTATTGGAACCGCTAATCACCCCAAATTTTTTTCAAAAATTTCATTTTTCTTACTTGTCTAGGTTTAACTCGGGAAATTCAAGTTCTCAAAAAGGTTATATTTTTACAAATTTACAACCGATAGCGTAGTGATAAAAAGAACCAACATAAGAAAATTATGAAAAGGCATGACAAACTTAGTTAAAATTTGATTATATATACTTGATCACATAAAAACCCATTCCCACAAAAGTGAGTTTTGAGCCTTTATTGAGCATACAAATTTACATCTTTAGACTAAATGCTCATTTTCGTTTCTTGTGTGAATAGCCGCTTGGTTCTTACAACTCTAGAACTTGCCATGACGATACATTCCCGGTCCTTATCAACTTAAACCCGAGTAAGTAAATGATGGAGGCATTAGGACTAACCCTTTTTATTTCTACACCATTATTTTTCTTTTTCTTTTACCACCTACCCAAAAATCCCCCTAGTTAGCCCCTTTGAGCCTAAACCTTTTTTATTTCATAACCCAAACCAAAAACCCTTTTACCCACCAAAACCTTTTTATTTTTAACCCTTTGTTTTAGTAACAAGTTCGGTTTTTCGTATGATCAAAAAAAAAAACAAAAACAAAATGTGTTGATGATGAAGCAAAAAGAAAATAAACAAACAAGTTCATCAAAAATAACTTTGTTTGAATAAAAGCTTCATCAAAATAAAAAGATACAAAAATAGAAAGTCCTACGAAAACCGACACTTGTTACGCTTTTTCACCCTTTTTCTACTAACCGCTAACCACTAACCCAACCACCTACCTTTAACCCAAGCCTAACCCTTAACCCACAAAGTCCTCTTGATATTTCCAAAGGTATCAAAGTTAAAAAGGAGGAGGATTGATTGCTTGGCAAGCTTATGGTAGGAATAAGCTCCATGCCGCTCTCGAGTGATTCACTAAAAATACACATTCGGCCGAGTGTGAGTGATTTCTCCCGTGAGGTATGTGAACTTGTATATAAATGGAATTTTAAAAAAGGCATGTTATGCCCAAATAAATAATTTCTCCTATGAAATGTTCTAAATAAATCATTACGAATAGGATTGTAAATGGATAAAAATAAAACCCAAAAAGATCTTGGATATCCCGACACTCTACGACAAGCCCAAAACCTTCTCTTCTACCCATTCCATTTGGGAGTGTAAGCCACATATTAAAGAGTTTTGCTTGAGGACAAGCAAAAGCTCAAGTGTGGGGGTATTTGATGTGTGTAAAATGCAACATATAAATTACATCAAATGAGGCATAAAACTAACCCTTTTTAAGTACTAATATTGGAAAAAGAGTGTTTTTGTCTTCCTTTTGTATTTTCAGGATTAAATGAGCTCAAAAACACAAAAGAAGCAAAAAGACAGCTAAATCCAACATAAATACAAGAAAAGGAACATAAGTGGATTGCCCGACCCCTCAACGGCATCTTCCCAAGCAAAATAGAGAAGGCAGAAGACTGAACACGGGTCGTGCTCAGCCAGCACGGGGTCGTGCCCAAGAAGCAGTAGAAAAGACAAACCTATAGAAGCTTCTATTGCCCACCACAGGGCCGTGCCCAGTGAACACGAGGGTGTGCCGAAAGTACAGCAGGCGCATTAATTGTAATTGCGAATTACAATTAATGAGGAGAGAGAGTGTCAGACAGGCACGGGGCCGTGCCCAGCGGACACGGGGCCGTGCCCAGCCCTCTGTTCAGCCTATAAATAGGAGTGCTTGGATTCATTTCAACTCATCCCTTGGCACACCACCTCTCTCACACTTCATCCACCACCCACCACCATCACAACGCCATCATCCACCACCATCATCCATTGTCCATCGTAGAGTGTGTGAGTCGTCTCGGGATCCAAGATTGATCGTAAGAGTTCTTGACAATCAAGGCCATGTTTGCCTAAGTCTCTTACATCACTTGGTGAAGACAAAGTGTCTAGTATAATACTTTTTATTTCTAATCTTTTGCACTTTTTATTTGGTTTTGTATTAATGACTTTAATAACTAGTTACTTATGTTGAAGGTGATCTTTCCTTATCGTTTGTCCGTGGTGTCTTGGCATTATTTTACTGTCTATATAAAATAAAAGATTTTCACCATTCATATCTCCACGGTCTATATGGAGGTATGTTGGCTACCTGGTCGGGGGTTAAGGGAACGGTTTGGTAAAGGTCTTGCCATTGTTCAGCGTTTAGAGGTCCTGCAATGGACCTGGGTCAAATTTAGTAGGACCTCCTTCAATGCTTCACGGTATTGGATGGCGGGGGTCCAAACTCTTTGATCCCCTCATAAGTTAACTACTATTAATACTATAACCCGGCTATTTAGGACTGTATCCCTGCTGACTCAGACTACTTAGCCGAGGGTAACGTCACCGCCAAAAGCGGGGCCTACCATAATACTGCATTAATAACTTAATTAATTATCTTCCAATAATCCACCCTTTTAGGATTGTATCCTTGCTGACTCAAACTACTGGGGTGAGGGTAACATCACCTTCAAAAGAGGGGTCTACTACAATAACTAAGATAATCTCTTAATTATGTGCAAAAGTGCGGAAATAATCAAAGGTTATACTAGATACAAGTCGGAACCAAGTGATTCATCTTGTCTATCTGTTTTTATTTTATTTTTATTTTCAGCATTTTAGTTAGTTTTTATTTTTCTTAGTTTAAAAACATTTTTCTAAACTTTTTATTTTGATTAGACGTTGAGGATAAACCGGTACTAAAAGCTCTTGTGTCCTTGGACGACCTCGGTATCTTACCAACACTATACTACGCCCACGATGGGTGCACTTGCCCATATGTGTGTCTAGTGTTAGTAAATATCGTGTTTTATAAATTTAAAACTTGGCTAAAATAAGTGTTAAAGGGGCTTAAAATATACACCTAATATATATAACACTTTATCGCACATCACTCACCTTTGCACGATGTGTATTGACCTCTATTTTAATGTATGTGACAGGTGTTTGAATGCTTAGGATGCATGCTTGCTTTCATGGAATCGAGCTTAGGAGAGTCTAGAAACAAACAAACAATTTATTTAATCTGAGTTGTCGGAACAGCTTTACTTGTCTTTGAGATATCTATGCCTGTAATAATTGTTTTACTTGATGGGTTATGGTATGGGACATAATATTAACTATCCGGTAATTTAGTTGTTATGGAATTTCTCTTGGACAATATGTTTCGCTCAGTGTCGCGCCCCGATGTTTCCGTCATCGGTTGGGGTGTGACAGATTGGTATCAGAGCCATAACTATAGGGAATTAGGCAAGACTCGACCTAGTCTGGGTCGATGTCTTAGAAACGACCTAGTCTATAGTCTAAGTGCCAACGGACCGACTTGTGCATACCCTTTAGGGGTTTTCGTACGAGCTTACTTGCTATTCTCGCTCGCACACGCTGAACACTATCATTGCACTATTTTCAAAATGAATGAGTGATTAGGTCGAGATTAGGTGTGAAAACCGCAAACTCTCGATCAGATCACTTGTTCGACACAAATTTTTATCTATAAACCAAAGAATTTGCGTTGAATCAGGAGTGAAATCCATACTTCGGCACAAATTTTCCTCTCGATCTCATCAAAACAGGAACGAAGTTGTTGAGCCAGGGGTGAAACCTGAACCTTGACGACTTGTTCCGTTCTCTATTTTAGTTTTACAAAACTCTCACCAAAGTGTTGACGGACTCCAGCGACGTGAGTCACACCGTAACTGGAAGGATGCGTGGCGTTCACCAAAATCGAGGCGAGAGCATAGTCCGGAAGGCCAAAGTGTGCACTCAAGGTCCTTGTGAATAGTCGAATCACTTTGGGTAGTCGATGTCTACACACCCAAACGATCTATCCTCGATTTTATGTGTTTCGATTCTGGATTACGCTGCCGCTACCTCTGACGTTTGTCGCTTATATGTGGATTTTACTGTGTTTTATGTGGTTTGTCTGTTTATGTGTTTCGATTTTTGGTGATTATTTTGCTTTCGCTTTCGCTTTGGTCAACACACATGACTCGCACTACACATTTATCTCAAAACGGTAGCAAATCGCTTGATTACTCGCTTATGCTATGTTGCTCGCTATGCTACTCGCTGTGTACCCGCTAATCGCAATCGCTATTCTCAAACTCGCAGAATTTGAATGATAGGTGAATATTTACGACAAATGTAGGAGAATACGTGCAAAATATAGTGTGGTTTCTGTAGTTTACATGCTTCTGTGCTCTATGTGATTCTGTGGTTTATGTGCCTACGTGCCTATGTGTTTACGTGGTTGATTTATTCCTGTGCTTTATAAAGTAGCTTTTGGTGATGCGCTAGACTATGCTAGGATTAATCAAAATTGTGTTTTGAGTCCTATGGCGATGTCTGTTGCAGACAATGTCGTCATTTGGATCATTTCACTCCCGCTCCGCTCGGCGAAATCATGAAGACAAGCGTATCGCTTCTCTGGTCGCCAAACAAATTGCGAAGGTCATCCCGCAGATTGTTAGCGAGCTAAATGAAAACACTAGCAAGTCTTCTGAAGAGTCCATGACTGATTCTCCTAAAGCTACTTTTAGCTTCAAGCAGTTCAAATCCTGTGGCCCGAAAGAATTTACCAGCGAAGATGGGCATACGGCCATGTTTCAATGGTTTAATTCAATCGAAGTCACCCTGCACCAGAGTGGCTATCCGGAAAACCTTCGCACTGTTAACGCCACCGGTGTCTTCCAATCCCGAGCTCTTGATTGGTGGATGGCCGAAAGAAACAAACGAGGGAACGATGCAGCATTTGGGCTGACGTGGGACGAGTTGAAGGACATCATGATGCAAGAGTTCTTCCCTCCCCACGAACTCCAAAAGTTGGAGGACGAATTCGGGCATATCAAGCAGGATGGTGGAGATAACGCTGGTTTAACTTCGTGCTTCAAGTAGTTGAGTATCATCTGCCCTGGTCAAGTTACTACCCCCGAGATTACGATCAAGAAATACATTCGTGCACTGTTGGACTGTTGTTGTTGTTGTTGTTCTTTGAGGCTTTATCAAAGTAACCAGCCCTGACTCGCTTATCGTTTATCAAAGTAACCAGCCCTGTTCGCTTCACCAAGTCACCGCTGAAACCGCCGCTGCACCACAATCTTCAAAGACTTCCTACCGCAAGAGAAAGAACAACAACAACAACAGTATCAAGAATTGCGCTGTCACAACCACCGCTCCTCTCCAAGCAGTACCTGCTCAACCGCAGCCCCAACACCGCCAAGTAGCGGACCTAGTGACCACTGCACCGCCAGCCAAGCGTGCATATACTGGTCCTCACCCGCTCTGCCCTACTTGCACCTATCATCATCCCGTTGGAATTGCTTGCAGATTCTGTGTTCACTGCAACGCGTACGGCCATTTCACTGCTAACTGCCGTACCGGTCTGCGTCAAGCTCTAGCTCCAGCCCAATGTCAAGCTCCTGCACAACAAGCTCTACTTCCTGCTCCTCAAGGCCAACAAGCGGCTCCTGCACCTGCGATCCACGCTAGAGCTTGCTTTGCGTGTGGTGATCCCAACCACTTCGCAAACATGTGCCCCAATCGAGTGGTGAAGCAAGAGCCACAACAGCAGCAGCCCCAGCAACAGCCTCAGTAGCAACAACAACAGCCATCAGCCCGCGGACGTGCTTTCAACATCAATGCCCGCCAGGCTCAAGCAGACAATAATGTGGTTAATGGTACATTCCTTGTGAATGGAATATAGGCTTCGTGTTTGTTTGATACTGGAGCATATAACTGTTTTGTATCGTTGGAATTCGAAAAGCTTCTTAATCGTAAGTGCGCCTATCTCCCCTCGACGTTCGATGTTGAAGTTGCCACCGAAAGAACTGTCGCTTTCAATTCTGTTCTTCTTGATTGTACTCTCGAACTCAACAATCACGCCTTCCCTATCGACCTTATTCCAATGCAGCTCAGTAGTTTTGACATTATAGTAGGCATGGATTTTCTTCGCGAAAATCGTGCTGACATTAATTGCTTCGATAAGATGATTGGCTTCTCGCTCGCTAATGGTGATTAACTTTGTGTGTATGGTGAAACTCCTTCGAAAGGTCTTAAACTCATGTCATGTTTCCATGCGAGCAAGTATCTCCGCAAGGAATACAGAGCTTTCTTGGCAAACATTGTTGTAGCGGAGAAGGAAAAGAAAGGAAACACAGGAGTGAAAGATGAACCTGTTGTTCGCGAATTCCCTAACGTATTTCCTGACGAGCTACCAGGTTTACCTCCGAGTCGTGATATCGACTTTCGTATCGACCTCATTCCTGGAGCCAATCCTGTTGCTAGAGCTCCATATCGACTCGCACCGTCCGAAATGCGCAAACTCTCGAGTCAACTCCAGGAATTACTTGACAAAGGCTTCATTCGCCCTAGCACCTCTCCGTGGGGCGCGCCAGTTCTTTTCGTCAAAAAGAAGGACGGGTCGTTCCGGATGTGCATCGACTACAGGGAATTGAATAAGCTGACTATCAAGAATCGCTATCCCCTGCCTCGAATCGATTATTTGTTTGATCAGTTACAAGGTGCTACGTGTTTCTCGAAGATCGATCTACGCTCAGGCTATCACCAGTTACGCATTCAAGAGGAGGATATACCCAAAACCGCTTTTCATACTCGTTACGGCCACTATGAATTCGTTGTTATGCCCTTTGGTTTAACCAACGCTCCTGCGGTTTTCATGGATCTGATGAATCGCGTGTGTAAACCTTTCCTCGACCGCTTCGTCATCGTGTTCATCGATGATATCCTGATCTATTCCAAGTCGAAAACCGAACACGCGCAACATCTACGTCTGGTTCTCGAGCTACTCCAGGGGAATCGAATCTATGCCAAGTTCTCCAAGTGTGAATTCTGGCTAGAGGAGGTTCAATTCCTAGGTCACATTGTCAATAGTCAAGGTATTCACGTCGACCCTGCGAAGATCGAGGCTGTTAAGAGTTGGGTTACACCTAAGAACCCGTCTGAAGTCCATTCTTTTCTCGGACTAGCGGGCTATTATCGCCGATTTATCGAAGGATTCTCTAAAATCGTTGTACCGCTTACTTCTCTCACACATAAAGACAAGCCTTTTGTTTGGGGAACTGAACAAGATACTACCTTCGAACTCTCAAGCATATGCTCTGCAATGCTCATGTTCTCAGTTTACCTGACGGAAACGACGATTTCGTTGTCTACTACGATGCCTCGAACCTTGGTCTTGGTTGCGTTCTCATGCAACGGGACAAGGTTATCGCCTACTTGTCTCGCCAGCTCAAGATTCACGAGAAGAACTATACAACCCATGATCTCGAGCTTGGTGCAGTTGTTTTTGCCTTAAAGATTTGGCGACACTACCTTTATGGTACCAAGTGTACGGTCTTCACAGACCATAAAAGCCTGCAACACATCTTGAGTCAAAAGGAACTGAATATGCGCCAACGCCGCTGGTTTGAACTTCTTAATGATTACGACTGTGAGATTCGTTATCATCCTGGCAAAGAAAATGTTGTTGCTGATGCTTTAAGCCGATGAAGCTATTTGCATAGCGTTCGCAATGTCCAAGCCCAGCATAATCTCGAAGCTCTTATCCGCGAAGCCCAACATGCTTGTTTTACCGAACGCGCTTTGAAGAAGGAAAGGATTCTCAATGATGGCGCCCAGTTAGTAAATAAGTTGAATGGGATATTCCATTATCTAGACCGAATTTGGATTCCCAAGCGCACTAACCTACGACAAATTCTACTGGACGAAGCCCACAAGTCTCGATATTCTATTCATCCCGGTGCCGATAAAATGTACCAGGACCTTCGCTACAAGTACTGGTGGTCGGGCATGAAGAAAGATATCGCTCTCTATGTTTCAAAGTGCCTGACTTGCTCGAAAGTCAAGGCCGAGCACCAAAGACCCTCTGGCTTACTCGTCCAACCTGAGATCCCTATGTGGAAATGGGAGAGTATAGCTATGGACTTAATAACGAAACTTCCGCACACGCCATCAAGTCACGACAGCATCTGGGTTGTCGTTGACCGTTTGACTAAATCTGCTCATTTCCTGCCGATACGAGAAGACTATAAGGTAGAAAAATTAGCCCGAATCTACACCGATGAGATCATTTGTCGACATGGGATGCCTCGCGACATCATCTCTGACCGCGATGGTCGGTTTACCTCGCGTCTTTGGGAAACATTTCAATCCGCTCTCGGTACTACCCTTAATCTAAGTACCGATTTCCATCCCCAAACCGACGGTCAGACTGAAAGAACGATTCGCACCCTTGAAGACATGCTTCGCTCGTGTGTCATAGATTCCGATGGTAATTGGGACACATACTTAACTTTTGTCGAATTCTAGTACAATAACAGTTATCACTCTAGCATTCAAATGGCATTGTTTGAGGCATTATATGGAAGAAGATGTCGATCGCCTATTGTATGGCACGAGATCGAAGACTCGCAAATAACCGGTCTTGAGCTGTTGCAAGAAACGACTGACAAAATCCTCCAAATTCGAGACAATCTGCTGAAAGCTTGGAGTCGTCAGAAAAGTTACGCCGATAGACGCCGCAAGCCACATGAATTTGACGTTGGCGATCACGTACTCCTAAAGGTATCACCTTGGAAGGGTGTGATCAGATTCGGCAAGAAAGGAAAGCTCGCGCCCCGATATGTGGGACCCTTTAAGATTCTGGAAAGGATCGACAAAGTGGCCTATAGACTCGAACTACCGGAGGAACTTAGCAACGTCCACCCGACTTTCCACATTTCGAACCTCAGAAAGTGTCTGGCCAAGCAGGATTTACAAGTTCCACTTGAGGATCTACAAGTGGACGAAACATTACACTTCGTGGAGAAGCCTGTCGAGATCATGGACCGAGAAACCAAGAAGCTCAGGCGCTTACGCATTCCCATTATAAAGGTTCGCTGGGAAGGCAAACGCGACGCAGAGTTCACCTGGGAACTCGAAAGTGACATGAAGGCGAAGTACCCGCAGTTGTTTGTTACAGCTAAGGCCTAATTTCGGGATGAAATTCCCTTAAGTAGGGGAGGCTGTAACACCCCGTGTTTTTGGAAAGTCAAAGTACAAGTCAAAGTCAAAGTCAAAGGAAGAAAAGATTGCTAATTGCGATTTGTCACTCCTTGCTTAACTATGGATTGTACACCTTGACTTGTAATCGAACCTTTTTATTTATTTGCTTTAGTTGTATTATGTGGAGTATCTATTAATAATCGAGGTTTTATCGCATGTTTTATCGCTTACTCGCTAATCGCATCGCAACCCAAATTATGCGTTCTGGATATTGTTTTACGTATGTGTGCTATTTATGTGTTTCTTGTGCATGTTTATTTATGTTTTGTGGTGATTATTCGAAAACACAATCGCAACTCTATCACAACGCAAATCGCAAATGCTAAACGCAAGTTATTTAGGCTGATTGTATGTTAGATATAGTATTTGTGTGACTATTATTAATCTATCACATCGCTTACTCAGAACGCATCCCAACGCTCAACGCACAAAACAAAACGCCGAAAACCAATTCACCGGATCACTCAATCGAATGACCATTCGATCCGTTGCACCTGCACACATTCCTCTTTTGGCAACCTATAAATACCCCTTGTGCTCTCGTTCGACCAGCTTGCTCAAACTCACTTTTCCTTCGATTTCTCGCGATTCTTGTAAGTTTCTTCCCCAAATCTTGTACTTCTATGATCTACACGCACTTCTTCACCATTTTCACCTTTGAATCTCAACTTTTAACCGTGAAATCGGTGGATTTGAGGTGTTCTAGGATGATCTCATCATGAAGTTCTTATGAACTTCAAGATTTGGCTCCATTTCACTAAGGACAACTCAGATCTGAAGGATTTCCACATGATTAAACAATTTTTTCGCATAGATCTACACATTTTCAAGGATAAAAGGATTGAAAGATGGTTTTGTAACTTTCTTTCAACTCTTTTACACTCAATGCACTCAAAACCGATAGAATCGGACCTCGTTCAAACCTTCTACGCGTTTCTAGTGAAGTGTTGGTTCAAGATCTGATTCCTATCAACGAGACAACCGATTTCGGGTTGAACATGAAACCACCCGTCACGAACGGTTAACTGATCGGATTGGGGTGATTCCTGTTTGATCAGGTAACCTGGGTCTGAAGGAGTTTTCCGTTGTTTTACACGTTGTCATACCGTCTTGAGCAAACCGCAAAACTTTTAAAACTTAACAAATTTTCAAGTTGCAAAATGATCAGATCACGGGACGGATTGTCGTCCGATCGGATTGCCATCCGATCGAACCGCAATCCGATCGGATTGCACTTGGTCTCCAACACTTAATTATTTTATAATTTTCAAAGATCATTAGTTCTAATCGTATTGACATCCGATCGGTAGACCATCCGATTGAATAATAATCCTTCTGTGAACTTGTTCTCCAAAGAGAGGTCTCGCCGGACGGATCGCCATCCGATCGAACTGTCATTCGATCGAACAACCTGAAGGGTAGAGATACTTCTCTGTTTTTAAAATGCTACAACGAAAACTTCAAAGCCATCATACACAAACACATCCTTACCAAACGAATGTCAATCCGACCGAATGGCCATCCGATCGGATGGCCATCCTAACAGATTGACATCCGGTCTAATGACCATCCGATCGGATTACCATTCGACACTTGGTACTCTTCACACCATTTATCGTGCCGTTCAATCGCTTATGGTATCATTAACTCTTCAGGCTTACTTTAAGCGCTCCCTTCAATCCAACACAGATCGTGTTTAGCTACCATCATCTGTGAGTATACTCGATCCCTTTTTGCTTTACGCACTTTTGGGTGTTACATACGTTACTTATTCAAAACACATCGATCACACAACGCAAACACTTTAATACGCTAACCGTTACTGCATGTTATACGTGTTATTCGATGAATGCTTGTATGTTATGTTTACATAGTGATCGTTGCCTGACGCCTTAGCAACGATAGTACTATAGTTTGGACTCAGCACCTGTCGTGGGCAGGGGTTGTTAAGGTTATTACTTCACATGTCATAGTGGTGATATGTGTTGTGCATTCTACAACTCGCAGTCATGTATGTGCATATTTCATTGTCAATAACCTACTAGTTTCACTTTGCTACATGTTACATGCTGGTTATGCGTAAACGCTTTCTAAATCTATTATATTATTAAACTTGTATGCTCACCTTTGCACTATGTGTATTGACCTCTATTTTAACGTATGTGACAGGTGTTTGAATGCTTAGGATGCATGCTTGCTTTCATGGAATCGAGCTTAGGAGAGTCTAGAAACAAACGAACAATTTATTTATTTAAATCTGAGTTGTCTGAACAACTTTACTTGTCTTTGAGATATCTATGCCTGTAATAATTTTTTTACTTGATGGGTTATGGTATGGGACATAATATTAACTATCCGGTAATTTAGTTGTTATGGAATTTCTCTTGGACAATCTGCTTCGCTCAGTGCCGCGCCCCGATGTTTCCGTCATCGGTTGGGGTGTGACATCGGTAGCCATAGGAAAGGATAAGTGGTAGAGTTTCAGTCTTAGGAAAGACTGGCTTTGCGCGAAGCTGTAGTATGCAGTGTTCGCGCAGGGATGAGTTCGAGAAAGTAACAGAAATAGGCTCGTGCAGAACCCCTACCGGGTTCGCACAAGGCGGTCTGTTGGTACTTAGACTATAGACTAGGTCAATTCTATGACATCGACCCGGACTAGGTCGAGTCTTGCCTAATTCCCTACAGTTATGGCTCTGATACCAATCTGTCACACCCCAACCGATGGCAGAAACATCAGGGGAGGCACTGAGCGAAGCAGATTGTCCAAGAGAATCCATAACAACTAATATATTACCAAATCCTTTACGTTAATATCCCATACTACTAACAGATAAAGTAAAAGTAGTTATTACAGATAATTGTTCTCAAAGACAATTATTGTTCCGGCAACTGAAATTTATTTAGTTTGTTTCTAGACCTACTAGTCTTGATTCATCACAGCAAGATAGAAGCATCCTAAACACCTGTCACATACGCTAAAATAGGTCAATACACATAGTGTAAAGGTAAGCATACAAGTTTAATAGTATAATAGTAGCGAAAAGCGGTTTACGCATAACCAGCATGTAACACGTAGAAATGTGAAGCTAGTAGGCTATCAACAATGAAATATGCACAGACATGACTGCGAGTTGTAGAATGCGCAACACATATCACCACTGTAACACGTGAAGAAATACCCTTAACAACCCTGTCCACGACAGGTGCTGAGTCCAAACTATAGTACTATCGTTGCTAAGGTGTCAGGCAACAATCACTGTGTAAACATAACATACAAGCATTCATCGAATAATACGTATAACATGCAGAGCGGTTAGCGTATAAAGGTAGTTGCGTTGTGTGTCGAAGTGATTTGATATAAGTAACGTATGTAACACCCAAAAGTGCGTTAAGCAAAAAAGGGATCGAGTATACTCACAGATCGTGTTTAATAAATAAGCACAGTCTTGGATTGAAGGGAGCGTTGGAGAGTTAGCCTGATCACAGTACGACAGTGTAAGCGTTGAACAGTGCGTAAAATAGAGTGTCGGTGAGAAGAGTGATCGAATGGTGGTTCGATCGGATGGCCATCCTGACGGATGACCGTTCGTTCGGATGGTCATTCGACTGAGGGAGGTGTGCTTGTGAAATGTTGAACTTTTGAAGTTTCCGTTGTAGTATAAATAAAGTCATTCGATCGGATGGGCATCCGGACGGATGGCCGTTCGATCGGATGGTCGTTCGATTGAAACTGATGATCTTTGAAAATTTTACAACTTCAAGTGTTTAACTTATCAAATCAAGGCACCAGGTCGAATATTCGTTTGATCGGATGGTCGTTCGATAAGACGGCTGTTCGATCGAGTAACCAGTTTGTTTGAGAAGTTGTAAAATCAGTTAAGTTTAGAAAGTTCACGGTTTGACCAAGATGGTATGACAATGTGTTAAACAACGGAGGTCTCATCAAGTCCCACTCGTCCGATCGGACGGGAATCACTCCTTTCGATTAGAACCAACTGTTCTTGACGGAGTTTCATATTTAACCTGTGAATCGGTCGTCTCTCCGATAGAAATCCATTCTCAGCCCGGTTCTCTACTAGAGAATGAGTAGTGAGCCCGAACGAGTCCAGATTCTAACGGTTTTCGAATGAAAAGTGGAAGGTGTTGAAGAAAATGGCAATCAGTTGGAAAATGTTTAGATTTAGGGGAAATCAATAGAAATCCATCAGATCCGAACCGTTCTTGATGAGATGAGGTCACACTTCAATGTTCATAAGAACTCCACGATGACATCATCTTAGAACAGCCCGAATCGGAGGATTTCACGGTGGAAATGTGAGATTTGTTGGTGAAATTGATGAGCAAGTGTGTAGTGATGATGAAAGTACAAGAATTAAAGTGAAAACTTACAAGAATCGCGAGGAATCGAGAGAAAAGAGCTTGGGAGTGCACTGGTCGGAGGGAGCTGTCACATCAAGTGAATAGTTGATGTGACTGTTGAGTATTTATATGGGGAGAGGTGAAAGGCGGTGCAAGGTTGTGTGGGTCGGACGGTTGTTCGATCGGAGGCCTTCGCGAGTTGGTTTTCCGACTTTCATTTCGTGTGTTGAGCGTTGCGTTTAATCGAGTTGTGAGTAAGCCATGCGATAGTTTTAAACAATAGTTACACAAATAACATAACTAACACATAACAACATAGCGACGAGATAGTGTTAAGTAGATTAGCGTTTAGTTGCGTTTATCACATTGTTACTTCACATATCACAAATCGTAAACAAATAAAGCGTCAACTAAAGTATCGATTATCGAGTCAGAGAGTACAATCAATAATTAAGTAAGAAATGACAGATCTGAATAGCAATCTGTTCTTCCTTTGACTTTGACCTTGACTTGTACTTTGATTTAAAAAGTCAGGTTGTTACAAATTGCATACGTCGAAACACGTGTTTTTATATGGTTAATACATCGCATAACGTTTGGATTAATCGATTAGATGTTTATGATGTACCCGCCCCGCAACGCACGCGTCTTATTGCTAGTTATAATCAAATTATCACATTATTATTTTATATAAGAAGATTATATTTTTAACGGCAAATTTGGATCACTGACAGACCACTGGAGGAGTATCATCTTGCCACTAGTGGAAGCACCCGATCATATTTATCTCCACTATGCAATAATGCTTATACCTAATGGTCATAAGTCATTGCACCCCAAGATGCCACTAGGCTATAAGACCACGGGGCGCGGGGGCTTGGGTTGGGGGCATTGCTCGACACATGGCGAGTGTGGGCTCCACTAGACCACCGAAAAAAGGTGGGGTGTGGAAGCGGCGTGGCCATCCCGGTGTTGAGGGGGCATGTGGATTTTTTTTTTAATTTTCTTATATAATTGACATTTATATAATAAAACACAAACTTATATCAATTTCAAAAAAAAAAAGTTACATAACATCTTAAAAAAATTAAAAAAACTACTTATTAAATCCCAAAAAATAAAAATAAAAAAGTAGTTACTAAATCCTAAAAAAAGAAAAAAAAAATACAAAGTTCGGTAAATATTAAAGTGAAGAACCCACTTAAATTTCGAATTCCCATCGTGCCTCCACTAGATCGTCGTGGGTCAAGTCGCTCGCAGGGACATGGTCGAAACAAACTTTAAACCGATCCAACTTCGATTTTGAGTTCACGCCACTTGTGTTGACACGCGTTTAAATTGTTACGCGCATTCACAACGTGTTGTTCGTATTGTTGAAACGTATGTCCCCAATACGTGGTTTGACCGCGTTGTAGAGTACGTTGTACATCGACAATCGATGTCACAAATGCGATTTCCTCCTCCTCTGTCCAATGCACCATGTTCGGTTTTTTGGTGTTGGTTTGGTTAAAGATTTGTTATTTGGTTGAAGAAGATTTGTTATTTGATGTGGAAAAATGAAGTTTAGGATGCGTATTTATAGGTAAAAAATTATAATTTTTTTTTTAAATTTGATTTTTACTACAAAACCACTATCCCCAACGGCTAGTCCAAACGATCATCATTCACCAGGCAATCCAAGCTAGCCACCTCACCTCTCCCCTCACCCAACGCCAGGCTTTAAAGCCACGCCAACGCCGTTCACAACCTGGTGTGGTTTAGCGAGTGTTGAGTGACATCCCCTGCTCCAAGCAGCGCCCCACACCCACAAGTCTAATGTCAAGGGTTTATATAAGAAGATTCTATTTATGATTGAAAGCATGTTAGTTGTTCTAGAACACCATAAAGCCTCCTTTGTTGAATAAAACCCTGTTAATCTTGACCAATAAACCCAACCCAAAAATCTACAACTCAACTTTCCCGGATCCAATCAATTCACCTGCGAAAATGGCGATATCGGTCATGGCATCCGATATAATAATGCAAGTACTCTTCATCTTCACCTTGATCTTCATGTTCTTATGGACGCTCAACATACCTCAAAACCTCTTCAACAACTTCCGCTACCGCGACAGATCCATCTACGCCGCTAAGCGTCACTTCGTCCTCGGCGCCGATCTCTTATCCCGATCCAGATCCACCGGCGACCGGAACCTCGCCAAATCCGCCGCCGAACACGCCGATAAATCCATCGCCATCAACCCAAACGACGCCGCAGTGCATATTCTCAAGGCGCTGGCGCTCGATCTGCAAGGATTTACCACGTCGGCGCTCGAGGCGTTGGAGGCGGCGCTGTCGCCGTTGACGGCGAAGTCGTTGAGTGACGGTGAGAGGAGTGATGCGTTGTGTAAGAGGGCGGAGATTAAGATGAAGGTCGGTGGTGGTGGTGGTGGAGTGGAGGCAGCTGTGGTGGATCTGGTGGAGGCGGTGCGGTTGAACGGTGGTAACGCGGCAGCGTTGCGGTTGTTGGGAGAGTGTTATGAAAAGAAGGGGATGGGTGAGGAGGCTTTGAAGATGTATGTGGAGTTGTTGAAGGTTGAGCCGCGGTCGGCTTTTGGTCAAGACGCGGTTAAGCGCTTGCGTTCGGGTTAGGGTTAGGGTTCGGGTTTGAGCTAATTGTTTGTTAACTATGTGTTTAGGTCATTTGGATTCGGTTTTGTTGTAACATTTGAATAGTTATGAGAGGATTATTTAAACTCGATTTATGTTGGATAGGCGATTTAGGGTTTAATTGAAGTATACTATGACTAATTGGTTGATAATAAAAATTTACTGTTAATTTAGTCGATCGTACTCTAACTGTTACTTAGGTTGTTAAGGGTGTTATAATCACATAATTATTATAGATATATACTTGATTTCGAATTATGAGCGAAATGGAGAAATGTAACTTGTGAGTGAAATTGAATGTGAAACTATGATAAGCATTTAGGTTAAGGGGTGTTTGAGATTCCTTTTAAAAGTGACTTTTGGAGTTAAGAAGGACTTTTGAGGAGAAAAGGAATCTCAAACACAATATGAGAAGCACTTTTGAAGTAGAAAGTAGAAGGAATCCAAACACCATGGAAAAAAGGACTTTTAGAGCAGATTATGTCTTCAAAAAAGAGATTTTGAGAAGTTAGAATTTCTCACTTATTGAATTTGAGAAGAACTTCTTGGGAAGGAGAAGTTGAAAAGGAATCCCAAACACCCCCTAATTGTTCTTGACACTAAGCAAGCGAAAGTTAGAAGTGTTATAATATTGTTGGGCAAATGGGTTTTAAGTTTATCAATAAAAGTTTGCTATCAAAATACACGAGTACTTTCTTACAAAAACTTAATTGTTATTTTGTTATAGAAAATAAATTGGTTATAGAATTAGAGAAAGGTCAAACAGAAACTTCATTTAATTAATGATTAGAAGAAAAATATTTTTTTACAAAAGGTGAATTTTGTGGAAAATTGTTGAGTCACCAAATAAATTTGTTAAACAAAAAATATCTTTGTTTACGTATGTTTGTTAGTTCACTACGCATATGATGTCATGTTACTTGTCTTTCACTTTTATATACAAAGTTCTTTTATACATTTGCAAGAGATGTAGAATTGAAGTAAAAAACATTAAATTCATTATTAAGATATTTTAATTCTTGAGTCTAATTGTAGATTAAGTCCATTATATGAGTTTCCATGTGTGAACTCATGGTGACCTTGATAGTCTGCTACTCTGCTATATGTCTTCTACTGTGTAGAGGGGGTGAGTACATGTTTTGAGTTCTTTAACTCACAAATACACTTATTTAAACATTTTAACAGGTTATATTGATATATATGAATGTTGAACTAGAACAATGACAACATATTCTAATGTTAGTCTACTACAATTAGAATAATCCTATTGTTATCAATAAGTATAACTTGTTAAAAAAAATCTCTCCTTTTATGTTGAATAAAATCTTGCTAGCCGGCAACAATATCAAAGATAAGGAAACTGTAAACCGTCTCCTTAAAATACGAAAAAAAATAAAATATCTTTTTTGCTTTGCTCCGAATTTGATAAGTGAACATTATATCTGGAAACCGCCTTGTTTTTATTTGAATTCATCTTTCAAAGCTTTATTGAAACATCTTTTACATGTGCATCCTTAATAACTTCGTCGTAGATAATCGCTTATAAGAAATTCATCAAATCTCAAAATGGTTGTCACGTCTTCGACGTTGACGTTGATGGTAGTACTTGAAATTGATGGGCATCATATAAGTGTTGCTTGGGTATACTTAACATGTCTACATTGAGTGACATATATCACATACACCAACTCATGTGAACATTTAATAGAATGCTGTCTAAGTTGGTTGACACACAACCACAAGTCCACAAGTCAATGTATCTAAACACTTGGGATACACTATTTAAAACATGACCACCTGTTTTTAAGGCCAGTGCATACACTAGTTCACAAAGACCGAACCACTCATCTTTTACAAGGTCGTAATATAAAAATATTTGGTAATGGATACTATAATTCTATAAGGTTGGTCGTACACAACACTTAGCACACCCTATACTTCTATGATAAAGACTAAAACATCTAGTGTATGTTGATTCTAACTATCATTCTAAGTATGTGAAGTGACAAATTTCTAGACATTAAGGGTATGTTTGGCATGGAGCTTTTAGGAGCTTCTAGATTTAATCTTTTAAGAAAAAGTTCCTACTCAATAAAAAGTCTTGTTTGGTTGAAGGAGCTTGAAGCTTTTAGCTTAGGAGCTTGAAGCTTTTGGTTGAACGCTCCTACTAGTATCGTTTAGAATAAGCTACAAGCTTTTAGGGAAAAAATAGAGTTAATTACTGTTTTCGTCCATGTGGTTTGTCAAAAATCACTATTTCAGTCCATGAGTTTAAAAATTGCGACTTCAGTCCATGTGGTTTCACTTTCATAACCATTTCAGTCCCTGTGGTTTCACTTTCGTAACCATTTCAATCCGTTTATTATGTTAGTACAGGGACTGAAATGGTTACGAGGTGGACTGAAATGGTTACGAAAGTGAAACCACAGTGACTGAAATCGCAATTTTTAAACTAATGGACTGAAATAGTGATTTTTGACAAACCACAGGGACGAAAACAATAATTAGAGTTAACTTTTGTTTTGCTCCCTGTGGTTTGGTCATTTTAACGGTTTTGCTCCAATAGTTTAAAATGGCCATTTTTCTCCCTGATCTTTCAAGTTTGTCGCCAGTTTGCTCCCTAATCTTTCGAGTTTGTCGCCAGTTTCCTCCCTAATGGAGTTAGAGGCGGGTAGCAAAATGACGATAAGTTAGAAAAATCAGGGAGGAAAATGGCTATTTTTAAACTATTGGGGCAAAACCGTTAAAATGACCAAATCACAGGGAGCAAAATGGAAGTTAACTCCAATAATTAACTCGAAAAAATAACTATTTTAACCTCTAAAGATAATGAAGTTTTTTGGTTATGTCCATTTTGATCATTTTATACAATTTATTAAGAACTCCAGCTACTTTGCCAAACAGCTAAATATATCTAAAAAGCTACAGCTACCAGCCTGCAGCCACTAGCTTCCAGCCACCAGCTACTTTTGCCAAACATACCCTAAATGGGACCTAACAAAATTCGCTAGCCAATTCGATAAGAGAGCAACAAAGCCATCAGGACGGAATGTGTGCTATACTTGTCATGCGTAAATGATAATTCATGGTGACAGATTAAACATCCTCATAACAATTTTAGCCACGTGACTAGAGAGATAATTCATAGTGCAGATAGAAAAAACCAGTCCATGTTCAAAAATAGTTAAAACTCCAAAATGTAATATTGCCAAGATGTTATACCCAATGAATTATGCCCCCAAGTACAAAACACATCCAAATTCTACTTATACATGACTCATGGAGTCATGGGATGAGGATAATTTTCTATTCTAAAACCAAACTCTGGTCCTCGCTCTGAACCAAAATGCTTTCCCCGTTTGGAACACTTTCCCCATTTGAAACGCTTTCCCCGTTTGACTTCAAATCATCGCCGTTTGTTTTCACCTCGATAACTTCACCTCGTGCAGTATCAACTTTCCTCTTTCGTCTCTTAAACTTGCCCTTTTTCCTCTTATTTGTCTTCACATTTTCCTCTGTTTCCCCAACAGCCCGCTCAGGCTCCTTCCGTTTACTGGGGACCACTGTGTATACGGATTCCAGGTCGGGTGTGTCGGGTTCTACGTTTGGCTCGGGTGTGCTCATTCTTATAGCCAAAAGAGCGATTTTCGCAGCTTTAAGTTCTGCCTCCTTCTTTGTCTTTGCTGCTGTACCTATATATTTCATTCCTCCTATGTCAACAGTACAAGAAAACGGGGAATCTCGGCCCTTGCTCTCGTCTCTTGTGCAGACGTATGATGGGATGGCATAGTTCATCTTTTGTGCGTATTCTTGAAGTAGATTTTTGCATAATCCGGTTTCATGCTAAAAAAATCAACCAAGAAGATAGATCTATTAAAACTAAAAGGTTAAAAACAGCATTTAAAAAGCGGGTGGAAACTTATAGAGTTAACTTCCATTTTGCTCCCTGTGATTTGGTCATTTTAACGGTTTTGCCCCAATAGTTTAAAAATAGCCATTTTCCTCCCTGATTTTTCTAACTTATCGTCATTTTGCTCCCCGCCTCTAACTCCATTAGGGAGGAAACTGGCGACAAACTCAAAAGATTAGGGAGCAAACTGGCGACAAACTTGAAAGATCAGGGAGAAAAATGGCTATTTTTAAACTATTGGAGTAAAACCGTTAAAATGACCAAACCACAAGGAGCAAAACGAAAGTTAACTCAAAATTATATATTGTCCGAACTAATTCAAAGCTTATATGAATGTTAGATTTAACGACGTTTCAAAAACCATGACATAAACTAAAAACAAAATAAGAAAACAATGAATGATGTGAACCAAACGTGCCCTTTGAAGTCGCATTAAATAGAAAAATGCATTTCTCTTTGGTGATATAAGATATAAATTTTATTTCCGAACTTCAGCCTTGATTATTGATTGTAAGATATTATGATCTCTACTTTTTGAGTAAAATGCCATTTTCGTCCCTGAGGTTTGGTCAGTTTTGTGACTTTTGTCCAAAGGTTTTCTTTTTCGCATTTGGATCCAAAAGGCATAGTTGTTAAAAGCAATCGCCTCTTGCACCTAGGCGCAATTTCATAGCGATGCGAGGCAATTGCGCCTTAAGTCAAGGCAATTGCACTTTAATTCTCCATGTGATGGTTCATGCGCAGATTCCGGCCAAAATCTCTAAATTCCGGCAAGATTACAACTAGATTTCTACTTTTATCTAACGAAACTACTTTTCTATTTTAAATGTTATATAATAGCTTTAGTTTATTTTATTTGAAGAATAGTATTAATTTTCTATTATACAAAAATATTTTAATTTTTTTTGTTGTGCGCTTTTTTTTTTCTCAGGCCCACGCTTTTTTGCGCCTTGCGCCTAGGCCCCAGACAAGGCTTATGCGCCTTGGGTGCGCCTAGGCCCCAGGCAAGGCTTATGCACCTTGGGGGCGCCTGACGCCTTTAATAAATATTGTAAAAGGTTTGAAATCTTGCTATTTTTATCCAGTTCGTTAACTCCATCCATTTTTCTTCGTTATGACAGGGGTATTTTCGTCTTTTGTGAACTTAAAAAGCAATTTGGTCTTTTAAATACTTGTACATTATATGCTAAATGCTTGTAACAACTGAAAAAGACCGAATTGCCCTTTAAGTTAACAAAAATGACGGAAATACCCCTGACTTAACAAAGAAAAATGGATGGAGTTAACAAGCCGGATGAAACTGACAAGAGTTCAAACCTTTTGGATCCAGATGCGAAAAAACAAACATTTAGACGAACGTCGCAAAACTAGCCAAACCTCAGAGACAAAAATGGCATTTTACTTCTAAATTTTATCCCTATACGTTTTTAAAGGAAGACCAAAGCTACCCATCTAATGTAACTGATCATGTTTTCCCTATTATTATCGTCAATTAAAAGAGAACCTACACAATTAATGCGGAATTTGACAAAGTAATAGTTACCACGGGATGAGAGACGCTTTTATCTGTTGCACCAGTTTTAGCAATTTCAATGAGAGCAACTTCAGCAGCAGATTGTTCAGCCGCCTTTCGATTCAAAAATCCGGTCAGGGAATGATAGCTTTCCTCATTTACTACGACAGTTGACCTGAATACTGGCTGGTGTGAAGGGCCTTCCTTGATAGTATGATAAATAGGGGTGGTGAGTCCTGCCTTTTGAGCATACTCTTGCAATCGACTTTTGAATACGTAACAACTTGACACACCTGCAACATTTGGTGTTTCATTAAATGAAGCCAAAGAGTTAATAACAGTACTTTGTAAGACAACATAAACTATCTCAAGTTTCTGTTTGGTGATTAAGCAGATAACTTTACTCAATGTTGTCATGTCCTAAAAGGCTAAAACTTTAATGGAGATATTGGTCTTCTCAACTTAGCACCTAATCATTTGATATTGATGAAAAAAAATCAATAAATCCACACAATAAACTCCGATGCTCACTCCGGTCCTCTGAAGGACTCAAAAAAAATTGATGCTTAGCAAATGGAAAATTGGTTTCATTACATAATGATGCACAAGGACACTTAAGTAACAGAGTTATGCATCCATCTAGGTTTTCTGCAATACACTGGAAACACTTCAGCAATTACTTCAACACAAATGCAAGCAATATAAACTTTACATGACTATACCAAATCCCAGCACCCCATCTCCTACCATCTCCATCATATGTCATAACACAGTTAACATAACTTTTATAGAAAATAAAGATTAAAAAAAAAAAGCTTTAGCCATCTAACCATGAAGAGGAACGCACGATGGCAATCGTTGATTCCCAAGTCAGTAGTCACTACAAAATATGTTCTTTACTTTGTTCCGACTAAGATATCCTTGTAACATGAACACTTTATTTACTATCTTAAGACTTGTAAAATGTACGTCAACAAAGAACGATAAGATAGTGTTAAGAAAGCACTTGTGTGAAAGAAAAAAACATTGCTTTATATACAAATGCAGTACCAAGAAAAAAGTACTTGAAACAATTTGTCTCTCATTACACACACCATATAAAGCTCACTTCTACCAAACATTCTTCGAGCTTTACACAGTAGCCACAGTATAATCCTTCTGAAGGTATTCATCTTTTAAAGATAACATACAACTCTTTAACATATTTTAAAAAAGTTACACAATCACCGAGTTTACACAAATCCACCTATTTCATTCTATTTTATAAACTTTAGTCTTCTTGTCGCTACCTCGTGTCTCTTATTTTTCTCCCTTACATATCTCTCGACTACAAATTAGTAGTCTTTTACTTATAGCATTTCCTTTCAGTCTAATCAATATCCGCCACATAAAAAGGCATCAAACAGATTCCAAAGTATTGATTCAATGTGTCCACTCAATACAAGCCACATAAAAAGGGAATCATTTGTTACAACAGAAGCATGAACTTATCGGATATCGACACCATTCACCATTCCAAATCCCCTAGGTCAATAACCACCTATCCAAACTTATATTCCAAACCTCAACCCCATCCACAACTATATCCACCACCGTAAACACTTAATCTCCTACCTCTCGGTTGTTTTCCGCATAATTCGAGCTCATAATCTCTTCAAAACAAAAGCACTTAACACTAGAACTACAACAACACAAAACATAATATTCCAACAACAAAATCAATACTCCGAGAAGCATAAACAATTTCATTTCCAGCATACTAACTATACTAACCATATCTAATCACAAAGTCACCAGTTCCATAAACAATGCCAATAATCAGTACCAAATTTACAACATACTACACAAACAGTACCAAAAATCACAGCACAAAAAAGAGAACTTACTCTGTTGTTGCTCCTCCATGTGCCTGCATTCAAATTGAGGAAAATTAGGAGTTAAATCGCAAATACATTATAAAACAGATAGGAATCTGGATTGAAACATGAAATTGAGATGAATTATCGGATAGAAAAGTGTGTACCAGTTGAGATCTAGAGATTTGACCTGATTTGATCAGGCGAAACCCTAGCGACACGAAAAGAGCAAACACAGAAAGGTGATGACCGAGAGATGAAAATGAATGAAATGTGCAGAGGTTTTGTTTTGTATATGGAGAATAAACCCTATATCTCTTCCTTGGCTTTTTTTATTCGGCAAATCTTAAATTTCTACTTTTGTCATGTAAAAGAAATACATTATTGTTATCAGAGGTTTCTCTCATTTTCTTAATTTAGTCTAAAGGTTTCATTTTTTTTTTTTTTTTTTTTGTCTATGGGTCTAAAAAGATTTCACCGTTGCCATTTTAGTTCATTGGGTTAACTTCATCCATAATTTCTGTTAACGAGAAGGGCAACTCGGTCATTTTATATGGCCGAATTGTTCTTCTAGTTAACAGAATTACATATAAAATGACTGAATTGCCCTTCTCGTTAACTAGAAAAAATGAATGAAGTTAACCCAGTGGACTAAAATGGCAACGCTGAAACCTTTTTGGATCCACAGATGAAAAATGAAACTTTTGGACTAAACTGACAAAATAACACAAACCACATGGACTAAAATGACATTTAACTCCTCCTCATCCTCCTCCTCCTCTTCTTATTAGAGTAAAATGTCATTTTAGTTCCTGTAGTTTTGTCACTTTAGTCCAAATGTTTCATTTTTCACCTATGCGTCCAAAAAATTTTTACCATGGTCATTTTGGTCCAACTAACTTAACCCCATCCATGAACCTCTGTTAAGTTAAGGGCAACTTGGTCTTTTTATTTTTATTTTATTTAACGGTTTTATTAAATACACCCTATTTAAAAAAATTATACATATATCTCACCCCTCTCTATATATCTCTACATCTCTCTCTACTGCTACTACTAGTCACCACCGCCCCTAACTAGTCACCATCGCCGCTCCCACCACTATTAGCCACCATCACCCACACACATACACTCCTCTCGCTCTCTATTCATTGACAGATTACAATTTTTTTCCTAAATTATGCATTTGCGTTCTATATGTTCAACGCCTGTTCATCAACATATCAATCAATCATGCATGATAAAAAAAAAAACTATCACAATTCAAAGGTGTTACGACTAGAGTACTCACTTTTACCCAAACACTCCAAATCATATTTACATCCAAACAACTCCAAATAAACCATAAATCAAACCAATAACATAATTTTAATAACAATAACACTACCCAATCCAATAAACAACACAAATCAAGTTTATGTATGATTTCAGTAACAACACAAATCATTCAGTGAAGCTTTACACAACTCAGAAGCACATAATACCCTTTCTTCCCTATTCAATGAAGGTTTACAACTCTCGCATATGCCGACGAGCCCTTTTCTGGTGAAAACCTGCAACTACGACCACCATACCATACCACTTCAGATCTGAACACCTTCAAAAACCAACAAAATCCACACTGGAGATTTTACTTTTGATCTAGTGAACTTGCAACTCCAACGATCGAAGGAAGCTCATGATGAAGGAATTTTGTCCTCCCCACGAAGTCCAGAAGCTGGAGAATGAATTCTGGCACATCAAGCAAGAAGGAGGTGACAACGCTGGTCTCACCGCTCGTTTCAAACATTTGAGCATTATCTGTCCCAGGCAGGTGGACACACCTGAGAAGACTATCAAGAAGTATATCCGTGCTCTTCCCGAGTGTGTAGCTGATTTTGTCCAGGCAGCGAGACCTACTACTATCGAGGAAACCTACCAACTCGCATCGGAGATCAACGACAAACGAGTCTTGGCTGGAGCTTTCAAAACCTCGACCAAGAGCCTCAATCAAGCCACTGCTACTCCCAGTACCGACAATGCAACATCTCAACGTTCAAAGTCTAGCCGCCAGAGCCGCAAGCGAAGGAACAACAACAAGAAGAACTATGTGACTACCGCCGCAGCACCGCTTAATGCAGTCTCAGCACCGCCCAACAACCAGAACCGTCAACTTGCTACTACCAACGCACCGCCTGCCAAGCGTGCGTATACTGGTACTCACTCTCTGTGCCCTACTTGCACCTATGGGCACTTCACCGCTCACTGCCGCTCAGGCACTCGCCAGCAAGCTGCTCAAGCTCTTCCTGCACCGCCAGCTCAACTTCCTGCTCCTCAGGTTAACCAAGCAGTTCTAGCACTAGTTGCTAATGCTCGAACTTGCTACACTTGTGGTGACCCGAATCATTTTGCTAATGTCTGCCCACACCGTGTTGTGAAACAAGAGCCACAACAGCAACAACAACAGCAGCAACAGCAGCCACAGCAAGCAGCCGCGGAAGAACCTTCAATATCAATGTCCGCCAGGCTCAGACTGACAACAATGTTGTCAATGGTATAAGCTGTTAAAGAGTACATTGAGCGACCAAGAAATCAATAACCCCTAAAGAGGCTAGAGCAAGGCCTAATTGAAAATGAATCAAATTCTTAATTGTGTCATATTAGAACGAATGCAAGACTAGAGGACTCCCAGGAAGATAAAGTGAAAGCGGAGGAATGTGGCTTCTGGTCTTTCACCATTGGGCTATCGCTTAGGAAAGCTGCCTGCTTTTTCTTTATGTCTTGAGACTGTGGTAACTCTTCACTTGACGAAAGAACCTCTTTTTCGTTTCGCACCTTCAGTGAGCGAGTACTTTTTCTGTTCTATCTTTTGAGTCTTGCAGTAGTAAGGTTCATCTTCTTTTCCCTGAGTCCTAAGGGTTTCATCTCAAGCATTCCAACTCTATCTAAGCCCGTATATGTAGTAGGTCTGATAGTTTTTTCCGTATGAAAAAGGAGGAAATTACGTCTGTGAGACTGTGGTACCTCCTGCCAGTAATGATTTCTCTTTTTGAGTGATTTCAGTTCCTTGCCGTTTTCCCAAATAAGCTTTGCTCCTCTGGGTGCTAAGCGCTTCCGTGGTTCGCGAGAAGGAAAAAGGACTCATCCTTTGTTGCATCTGGCGCGAGATGATAAAGAGAGAGCTTCGTCTATCGATGAACAGTGGATTGACGGAGCTCTTGGCATTGTTTTGTTTTTCTCTCCTTTCCTATCGGCGAGTTCTGATTAAAACAAACTTAAGTGTTTTGAAATCACTATGGGAAAATAGTTTGTTGTCAGGGGGAGTTCTGATTGTTCAAGCCAAGTGAATGGAGAATTGAAGCAATTCTCATCATGTTGTCACATTTCTTGTACAGTTGGTTTTCAAATTTTCCCAGAAAATCAAAATTGAGACATATTTTGATTTTAGGGGGAGTAAAAATTTTAAAAAAAATTAGAAAATTTGAAAAAGTAAAAAACATTGAAAAATGCAAAAATGAGTTTTGTTGTAAAAAGAGGAAATGATAGTAGATCAGTTGGACTGTCACAGCATGCTAAAGAAATGGAAAGATATAATGTGATAAACGATCTTACTAAAGATGTGACGGTAGGCTCAGCTAGACTAGTAGATTTGCGATAACGATACAAACTTAAATGAAAAAGCCTAGTTCTAGTGGGAAACATGGTCGAAAGCATAGTACTTAGTTTTGTCCTTCTTGACTGTGTGCCTACTCAGTAATCGCTGATTGTCGAAAGACATAAAACTGGTTAAGTTTGTGAACTTTCACAACTTTGCTAAAAAAGTCGCTGTGATTGTGCATTTCATTTTGCAAAGATTTAAACTTGTTTTATTTCTTTATTTTGTTTAAGCATCGGACATCCTCTGCGTATACGTGAGTATCGACCTGGATGTTGTTGCCTAAACGTTCTGCTTTATTTTCTTTGGTGTTTCGTTTAAGCTTTGGATCACCTCTGCGTATACGGAAGTATCGACCTGGTGGTTAAAGCCTAAACAACTTCAACTTGTTTTATTTTTTTTATTTTGTTTAAACATTGGACTTTCTCTGCGTATACGGAAGTATCAACCTGATTGTTAATGTTTAAACATTCTGCTTTGTTTTCACACAAATCACAGTCGATAAAAGTTTAAAGGCATTACTTGAGTCAGTGTATTGCATGATGAGGGGATATGCTGAGATCGTGGGGTCCATAAGAACTTAGTGCAAAATTAATATACTTTAAACGTATCGGTAAGCATGTCGAAAGTTTTTAGATTGAGTTTAAGTGGACAACAATATCTTCAATCCATGTGAATCGTTTAGAACTTAAAATGTTTAAAGCTTAACGGTGCTGGTGATTTGTCTCAGAAACTGATATGATCCTCTTACACAAACTCACAAAAATATTGTATGTAAATATTTCTTTACTGCATTTCATTTCTGTTATAAAAATCCAAAAAGATTTTTAGTGTGTTTTAGCATAAATTTTAAAAAATTCAAAAAGATTTTCGACAACTGATGTTGATGAGCTGATTTTCAAAATTCCAAGTGCTAAACAAGATGAACTGGTTTGGGAGTGTGTGTACTGAATTGAAAAATTTTGATTTAAGAAAGAAATTGAGTTTAGTTAATCAGGGTCATTAATTTGAACTTGATGGAACTATTTCTAGTAAGTTTTTCTTATTGATTTAAGTAAAAACTTATGTGTTTGAGAGAAGATTGTGTAGGAGATGAGCTGATCAGAGATAAAGCCAGGCATTGATCTCAAGGTGATAGCTAATTCTAGACAGCGATCCCATCATGATGAGAGGGGGAGTCTGACGAGATTAGAGCCAAAGAGAAGATCCTGGTATATGCTAAAAAAGAAAAGAGACTGATAAAGACTGAAGATGCAAAGACTCGACACTTAAGACTCGTCAACATCTGAGGGGGAGTCTGTTGGTGCATTCATCTGTCGTCTTCGTCTTATGTCGAGTCTTCGGTTTGTTGCAGTTCGGAACAAGAATGATGTCATCATTCTTAATGATGACATCATCCAAGTGACATCATCTTGCATCCTTGTTACAACATCACGTGAAGATTACATGTGCAAATGATATCAGTTTGCATGTTCTTGCTAGAAGACAAAATAGAATTGTAAATAGAATTTGTTGGTTTCGCTCATATGGTCTTAGTTAGGAGGTTTCGCTTATTTGGTATTGTAGGGGTTTCGCTCTTATGTCATGTCCCTTGGAGAGAAACCAAATCACTATAAATAGGTGTTCTCATGAGCGAAACTAAATAGATAGAGTCTAGTCCTTGTATTCCATGCCGAAGCTCTGCCGGTGTGAAGATCGATTGTAAACAACGTCTAATCAATACAATCAGTGAATTAAGTGAAGATCAAGTTGTTACTAAGTCTATTTCTTGTTTTCCGCACCTGAAATAGATCAAAACTTCTCTAAATGACTCATTCGGATCAGTCGAACGATCCTACACGACCCTTTTGTTCGAAATTTCTTCGTTCGTACCGAACCGCTTGCAGAATCAAATCCTGTTCCACAAGATCCTATATCAGCTATACATCCTCCTTGCATTTATGCCGGAGACGTCTTCTTTACAACTGTTCAGGATTATATGAAAAAAAGACCCTATCAATGTATGTGTTTATGCGAATTCACAAGAAGAGGCGTCAGGTTACTCTTAGAGTCCCTTCGGAAACTAGAGATAAAAGGAAGACTCAAGTATCTACCTTCGTCAATTTCATTCACCAAAAGGATGCATATATTGCTATGAATGTTATTTTGGAAATGCTTAACCAGGGATCCCCCATATACACAGTTCATGACAACTTTATAACTACAGCTGATCATAGCAAGAAACTGCCTGATACTTATGTCAATATATTTTGTAAAATGGATCCTCTTTCTATCATCAATGAGTATATCTATCACAATGTGATTGATTATCAAGAAAAATGATTAGATGGTGGTGAATTTGTTTACGATGAAAAAGGTATTGATACAGAAAACTGGAAATATAATCAAGCAGGAGGATCTGAAAAAATACTTGTAAAAAATATACCAGAAAAACAAAAAAAGAAGAAAAAGGATAGGGATACGTGGGAACAAAAGATTCAAACCATAATGACTTCTTACGAGAACTATGTTAATTTCTTATGCGAACCTTTTGATAAGAGTTTAGGAAAAAATGAAAAAAAAAAGATGTTTTTCGAAGGTAATTAGTAAACTTGATCGTGATACTAAGTATCAATATTATAGGGAGAAATTGATGTATTTCTGGAATCATTTGAGTCATTCATCGAATTATAGTGTTCATTATTAAAGAAAAAAAGATGTGGACTGGACCCACTTACTTTTCTTTGTATTTCCTACTGAAACCAACCTAAGAGAAAGAGACCCAGGTGATATGGATTTGCTAGGACGGAGTTGTTGTCGATTGAGGATTGGCCGAGGGGAGTGCCATCATGTACCTGGGTACAAATAAGCCAGTGAAAGAGGAGTAGTCAGGGTATGACGAAGCACGCCTGGTACGTAAGCGAATACGAATCACGTGGGTTTGTGCTGATCCTCTTTCGAGCTGTCGAGTGACGATTGCTCCATCTATTAAGAAAGGACGCGGGGGCCTGTCTTATAATAAAGGGGGTACTCTCTTCTCTGATGTGCGCTATATTATTGTGTCCTATTCCTGAAGGAGTGATCCGGGATTAAGCCACGTGGCGATACCCGCCAAAAGAAAGGGGGCCTTTCGTACGGATTGGAGTACGAAGAGAATTCTTCATCACACTAAAATCTAGTGGATCCGGTTCCATATTCATGAAAAGCCGGGGTTGAAACATGTTATGAAACTAAGACAACTTATCTTACTAATAATAAGAAAGAGTTAGGCACCTCCAAGTCCTATAAATAGAAGCTTTTTTCAGTCTATATTTTCAAAGAGAGAGGTAGAAGTCAGAAAGAAAAACTTCCAGTCACACTGATTCCAAAAACAAACATTATGGATATTACCGGAAGACTTGCAACAATTCAGCACGAGATAGCTCGTGCAGAAAACGATAAGCTCCAACAGGAGCAAATGCTCGGTCTGTTCTGGGAGCATCCGCCTGCTCTCAATCCGGAGGTCGTAGGAAATATGATGCAATTGACCCGGGGCCGCATTCGCGGTCTGGAAGACCGGATTCGGGCCCTCCTCGCCGAACAAAAAGAGCTCATTGTGCGGGCTGCCACCCTCGGTGACCGGGGAGACTAGAAGAGTCTGTCGACTCTTTCTAGAAGATTTAAATAAGTGTCTGTAGACGCGAATTAGTTTGTTTTAATGTATGGTGTTCTTTGTCTTTTGTTAGTGGGGATCTACTCTGATGCTTACTGGAGATAGACTCCTATGCTAAGTTAAGTGTCTTTGTTTGGTTTTATTTATTATGTTGTGTTTTGTTGTTTGGCTGGTCTATGTATGTGTAAGCTTCCTATTGGATGTACTCCCATGTAACAAAATGCTTGTAGTGCTAGAATGAAAAAAAATCTGCTTTATTCTAGTTCATTCTCTTTCCCTGTTTTGTGCAGAAAAATATCTTATTTTAATTCTTTTTTAAATATCCTTTCTTTTCTTATTCATTTTTCACATATACAAGCTAAAACTACAGCCAACAGGGTGGAAGTTGTGTGTTTACGGTATAAATCCTCTAATAGCATAGCAGATAGCTTCCATGCCCACCTGTCGAGAGTATTCTCGCCGAACTCCGCTCTTTAAGCTCAGCTTCGGCAACATCAACTCGAGAAAGCTATTGAGAAAGCCAACAATTCTATCCGGATCTTGATTCTGAATATCTTAGATCGAACATCACAAGCCTTATCACCAGAATTCACAACTCACTCCCGACCGAGAAGAGGCGCCTCCGTCCAACCTCGATAGTCTTGAATGCTCCTTCCATCCAAGCATGATAGTTGATTTTATGGTCAGAACTCAATCCCAGGATGATGAATTAGACTCAGCCTATGCTGGCCTTATACATCCGTAAATATTCTTAAATAATAGGGCCACGGCCGTGGCGTTGGGCAGAAAGCCGATGATTTCGACGAGGCCCTTCCCCTTAACCCGAACAGGGGTGCACTACAAGAGAATAGGTACTAAAGAGATTCAATGGGGGGATTTCGCCGATACTGAGTCGACTGTAAACTATTCATCTTGCTTCGAACCGTCGTTGTGTATGGGAAAGAGGGCTTCTACCTATGCTTGGAAAAGGATGAATGGTCCCAAAAGGTACGGGAAAAAGCCACTAGAAAGGTCATCCACCAAGTATCAAAGGCGCTGGGTAGTCCACTTTATCCGTGACCTTTATGCTTCTTGCTTGTTTGATACTGGATCCGATAACTGTTTTGTGTCATTTGAACTCGAAAAGCTTTTAAAACGTAAACGCATTAATCTCCCAACGACCTTCGACGTAGAAGTTGCCACCGGAAGAACCGTCACCGTTAGCTCCGTTCTCCGTGATTGTACTCTTGAACTCAACAATCACGTCTTCCCGATCGACCTCATACCTATGCAACTAGGTAGCTTTGACGTCATAGTAGGCATGGATTTTCTTCGTGAAAATCATGCCGAAGTTGTTTGTTTCGAAAAGATGATTCGTTTCTCTCTTTCAAACAGTGATCAACTATGTGTTTATGGCGAAATATCTTCCAAAGAATTGAAGCTTATGTCGTGTATTCAAGCAAGCAAGTATCTCCGCAAGGAATACTTGGCTTTCTTAGCTCAAATTGTAGTAGCGGAGGAGGAAAAGAAGTCGATGGAAAAGGTACTTGTGGTTTGTGATTTTCCTAATGTCTTTCTTGACAATTTACCTGGTCTACCCCCTACTCGTGACATCGACTTTCGTATCGACCTTATCCATGGTGCTAACCCTGTTGCAAAAGCTCCATATCGCCTCGCACCGTCCGAAATGCGTGAACTTTCTAGCCAACTCCAGGAGTTACTTGATAAAGGCTTCATACGCCCTAGCACATCTCCTTTGGGCGCACCCGTTCTTTTCGTGAAAAAGAAGGATAGATCGTTCCGAATGTGCATTGATTATAGGGAACTCAACAAGCTTACTATCAAGAATCGTTACCCGCTACCCCGTATCGATTACCTATTTGATCAACTCCAAGGCGCTACATGCTTCTCAAAGATCGACCTACGTTCTGGTTATCATCAGTTGCGTATTCAGGAGCAAGACATTCCGAAAACCGCTTTTCGCACCCGTTATGGCCATTACGAATTCGTGGTCATGCCTTTTGGTCTCACAAACGCACCCGCAGTCTTCATGGATTTGATTAACCGTGTGTGTAAACCCTTCTTGGATCATTTCGTCATTGTGTTTATCGAAGATATCCTTATCTACTCGAAGTCGAGAGCCGAACATGCGCAACATCTTCGTCTAGTTCTCGAGCTTCTCCAAGGAAATCGCTTCTACGCCAAGTTAGCCAAGTGTTAATTTTGGCTCGAGGAGGTTCAATTCCTTGGTCACATCGTTAACAGTCAAGGAATTCACGTCGACCCCACGAGAATAGAAGCAGTAAGGAGCTGGATTACGCCAAAGAACCCTTTCAAAATCCGTTCTTTTCTCGGATTGGCAGGTTATTACCGTCAATTCATCGTTGATTTCTCCAAAATCACCGTACCGCTTACCGCTTTAACCCAGAATGACAAACCTTTTGTTTGGGGTCCTAAACAGGAGGAAGCCTTTCAGACCCTCAAGTATATGCTCTGCTACGCTCCTGTCCTTACACTTCCCGATAGAAACGACGATTTCGTTGTTTATTGTGATGCCTCTAACCTTGGTCTTGGTTGCGTTCTTATACAATGAGACAAGGTTACCGCGTCCGTGTCTCGACAACTCAAGGTCCACGAGAAGAACTACACTATCCACAATATCGAACTCGGTGCAGTTGTTTTTGGGTTGAAGATTTGGTGACACTTATCTTTATGGTACCAAGTGTACGGTCTTCACCGACCATAAGAACCTATAACACATCTTGTGTAACACCCCATGTTTCGAAAGTCAAAGTCAAAGTCAAGATTGAAGTCAAAGGAAGAAAAGATTGCTAATTGCGATCTGTCACTCCTTGCTCAACTATTGTTTTGACTTCTTTGACTTGTAATCGAATCTAATTAATTATTTGCCTTAGTTGTATTATGTGGAGTATCTATTAATAATCGAGGTTTAATCGCTATTTAATCGTATGTTTAATCAATTTATCGCTAACTCGAATTATGTGTTCTGGATATTGTTTTACGTGTGTGTGCTAATTATGTGTTACTTGTGCATGTTATGTTTATGTGGAGGTGATAATTGCAATCGCAATTCTATCGCATCGCAATCGAATCGAAAACGCTAAACGAAAGTTAATTATAGTGATTGTATGTTAGATATAGTAGTTATGTTATTTGTGTAACTAATGGGTAATACCATCGCGACGCTCTACACGCGAATCGAAATGACAAAACTCGTCGCGCCGAACTCTAGGATCGAGTGGCCATCCGATCGGGTTGTCATCCGATCGAGTTGCCACCTGATTGAGTTGCCACCCCGATCGACCAGCCACTTTCCCCACTTTTGTTTTTGGGAAACCCTATAAATACCTACCTGTCACATCATTGTGATGTGACAGCTCCCTTGTTCTACCAGCCGACTTCAAGCCCTAATTTCTCTCGATTTCTCTCGATTCTTGTAAGTTTCCAACCTAAATCTTGTACTTCTATGATCTACACACGCTTTTACATCATTTTCATCTTTGAATCTTAACTTTTAACAGTGAAATCACCGGATTTGAGGTGTTCTAGGATGATGTCATCATGGGGTTCTTATGAACTTCAATGTTTGGCTTCATTCCACCAAGAACAACTTAGATCTGAAGGATTTCCACAAGATTAATCGATGTTTTCGCATAAGATCTACACATATTCATGGTTAAAAGGATTGAGAGAAGGTTTTCCAACTTTCTTTCAACTCTTTTACACTCAATGCACTCAAACCCGATAGAATCGGAGCTCGTTCTGATCTTCTACTCATTCTTAGTGATGTATTAGTTCCAGATCTGAATTCTATCCAATAGATATTGATTTCAGGTTAGAACATGAGCCACCGTCTTGAACCGCGAACCGGTCGGACTAGGGTGATTCCTGTTCGATCGGGTCACTTGGGTCGAGATAATGTTTCAGTTATTCAAGCAAGATATCAAAACGTCTCATTCAAAACTGCAAAACTTCAAACGAAATCAAGTGTCAAGACGATCTGACCATTGGGACGGATTGTCGTCCGATCGGATTGCCATCCAATCGACCGACCATCCGATCGGATTGCACTTGGTTCCACACTTAAGCTTTTTATTCAACTTTTCAAGGATCTGAACGTCGAATGGGCCATCCGATCAAACGACCACCCGATCGAGTGACGTCTCAGACTTTGGAAATTGAATCTATTTTTAAAGATCATCAGTAACTAACGGATTGCCATCCGATCGAGTGACCGTCCTGCTGTGAACTTGTTCTCAACTAAGAAGACTCGCCAATCGGATTGCCGTCCAATCGAACGACCATTCGATCGACCGACCTGAAGGGTAGAGATACTTCTCTATTTTCAAAATGCTACAACGAAAACTTCAAAGTACAAACCATCATACACAAACACATCCTCACCAAACGAGGTGTCAATCCAATCAAATGGCCATCCGATCGGATTGCCATCCGATCAAATTGCAATCCGATCGGATTGTTATCCGATCGGATTACCATCCGATCCTTGGTACATTTGCATCGTTTTACGCGCCGCTCATATTTATGCTATCGTTAACTGTTCAGGCTAATTTGTCTCAGCGCTCCCTTCAATCCAAGGCAGTGTTTATTAAGTTAAACGCTATCTGTGAGTATACTCGATCCCTTTTTGCTTTATGCACTTTTGGGTGTTACATACGTTACATATACTAAATCACATCGAACACACAACGCAAACACTACTTATACGCTGATATTCACTAATTTATGCATATTTTAGTCCCCCATTTTATCCCCATTTTATGCGTTTTCGGCCGTAAAACCGTCATTCGGATACTTAATCAAGTATACTTTTGTTTACAGGCCTAAAACAGCATACCAGACAAGATGATAGTGAAAACGAGGATTTTCCGGGCGAAACGGCTGAACTGTGAACATTCTGTGGAATATTATGACCTGGGCAAGTCGCACCCCCGTGCGACAGGTGGCACCCCCGTGCGGATGCGACAACAAAGCTCAGCTCGGCGTTGCACACCCAGTGCGATCAGGAGTGCAATAAAATCCCGGGAGCGCACCCCCGTGCGACTGATGGCACCCCCGTGCGGATGCGACAACAAAGCTCAGCTCAGCTCGGCATTGCACACCCAGTGCGATCAGGAGTGCAACGAAATCTCAGGAACGCACCCCCGTGCGACTGAACGCACCCCCGTGCGGATGCGATGACCAGCCCCAGCTCGGTGATGCACCCCCGTGCGACTGAACGCACCCCCGTGCGGATGCGATGACCAGCCCCAACTCGGTGATGCACGCCCGTGCACCCCATAGCACGCCCATGCGAGATCGAATCTGGTCAAGATCTGATGACGTCATGTGGTATGGTGCACAATAACTTCAATAATGCAAAAAGTGAACGGTCGTGCAACAGGATGCACGACCGTGCGAGATCGAAAATATATAAAAACATGCAGAAACATTCTGCTCAGAACTCTGGACATTTTGGGAGCGATTCTGGCGATTTTCAGGCTCCGGAGGCTTCTGCTTTCACCCGGATTCAAGCCACATTGTGCCGATTAGCTTCGTTATCTTCCAGATTCTTAATCTTATGCTTGTTTATGGTTTGATTTTCTAATCTTTCCATGATTTTGTTAATCTTTCAAGCATTTAGATTAATGTTTATGTATTATTGTAGCCTTTGGGCAAAAACACAACAATCCCTTGCTTGATTATAACCATTAGTATGTTAATCTTTGTTTGTAATGACACTTGGAAGTATTTTCTATGTTAATCTTTGATGATTAGTTTGCAACCTTGTTATTGATATTGATTTCTTGATTATAAGTAATTGTGTTGGATGATTGGTATTCGGTTAGTTAAGATAGTTGAAAAATGAAGCTTAATTAATCTTGTATTAGTAAACTTTGAACTTGGTTAACTAGTTTAGCTTGGTTTAAATGTGTGCATCATGATACTAGAAATGGTTAGTGATTTAATAAAATGTAATTATTGTTAATCAAGAAAGCTTGCCGTCACGTAAGGACCTAAACGGGTTAAATGGTGTCGTTATGAATTCTTGCCATGATTTGTTAACTTAGTTAGTAGTTTAGGCCAAAATTGCTATCTTGGTGAATTTATGTGTAAGATTTGTAAAATGAACTCGGTTGTGATTTAATCTAGTTTATGCTTGTCTCGGTGGTTGCATTGTGTTTATCGGTGTCGCTTTGCTTGATTAAGTGCGGTTAGAAAACTCCTAACGGATGACTAACTTATTTTTAAGAGATTTTCATAGACATTTATCAATTGCACGTTAAAGAACAGTTTTAGGTGGTTAAAGTGTGTTTATCGTTTTAGCTTTCCGAATGATTGTCATGTTTGGATTCCCGAAAGGGATACTAATTGTCGTAAAATGGAAAATTGACCGAATGCTTCTAGTGCCAAAACCGACTTAGTTGACATGCTTTGGTTGTGTATTAAGCAAGGCTATTTATCTATTTTCATATTTGAAATCTATTATGTTTTTATAAGTAGTTGTTTATGCTTACTTTAGTTTATTAAAAATCAAACAACCAATGTTTTTACCGGTAGTTTAGTGACAAAGGTCTAGTATTATTTCTCCGCCCATTTCCTTGGATCGATACTTGGTTCTTACCGATACTTTACTACATATATGACGGGGTACACTTGCCTCTTTCGTGTGTGTTTTGATGTTAAAGTAATAATCACTTTTATAAATTTAAAACCGTTTCGTGTGTAATTTCATTGCAAAATTATGTATATATACGCACACGTCAAGTTTTTGGCGCCGTTGCCGGGGACATGGCGAGCTTTAGGAACGACCCGAGTCATTGTTTTATCGGTGTATATACTTGTGAATATTTGTGTGTATTTTCTTGATTATTTATTTGTTAATATTTCTTGCTTTTAATTCATTTATTCATTTTCGAGATTATTTTTGTACACTTGTAAATTTTTATTCCTTTTATTTGTTCGTGTTCGGATTTATTTATTTATTTATTCTTTGAGTTTTCGGCTTTGAAATATCATTTCTACATTAGCCGATTCGATTATTTTTATTGTTGTAATTTTTATAAAATTTCGGGCCCATTTTCGAATTTTTATAAAATATTCAGCCCATTTAAAATAATATTCTGTTTCTTTTCAGCCAAAAAAAAAAGGGGGCGTGTTAATGACCCGCACATGTAACAAGTGTGGGGACATGAGTCTTGCTATCGACTCGCCGATAAAAATTTAGCATGAGTCTTGCTATCGACTCGCCGACAAAAATTTTGCATGAGTCTTGCTATCGACTCGCCGACAAAAAATTAGCATGAGTCTTGCTATCGACTCGCCGACAAAAATTTAGCATGAGTCTACGCTACTGACTCGCGGATTAAAAATGTAGCAAGAGCGTCTTTGGCGTTTTAAGGGTAAATTCGTCTTTTGTTTGTGTTTTTGTAGTTTTAGCGTAATTTAGGTGTGTTTGTTAGTTTCCGTTAGTTTGTACAATTTTTATACGTGCCGAGCAAAGGTTCTATGTTGGGATATTGTTAAAACAGTTTGCGTGTTGAAAAAATGGCGAAAAACGGCCAAAACAGTTGCTGGAAATGGCTTCTGCAGAAAAAACTGATCTGCAGCTGTTGCATGACCGTGCCATGCGATGCACGACCGTGCGTTTGCGGGCTGGCCCGCACTAGGAGTCGCACCCCCGGTGCATCTCCGAGAACAGCGTGCAGGGTTTGAACAATGTCGGTCATGCACGACCGTGCGAGCTGTCGCACGACCGTGCGAGAGGCAGGGGTAGTTTGTACATTATAAAAACCCCCACCTGCTGCCATTTCCCTCATTCGCGAACCCTAACTGCAGACAGCCGTTCCAGAGCGATTTCGCCTCAAATCGCACGGTTTCACACATCTCTTCGCACGGTACGTTCTTTCTTGTTTTTTTCTGTTTCTTCCGCTTTCTAGGTTAGAATCATTCGATTTCTTCAAGGTTTTTAGGGTTCCCTTCATAAATACAAACGAAACCCTAATCCTTGCAAGAATGATGTGAATTATTTAGATCATGTTTTGTGTTGCAACTAGATTGTTTCGCCTGCTGTTTTGTTTTTTTTTCTTTGCTTTGTGACATCCATACAGGTCTTTGAAGCATATCTTGGACCGAAAAGACACGGCAGAATCGGCTGTGAAGCCTCGTTTCATCTTCAATCATCTTCAGGGGAGTGTTATTATCCTTTTTCTCTATATTTTGGGTTTCGCATTGGGGACAATGCGAAGTTCAAGTGTGGGGAGGGGTTTAACTTTGTTGACTTTGTTTGTCCTATGCAAAAAAAAAAATCAGAAAAATCATTCAAAAATATCAGTATTTTGTATATATTTTAGCAAATAAACTGGTTGTTGTGTTTTAGAAAGCTTCGGACATGATAAAAACTCGACAAGCAAAATAAATTTTGAAAAAGAAAAACCGGAAAGCGTGACAAACAAAGAAAGACTTGCATGATAGTTTTCACACTTTTACCCATTCCTTCCGTTACGTGAGCATATTTGAGCCTTAAAATTGTTATATATTTGTTCATTTCGAAGTAGGAGTGAGCCGGATGTCATGTGTAATTTAGAACTTGTCACTAGTATGCTTGTTAAGACCATGAACTTGCGGAATCGTGTAGAAGTGATAGAGGCACTTAGATTACCCTTTTGTTGTTAGCCTTGTTCTTTGTGTTGTGTTTCCCGTATACCTTACATTACCTTTAGGATTAACCACATCGAGCCTTCCCGTTTACCTTTGTTTACCCACATTATCGCCCACTTAGCCAAATTTAGCCTTTTTATGTTTTAAACCCTTTTGTTTTTAAACTCGGTCAAAATAATCGTTTAACTAGCGCTTTTGATAGTTTATTATTCATTGTATAAATCCATTTGTATGCACAAAAAATAAAGCACCCTAAAATAGGGTGAAGTCGACAAAAATCGAACTATTTTGAATGCTAAGTTGTTTAAATCTCGTTGATGAGTTCGATGTTACAAAAGTCGCCCTTTTAAGGCATTTGTATGTTTAGTTTTGTTGTATTGCGCTTGTTAAACGTAACTACCGAGTTTTAACCATTTCGCCACTTTATATATCCATTTCCATACCCTTCGCCCAAGCCTAACGTTACAACCCGTAAAGACCTCTTGATTTACACTTTTTTTCGCATGTTAGTTGGTGGATACGAGATCTTATGACAAGCTTATGATATTACACATTTCATTGACGAGGCATTGAGTGTTTGCACATACACATTTTATGTATGTTTCACAAATAAAACCGAGTGTGTGTGAACATTGTGAGTTGTGTGAAGATTAGCATGTTAAGTCAATTGAAAGTGAGTCACGGATTTTTGGTTATCGCTATATATTTGCATATGCTTGTTTGGTTTGATTCATTTGATGTTGTCTTTCGAAAAACCGGCTAACCGTTTGTAGTTGTTTCAATAAATAGTTTGTAAATTATCGTTCTTGTCAGTTTCTATCTTTTATTGCATTTTTGTTTAGCTTGCTTGAGGACAAGCAAGGTTCAAGTGTGGGGAGATTTGATATTCACTAATTTATACATATTTTAGTCCCCCATTTTATCCCAATTTTATGCGTTTTCGGCCGTAAAACCGTCATTCGGATACTTAATCAAGTATACTTTTGTTTACAGGCCTAAAACAGCATACCAGACAAGATGATAGTGAAAACGAGGATTTCCCGGGCGAAACGGCTGAACTGCGAACATTCTGTGGAAAATTCTGACATGGGCAAGACGCACCCCCGTGCGGATGCGACAACAAAGCTCAGCTCGGCGTTGCACACCCAGTGCGATCAGGAGTGCAACGAAATCCCGGAAACGCACCCCCGTGCGACTGGTGGCACCCCTGTGCGGATGCGACAACAAAGCTCAGCTCGGCATTGCACACCCAGTGCGATCAGGAGTGCAACGAAATCTCGGGAACGCACAACCGTGTGACTGAACGCATCCCCGTGCGGATGCGATGACCAGCCCCAACACGGTGATGCACCCCCGTGCGACTGAACGCACCCCCGTGCGACTGAACGCACCCCCGTGCGGATGCGATGACCAGCCCCAGCTCGGTGATGCACGCCCGTGCACCCCATGGCACGCCCGTGCGAGATCGAATCTGGTCAAGATCCGATGACGTCATATGGTATGGTGCACAGTAACTTCAATAATGCAAAAAGTGAACGGTCGTGCAACAGGATGCACGACCGTGCGAGATCGAAATTATATAAAAACTTGCAGAAACATTCTGCTCGAAACTCTGGACATTTTGGAAGCGATTCTGGCGATTTTCAGGCGCCGGAGGATTCTGCTTTCACCCGGATTCAAGCCACATTGTGCCGATTAGCTTCGTTATCTTCCACATTCTTAATCTTATGCTTGTTTATGGTTTGGTTTTCAAATCTTTCCATGATTTTGTTAATCTTTCAAGCATTTAGATTAATGTTTATGTATTATTGTAGCCTTTGGGCAAAAACACAACAATCCCTTGCTTGATTATAACCATTAGTATGTTAATCTTTGTTTGTAATGACACTTGGAAGTATTTTCTATGTTAATCTTTGATGATTAGTTTGCAACCTTGTTATTGATATTGATTTCTTGATTATAAGTAATTGTGTTGGATGATTGGTATTCGGTTAGTTAAGATAGTTGAAAAATGAAGCTTAATTAATCTTGTATTAGTAAACTTTGAACTTGGTTAACTAGTTTAGCTTGGTTTAAATGTGTGCATCATGATACTAGAAATGGTTAGTGATTTAATAAAATGTAATTATTGTTAATCAAGAAAGCTTGCCGTCACGTAAGGACCTAAACGGGTTAAATGGTGTCGTTATGAATTCTTGCCATGATTTGTTAACTTAGTTAGTAGTTTAGGCCAAAATTGCTATCTTGGTGAATTTATGTGTAAGATTTGTAAAATGAACTCGGTTGTGATTTAATCTAGTTTATGCTTGTCTCGGTGGTTGCATTGTGTTTATCGGTGTCGCTTTGCTTGATTAAGTGCGGTTAGAAAACTCCTAACGGATGACTAACTTATTTTTAAGAGATTTTCATAGACATTTATCAATTGCACGTTAAAGAACAGTTTTAGGTGGTTAAAGTGTGTTTATCGTTTTAGCTTTCCGAATGATTGTCATGTTAGGATTCCCGAAAGGGATACTAATTGTCGTAAAATGGAAAATTGACCGAATGCTTCTAGTGCCAAAACCGACTTAGTTGACATGCTTTGGTTGTGTATTAAGCAAGGCTATTTATCTATTTTCATATTTGAAATCAATTATGTTTTTATAAGTAGTTGTTTATGCTTACTTGAAAGGGATACTATGTGTATTGACCTATATTTATGTGACAGGTGTTTAGGATGTTGTGCTTTGCTTGCTACTTGATGGAATCGAGCTTAGGAGAGTCTAGAAACAAACAAAGACAATTTATTTTATTTGAAATCTGAGTTGTCGGAACAGTTTTATTTGTTTTGGAGATACTAATGTCTGTAATAACTTGCTTGCTTAATAGGTTACGGTATGGGACGTAATATTTAACTATTCGGTAAAGTAGTTGTTATGGAATTTCTCTCGAACAATCTGTTTCGCTCAGTGCCATGCCCCGATGTTTCCGTCATCGGTTGGGGTGTGACAGATTGGTATCAGAGCCATAACTATAGGGAATTAGGCAAGACTCGACCTAGTCCGAGTTGTTTTCTTAGAACGACCTAGTCTATAGTCTAAGAACCAACAGACCGACTTGTACATACCCATTTGAGGTTTTGTACGAGCTTACTCGCTATTTCTCGCTCGAACTCACTTTACACTACACACTTGCGCGAACATCGCATACTACAGTTCCGCGTGAGATCATCCTTTCCTAAGGCTGATTACACACACAAACGAATGACCTGGTTAAGATTAGGTGTGAAAACCGCAAACTCTCAACCAGATTACTTGTTCGAATTGCTATTTTTGCTATAAAACAAGAGAATTTGCATTGAATCAGGAGTGAAATCCATACTTCGACGCAAATCTCCTTATCAATATCGTGGTTTTATCACACAAGCAGGAATGTAGTCGCTAAGTTAGGGGTGAAACCCAAACCTTGATGACTCGTTCTACTCTCTAATGTGGTTTTACAAAACTCCCACCAAAGCCTCGACGGACTCCAATGACTTGCGTCACACTGTGTCTGGAAGGATGCGTGCCGACCGCTCGAATCGAAGCGAGAGCACAGTTCCGAAGGCCAAAGTGTGCACCAAAAGTCCTTGTGAATAGTTGAATCGCTTTGGATAGTCAACGTCTATCTAGTCACAGACAATCTACTTCTGATTTCTATGTGTTTCGGTTCTGAGCCCGCAACTGCTGACTCTGGTATTCATCGCTTTTATGTGGATTTTATGTGTTTTTATGAGATTACGTGTTTCGATTTTGGTGATTTATTCGTTTTCGCTGTTCATTTCGATCAACAAGCACAACTCGCACTGCACATCTATCTCAAAACGCCAACAAGTTGCTGGTCATTATTCGCAATCGTTGCTCGATACTCGCAATCGCTATATTTAATCGCTATACGCGCTGTGAAGGATAGGGAATACGTGCACCATATAGTTAGGTTTATGTATTCTGACTGCCTCATGTGCTTCTGTGCCTTGCGTGTTTATGTGTTTCTGTGCTCTACGTGATTATGTGCTTATGTGTTTATGTGCCTACGTGATTCTGTGTTTATGTGATACGTGTTCCTGAGCTTTATGGTGAATCGCTAGACTATACTAGGAATGATCGAATAGTGTTTTGAATCCTATGGCGCTGTCTGTTGCAGTCAATGTCGTCATCTGGATCCCTACACTCACGAGCTGCTAGGCGTAAGCACACCGACAAACGACTCGCCTCTCTCGTCGTGAGAAATCGTCAAAGTCATCCCCCAGATCGTGACTGAATTGAATGAAAACGCTAGCAAGTCTTCTGAAGAGTCCAGGACCGATACTCCCAAAGCTGCTTTCAGCTTCAAGCAGTTTAAAGCCTGCGGACCGAAATAGTTTACTGGTGAAGATGGTCCTACGGCCATGTTCCAATGGTTTGATTCTATCGAGGTCACCCTGCGTCAGAGTGGCTGTCCTGACAATCTCCGTATTCTCAACGCAACTGGTGTCTTCCAGTCCCGCGCTTTAGACTGGTGAACGGCCGAGAGAAACAAACGCGGAAATGATGCAGCTTACGGGCTATCATGGGATGAGTTGAAGGACGTGATGATGGAAGATTTCTGCCCTCCCCATGAGCGCCAAAAGTTGGAGGATGAATTCTGGCACATTAAGCAGAAGGGTGGTGACAATGCTGGTTTGACTGCGCGCTTCAAGCAGTTGAGTATAATCTGTCTGGACCAAGTCAAGACGCCCGAGATCGCCATCAAGAAGTATATCCGTGCACTTCCGGATTGCGTGGCTGACTTTGTTCAAGCAGCGAAGACGTCAATGATTGAAGAAACCTACTTGCTTGCTGCTGAGATCAACGAAAAGCGAGTCAAGTCTGGTGTCTGGGATAAAACTCCCAATAATCTGCATCAAGCTACCACTGCTTCAACCGCTGAAACCGCCACCGCTCCCCAGTCATCCAAGCTTTCGAGACGCAAGAGAAAAAACAACAGCAGTTCCAGCAACAAGAACTGCGCTGTAACCAATGCTGCCCCACTCCAATCACTTCCAACTCCTCAGCAACAACAACACCGCCAAGTAGCAGCCCCGGTTACCAACGCACCGCCGGCAAAGCGTGCGTATACTGGTCCTCATCCGGTCTGTCCCTACTTGTACTTATCACCACCCAGTGGGAATCGCCTGCAGGTACTGCGCTCATTGCAACATGTTCAGTCACTTCACCGCCAACTGCCGTACATGTCCACGTCAAAACCCTGCTCCAACCAAAGGTCAAGCTCCTACTCATTAAGCTCTCCTTGCTGCTCCTCAAGGCCATCAAGCGGCTCAGGCACCCGCGGTCAATGCTAGAGCTTGCTATGCGTGTGGTGATCACAACCACTTCGCCAACATGTGCCCAAACTGAGTGGTCAAGTAAGAGCAACAACAGCAGCAGCCCCAGCAGAAGCCTCAGCAACAGCAACAACAACCAGCAGCCCGCGGATGTGTGTTAAACATTAACGCCCGCCAGGCTCAAGCCGATAACAATGTGGTCAATGGTACGTTTCTCGTTAATGGTATAAATGTTACGTGTTTATTTGATACTGGAGCAGATAACTATTTTGTATCATTTGAATTCGAAAAGCTCCTCAATCGTAAGCGCGCTCATCTCCCCTCGATGTTCGATGTTGAAGTTGCCACCGGAAGAACCGTCACCGTCAATTCTGTTATCCGTGATTGTACTCTCGAGCTCAACAATCATGTTTTCCCCATCGACCTTACTCCGATGCAACTTGGAAGTTTTGATGTCATAGTAGGCATGGACTTTCTTCGTGAAAACCATGCTGAAGTTGTTTGCTTCGATAAGATGATTCGATTCTCTCTCGCTAATGGTGATCAGTTATGTGTTTACGGTGAAGTCGCATCGAAGAAACTCCAACTCATGTCGTGTGTCCAGGCTAGCAAGTATCTCCGCAAGGAATACCAAGCTTTCTTGGCACACATCGTAGTAGCGGAGAAGGAAAAGAAAGGAAACCCAGAAGTGAAAGATGTTCCTGTTGTTTGTGAATTTCCTCGTGTTTTCCCTGATGATCTTCCAGGTCTACCACCCGCTCGTGATATCGATTTTCGGGTCGACCTCATTCCTGGAGCCAACCCTGTTGCTAAAGCGCTGTATCGTCTCGCTCCTTTTGAAATGCGCGGACTCTCAAGTCAGCTCCAGGAACTTCTTGATAAAGGCTTTATTCACCCTAGGACCTCTCCATGGGGCGCGCCTGTCCTTTTCGTCAAAAAGAAGGATGGTTCGTTCAGGATGTGCATTGACTATAGGGAGTTGAATAAGTTGACAATAAAGAATCGCTATCCTTTGCCTCGAATCGATTATTTATTTGACCAGTTACAAGGTGCTACGTGTTTTTCTAAGATCTATCTACGCTCAGGCTATCACCAATTGCACATTCAATAGGATGATATCCCAAAAACCGCTTTTCGAACCCGCTGTGGTCATTACGAGTTCATTGTCATGCCTTTTGGTTTGACCAATGCTCCTGCAGTCTTCATGGACTTGATGAATCGAGTGTGCAAACCCTTTCTTGATCGCTTCGTGATCGTATTCATCGACGATATCCAGATCTATTCCAAATCAAAAGCCGAACACTCGCAACATCTACGTTTGGTTCTTGAGTTACTCCAGGGAAACCGTCTCTCCGCCAAGTTCTCCAAGTGCGAATTCTGGTTAGAGGAGGTCCAATTCTTGGGTCACATTGTCAATAGTCAAGGTATCCACGTTGACCCTGCGAAGATCGAAGCTGTTAAGAGTTGGGTTACACCCAAGAATCCGTCTGAAGTCCAATCTTTTCTCGGACTGGCAGGTTATTATCGTCGTTTTATCGAGGGTTTCTCCAAGATCTCCGTGCCATTAACCTATATTACACACAAGGATAAACCTTTTGTTTGGGGAACCAAACAGAAGGAGGCCTTCCAAACCCTCAAGACCATGCTCTGCAGTGCTCCTGTGCTCTCATTGCCCGACGGAAACGACAACTTCGTGGTTTACTACGATGCCTCGAACCTTAGTCTTGGTTGTGTTCTCATGCAACGAGACAAGGTTATCGCGTACGCTTCTCGACAACTCAAGATCCACGAGAAGAACTACACCACACACGACCTCAAGCTTGGCGCAGTTGTTTTTGCGTTAAAGATTTGGTGACACTACCTTTATGGTACAAAGTGTACGATCTTCACCGATCATAGGAGCCTACAACATATCTTTGACCGGAAGGAACTGAATATGCGTCAACGCCAGTGGGTAGAACTACTTAACGATTACGACTATGAGATTCGTTACCATCCAGGCAAAGAAAATGTTGTTGCCGATGCTCTCAGTCGACGAAGCTACTTGCTTAGCGTTCATAACTCCCAAGCCCAGTTTAATCTCGAAGCTCTAATCCGTGACGCGCAGCATGCTTGTTTTACCGAGCGAACTTTGAAGAAGGAAAGAATTCTAAACGATGGCGCCCAACTCGAGAATAAATCCAATGGTATTTTTCATTACTTGGATCGAATTTAGATTCCCAAGCGTACGGACTTGCGACAACTTCTGATGAACGAAGCCCACAAATCTCGATATTCCATTCATCCAGGTGCCGACAAAATGTACCAGGACATGCATTACAAGTACTGGTGTCCAGGCATGAAGAAGGATATCGCTATCTATGTTTCTAAGTGCCTGACCTGTTCCAAGGTTAAGGCTGAGCATCAAAGACCCTCTGGCTTACTTGTTCAACCTGAGATCCCAATGTGGAAATGGGAGAGTATAGCCATGGACTTCATAACGAAACTTTCGCGTACTCAATCTGGTCATGATAGCATATGGGTTGTGGTTAACCGTTTGACTAAGTCAGCTCACTTCCTGCCGATACGAGAAGACTTTAAGGTAGAAAGATTAGCTCGAATCTACACCAACGAGATCATTAGTCGACATGGGACGCCTCGTGACATCATCTCTGACCGTGACGGTCGGTTTACCTCGCGTTTTTGGGAATGGTTTCAATCTGCTCTTGGTACTACTCTTAATCTAAGTACCGCTTTCCATCCCCAAACCGACGGTCAGACTGAAAGAACAATTCGCACCCTTGAAGACATGCTCCGTTCGTGTGTCATAGATTTCGGTGGTAATTGGGACGCGTACTTACCTTTGGTCGAATTCTCATACAATAACAGTTATCATTCTAGCATACAAATGGAACCATTTGAGGCTTTATATACGAAAATGAAGATCAAACACGTTGATTCTACGAATACCCGTGTAGTTCTTCCCCAACCCCAAAATTCAACCCAAAGGGCACGGAATTTGAAGTGAAATATGAGTTTTCTCAAAATTAAAATCTGATTGTTCAAATAACTAGAGGGACATATAAATAAGAACAGAAATTCGAAATGGGCCTAAAAAAGATAACGGGCCAAACACAAGCCCAAAAACAAAATGCCCAAAATACCTCAAAAAACATAAAAATGCAAATAACTAATAGAAATAAGCGATTTTTGGCCCGGACGATGACCCAAACCACCATAGGCATTTGCAGCAAGATGGAGCTCGTTCTCACGTTCGTTTCGCCTGGTCACACGCCCAAAACGGACCCCCGTAGCCCAAGTTAGAGCCATTTCAGTGAAGCCCCTTTTGTTACGCGATCTTGGGCCTCCAAATACAAGATGGCCTGCTCCTCCACACTTGGGCCTGCATCACTTTATACGGAAGGAGATGTCGATCACCTATTGTATGGCACGAGTTCAGAGACATGCAAATTACCGGTCCCGAGCTGTTGCAAGAAACGACAGACAAAATCCTCCAAATTCGAGACAATCTGCTGAAAGCTCAGAGCCGACAGAAAAGTTACGGTGATAGACGCCGCAAGCCCCTTGAATTTGACGTTGGCGATCACGTACCCCTAAAGGTTGCACCTTGGAAGGGGGTGATCAGATTCGGCAAGAAAAGAAAGCTCGCGCCTCGATATGTTGGACCCTTTAAGATTCTGGAAAGGATTGGAAAAGTGGCCTACAGACTCGAACTACCAGAGGAACTGAGTAACGTCCACTCGACTTTCCACGTTTCGAACCTCAGAAAGTGTTTGGCTGACAAGGAATTACATGTCCCTCTTGAGGGCTTGCAAGTGGACGAAACACTACACTTTGTGGAAAAGCCTGTCGAGATCTTGGGACGAGAAACCAAGGTACTCAGACGCTCACGCATTCCCATTGTGAAGGTTCGCTGGGAAGGCAAACGCGGTGCCGAGTTCACCTGGGAACTCGAAAGCGACATGAAGGCGAAGTACCCGCAGTTGTTTGTTACGGCTAAAGCCTAATTTCGGGACGAAATTCCCTTAAGTAGGGGAGGCTGTAACACCCCGTGTTTCGAAAGTCAAAGTCAAAGTCAAGATTGAAGTCAAAGGAAGAAAAAATTGCTAATTGCGATCTGTCAATCCTTGCTCAACTACTATTTTGACTTCTTTGACTTGTAATCGAATCTATTTAATTATTTGCCTTAGTTGTATTATGTGGAGTATCTATTAATAATCGAGGTTTAATCACTATTTAATCGTATGTTTAATCAATTTATCGCTTATCGCTATCGCATCGCAACTCGAATTATGTGTTCTGGATATTGTTTTACGTGTGTGTGCTAATTATGTGTTACTTGTGAATGTTATGTTTATGTCGAGGTGATAATCTCAATCGCAATTCTATCGCATCGCAATCGAATCGAAAACGCTAAACGCAAGTTAATTATAGTGATTGTATGTTAGATATAGTAGTTATGTTATTCGTGTAACTAATGGGTAATACCATCGCATCGCTCCCTTGAATCGCATCGCAACGCTCTACACGCGAATCGAAACGACAAAACTCATCGCGCCGAACTCTAGGATCGAGTGGCCAATTGATCGAGTGGCCATCCGATCGGGCTGCCATCCGATCGGGCTGCCACCCGATCGGGCTGCCACTTTCCCCACTTTCCTTTTGGAGAAACCCTATAAATACCTACCTGTCACATCATTGTGATGTGACAGCTCCCTTGTTCGACCAGCCGACTTCAAGCCCTCATTTCTCTCGATTTCTCTCGATTCTTGTAAGTTTCCAACCTAAATCTTATACTTCTATGATCTACACACACTTTTACATCATTTTCATCTTTGAATCTTAACTTTTAACCGTGAAATCACCGAATTTGAGGTGTTCTAGGATGATGTCATCATGGGGTTCTTATGAACTTCAATGTTTGGCTTCATTCCACCAAGAACAATTTAGATCTGAAGGATTTCCACAAGATTAATCGATGTTTTCGCATAAGATCTACACATATTCATGGTTAAAGGGATTGAGAGAAGGTTTTCCAGCTTTCTTTCAACTCTTTTACACTCAATGCACTCAAACCCGATAGAATCGGAGCTCGTTCTGATCTTCTACTCATTCTTAGTGATGTATTAGTTCCAGATCTGAATTCTATCCAAGTGATATTGATTTCAGGTTTGAACATGAACCACCGTCTCGAACCGCAAACCGGTAGAACTAGGGTGATTCCTGTTCGATCGGGTCACTTGGGTCGAGATAAAGTTTCTGTTGTTCAAGCAAGATATCAAAACGTCTCGTTCAAAACTGCAAAACTTCAAACGAAATCAAGTGTCAAGACGATCTGACCATTGGGACGGATTGCCGTCCAATCGACCGGCCATCCGATCGGATTGCACTTGGATCCACACTTAAAATTTTTATTCAACTTTTCAAGGATCTGAACGTCGAACGGATTGCCGTCCAATCGGATTGCCATCCGATCGAACGACCACCTGATCGAGTGACGTCTCGGACTTTGGTACTTGAATCTACTTTCAAAGATCATCAGTAACTAACGGATTGCCACCCGATCGGATAGCCATCCGATCGAGTGACCGTCCTGCTGTGAACTTGTTCTCAACTAAGAAGACTCGCCAATCGGATTGCCGTCCGATCGAACGACCATTCGATCGACCGACCTGAAGGGTAGAGATACTTCTCTATTTTCAAAATGCTACAACGAAAACTTCAAAGTACAAACCATCATACACAAACACATCCTCACCAAACGAGGTGTCAATCCAATCGAATGGCCATCCGATCGGATGACCATCCGAACGGATTGCCATCCGATCGGATTAGCATCCGATCCTTGGTACATTTGCATCGTTTTACGCGCCGCTCATCTTTATGCTATCGTTAACTGTTCAGGCTAATTTCTCTCAGCGCTCCTTTCAATCCAAAGCAGTGTTTATTAAGTTAAACGCTATTTGTGAGTATACTCGATCCCTTTTTGCTTTATGCACTTTTGGGTGTTTCATACGTTACCTATACTAAATCACATCGAACACACAACGCAAACACTACTTATACGCTAACCTCTAATGCATGTTATACGTGACTTGATGAATGCCTGTTTGTTATGTTAACACATTGATTGATGTCTACCTGCCTTAGCAACGATAGTACTTGATGCGTGCGAAGTGTTACTTATTTTAGGTGTATATTTTAAGCCCTTTTTAACACTTATTTTAGCCAAGTTTTAAATTTATAAAACACGATATTTCACTAACACTAAACACACATATGGGCAAGTGCACCCATCGTTGAGTGCAGTATAGCGTTGGTAAGATACCGAGGTCGTCCAAGGACACAAGAGCTTTTAGTACCGGTTTATCCTCAACGTCTAACCAAAATAAAAGTTTAGAAAAAATGTTTTAAACTAAGAAAAATAAAACTAACTAAAATGCTGAAAATAGAAATAAAAGAAAAACAGATAGACAAGATGAATCACTTGGTTCCGACTCGTATCTAGTATAACCTTTGATTATTTCCGCACTTTTGCACATAATTAAGAGATTATCTTAGTTATTGTAGTAGGCCCCTCTTTTGAAGGCGACGTTACCCTCACCCCAGTAGTTTGAGTCAGCAGGGATACAATCCTAAAAGGGTGGATTATTGGAAGATAATGAATTAAGTTATTAATGCAGTATTGTGGTAGGCCCCACTTTTGGCGGTGACGTTACCCTCGGCTAAGTAGTCTGAGTCAGCAGGGATACAGTCCTAAATAGCCGGGTTATAGTATTAATAGTAGTTAACTTATGAGGGGATCAAAGAGTTTGGACCCCCGCCATCCAATACCGTGAAGTATTGAAGGAGGTCCTACTAAATTTGACCCAGGTCCATTGCAGGACCTCTAAACGCTGAACAATGGCAAGACCTTTACCAAACCGTTCCCTTAACCCCCTACCAGGTAGCCAACATATCTCCATATAGACCGTGGAGATATGAATGGTGAAAATCCTTTATTTTATATAGACAGTAAAATAATGCCAAGACACCACGGACAAACGAAAAGGAAAGATCACCTTCAACATAAGTAACTAGTTATTAAAGTCATTAATACAAAACCAAATAAAAAGTGCAAAAGATTAGAAATAAAAAGTATTATACTAGACACTTTGTCTTCACCAAGTGATGTAAGAGACTTAGGCAAACATGGCCTTGATTGTCAAGAACTCTTACGATCAATCTTGGATCCCGAGACGACTCACACACTCTACGATGGACAATGGATGATGGTGGTGGATGATGGTGTTGTGATGGTGGTGGGTGGTGGATGAAGTGTGAGAGAGGTGGTGTGCCAAGGGATGAGATGAAATGAATCCAAGCACTCCTATTTATAGGCTGAACAGAGAGCTGGACACGGCCCCATGTCCGCTGGGCACGGCCCCGTGTCCGTCTGACAATCTCTCTCCTCATTAATTGTAATTCGCAATTACAATAAATGCGCCTGCTGTACTTTCGACACGCCCCCGTGTCCGTTGAGCACGGCCCGTGGTGGGCAATATAAGCTTCTATAGGTTTGTCTTTTCTGCTGCTTCTTGGGCACGGCCCCGTGCTGGCTGAGCACGGGGCGTGTTCAGTCTTCTGATTTCTCTACTTTGCTTTGGAAGGTGCCGTTGAGGGGTCGGGCAGTCCACTAATTTTCCTTTTCTTGTATTTATGTTGGATTTAGCTGTCTTTTTGTTTCTTTTGCGTTTTTGAGCTCATTTAATCCTGAAAATACAAAAGGAAGACAAAAACACTCTTTTTCCAATATTAGTACTTAAAAAGGGTTAGTTTTATGCCTCATTTGATGTAATTTATATGTTGCATTTTACACACATCAAATACCCCCACACTTGAACTTTTGCTTGTCCTCAAGCAAAACTCTTTAATATGTGGCTTACACTCCCAAATGGAATAGGTAGAAGAGAAGGTTTTGGGCTTGTCGTAGAGTGTCGGGATTTCCAAGATCTTTTTGGGGTTTTATTTTTATTTATTTACACTCTTATTCGTAATGATTTATTTAGAACTTTTTATAAAAGAAATTACTTATTTGGGCATAACATGCCTTTTTAAAATTTTATTTATATACAAGTTCACATACCTCGCGGGGAAATCACTCACACTCGGCCGAAGGTGTATTTTTAGTGAATCACTCGAGAGCGGCATGGAACTTATTCCTACCATAGGCTTGCCAAGAAATCAATCCTCCTCCTTTTTAACTTTTATACCTTTGTAGATATCAAGAGGACTTTGTGGGTTAAGGGTTAGGCTAGGGTTAAAGGTAGGTGGTTGGGTAAGTGGTTAGTAGAAAAAGGGCTAAAAGCGTAACAAGTGTCGGTTTTCGTATTTTTGCAACTTTTTATTTTGATGAAGCTTTTATTCAAACTAAGTTATTTTTGATTAACTTGTTTGTTTATTTTCTTTTTGCTTCATCATTATCACACATTTTTTTTTTCACGAAGAACCGAACTTGTTACTAAAATAAAGGGTTAAAAATGAAAAAGGGTTTTGGTGGGTAAAAGGGTTTTTTTTTTTTTTTTTTTTTTTTTTGGGTGATGAAACGAAAAGGTTTAGGCTCAAAGGGGCTAACTAGGGGGGTTTTTGGGTAGGCGGTAAAAGAAAAAGAAAAATAATGGTGTAGAAATAAAAAGGGTTAGTCCTAATGCCTCCATCATTTACTTACTTGGGTTTAAGTTGATAAGGACCGGGAATGTATTGTCATGGCAAGTTCTAGAGTCGTAAGAACCAAGCGGCTATTCACACAAGAAACGAAAAATGAGCATTTAGTCAAATGATATGTAATTGTGTGCTCAATAAAGGCTCAAAACTCACTTTTGTGGGAATGGGTTTTTATGTGATCAAGTATATATAATCAAATTTTAAATAAGTTTGCTATGCCTTTTCATAATTTTCTTATGTTGGTTCTTTTTATCACTACGTTATCGGTTGTAAATTCGTAAAAATATAACCTTTTTGAGAACTTGAATTTCCCGAGTTAAACCTAGACAAGTAAAAAAAAAGAAATTTTTGAAAAAAAAAATTTGGGGTGATTAGTGGTTCCAATAGAGTTTTGTGTAAGGCTTGTATTTAGGACTTGCAAAATTCAAGGTTTTAGCATCCCCCCCACACTTAAATTACACATTGTCCTCAATGTGTCCCAAAAATAAATTTTTAGGTTGATTAGATGTGTAAAATAGTGTTTAAAAAGCAAAAATTTGTGTTACTGGGCACTGAACACGGCCCCGTGTTATCCGGGCACGGCCCCGTGTTCAAGTGCCAGTAACAAAATTAAAATAGAAGAAACAGAAGTCTGGACACGGGGGTGTGTTGGGTGAACACGGCCCGTATCCAGGTACCTGAACTGGGTGTTTTTCTGCAGGAGGTTCGGCACGGGGCCGTGTTGGTTGAGCACGGCCCGTGTTGAACTTTCTGAAATGGAGAGAATTGTCGGGTTGCCTTGTTCTTGTGCATGGGATCATTTTTCTCGTTCCCCTTTTCATCCTTTACCACCATGAGTGTGTTTTATTCATTACAAACCATCCAAACCTTAAAACCATCATTTCATTTCATCATAGAGAGAACTTACATAATTCTAAATTAAAATAAAACTAAAACTTAACTAGATAGGTCAGCAGGTACACGAGGTTATCATAAGGAGTTCTACTATTTTAAGAAAATTTCGAGAATGGTTTCCCGATATAGTAGGACTTTTAGCCGAACGAATTCTTCCCTAAACGTTGTTTAAAGCCATTCTTCGATCTCCCTAGGAAGGAAGAATGCGGCTTCATTTTCCTCTGCTGCTGGTGGTTGAGGGGGAACATTCACCGGGACTCCTTGCACCACTCTTCGTGGAAGCTCTTGGTGCATGGCGTACCATTCGGCTGGAATGACAACTTCGGGCACCATGTTCCACGCCCTTTGGGTTATTAAAGGTACCAAAGGCGGGGAGGCGAGAAGGTTCAACCTCTGGTGCAAGAGGTTTACTTCATGGAGACAGCCCTCCAGCCCTACTGTAAGATGGTTGATACGGTCGACCAATGCTTCTTCCACTCCCGTCATTTCATCAATAGCCTCCCTTAGAGCGTAAACATAGTTTACAAGAGAGTCTTCTGCTGTTGAAGATCTCCTCCCTTGTCGGTTATTTCTTGAAGATGATCCGCTTGTTCTGCTTGCCATTTTCTGTGAAGGAAACCGAAGAAAGCTGATTTTTTTGCAAAACAGAGCCCCTGGACACGGCCCCGTGCTCGTTGAACATGGCCCCGTGTCCATTTGTCTGCAGGATTTTTGGCTAAAGAATCTTGGAGTTTTAAATTATTTTTATGATTTCTATCTGGGTTTTAAGCTCAAATAATTTAAAACAAAGTTATACAACTAACTTTAAGCAAGAATCTTTAGCAAATAATCTTACAAGCTTCACATAGAGGGTTGGAATCAAGGGATTTCCAAGCTTCCATGGAGGAAATTTTGAAAAAATTTTGAAAGAGGAGGAAATGAATAAAAGTGGAAGGGACAAGAGGGTCCTTTGGAACCTTCTTTTAACACTTACCTAGGATGGTATGAGTGAAAATCCCAGGGATCTCTGTCAATTGAGGTGGTCAAAATGAGCAGGAATCAGGCTGCATTTAAAGAAAACGACAGCGCACTAGGCACGGCCCCGTGTTGACTGGACACGGCCCCGTGTTCAGAGGAAATCCTGACACATTTTGTCCGTATTCTGACCAAATCAGCAGAGAATCTTTTTTAGTGAGCACGGGGGCGTGTTGACCTGGACACGGCCCCGTGTCTGGAGGCTGCTTTATGGAGTTTTGCTACTTCAAGGATCTCATCGATATCGGGTGGTTCCTTACTGGTTGGAACAACCCCAAAGTGCCTAATATAGACTAAGGCGAGAACGCAAGAGGTTGTCGGTGAGGGTAATTCCTATTTTCATTCTAAGTGGACAAGTCCAACCCTTTCCCGGGCTCTTGTTAAAGAAGGTGTATGCCGAATCGCTCAGGTCTATGTATGCACCGAACGAAGTCGATGGAGAGTCCTTCACGGCACAATCGACACAGGGACGACTATCGTCCAAGTCTTTGCTAGGTACGAAGGTATTTTCGGGAGCAACGAGGTTGTCGGAATGCGGTTCCAACATTTCTTCATGGGTATCGTCTTGGGGTGGATCAATAAAATCCTTCCCAAGCTCTTCTAACCATTTCAGAATTAGCTCTTCTAGTTGAAATAACTCGCCAAGGAGCATTTCCCCTAGAATATCTGGCTGGGCGCATTCGAGGGAGAAATAGTGCTTATTTTTACTTTCGCCCCTCTTAAGGTTGTGAGAAGTTGGTGGGTCCATGTAGTGGGGCCTATAATTTAGGAAGTAGCATTTTACTTCTTCATGTTCGCCACCACATAATTGACACCACGTACCATAAGAGTGCCGAAAGTAAAAATAATTACTATCACTCATGTTTATGTCAGAAATTACCAACCGCCGGGATCTAACGGTTCTGTTTTCAGTAACTGAAACTTGGCACGGGGGCGTGTTGAGTGGGCACGGCCCCGTGTTCAGCTTACTGTCTGATGTAAAACAGGATTGCCAATTCCAATGATTGAGCACGGGGGCGTGTTCAGCGGGCACGGCCCGTGCTGAGCTCTGCAGAAGCTGAAAAACTAAGAAAATCCTAAAAAAATAAAAAGAAAAATAAAAGATGATTAGGCCGTTGATTCCTAACTTTCTTAAAATCCTTGTGTCCCCGGCAACGGCGCCAAAAACTTGATGCGTGCGAAGTGTTACTTATTTTAGGTGTATATTTTAAGCCCTTTTTAACACTTATTTTAGCCAAGTTTTAAATTTATAAAACACGATATTTCACTAACACTAAACACACATATGGGCAAGTGCACCCATCGTTGAGTGTAGTATAGCGTTGGTAAGATACCGAGGTCGTCCAAGGACACAAGAGCTTTTAGTACCGGTTTATCCTCAACGTCTAACCAAAATAAAAGTTTAGAAAAAATGTTTTAAACTAAGAAAAATAAAACTAACTAAAATGCTGAAAATAGAAATAAAAGAAAAACAGATAGACAAGATGAATCACTTGGTTCCGACTCGTATCTAGTATAACCTTTGATTATTTCCGCACTTTTGCACATAATTAAGAGATTATCTTAGTTATTGTAGTAGGCCCCTCTTTTGAAGGCGACGTTACCCTCACCCCAGTAGTTTGAGTCAGCAGGGATACAATCCTAAAAGGGTGGATTATTGGAAGATAATGAATTAAGTTATTAATGCAGTATTGTGGTAGGCCCCGCTTTTGGCGGTGACGTTACCCTCGGCTAAGTAGTCTGAGTCAGCAGGGATACAGTCCTAAATAGCCGGGTTATAGTATTAATAGTAGTTAACTTATGAGGGGATCAAAGAGTTTGGACCCCCGCCATCCAATACCGTGAAGTATTGAAGGAGGTCCTACTAAATTTGACCCAGGTCCATCGCAGGACCTCTAAACGCTGAACAATGGCAAGACCTTTACCAAACCGTTCCCTTAACCCCCTACCAGGTAGCCAACATATCTCCATATAGACCGTGGAGATATGAATGGTGAAAATCCTTTATTTTATATAGACAGTAAAATAATGCCAAGACACCACGGACAAACGATAAGGAAAGATCACCTTCAACATAAGTAACTAGTTATTAAAGTCATTAATACAAAACCAAATAAAAAGTGCAAAATATTAGAAATAAAAAGTATTATACTAGACACTTTGTCTTCACCAAGTGATGTAAGAGACTTAGGCAAACATGGCCTTGATTGTCAAGAACTCTTACGATCAATCTTGGATCCCGAGACGACTCACACACTCTACGATGGACAATGGATGATGGTGGTGGATGATGGTGTTGTGATGGTGGTGGGTGGTGGATGAAGTGTGAGAGAGGTGGTGTGCCAAGGGATGAGATGAAATGAATCCAAGCACTCCTATTTATAGGCTGAACAGAGAGCTGGACACGGCCCCGTGTCCGCTGGGCACGGCCCCGTGTCCGTCTGACAATCTCTCTCCTCATTAATTGTAATTCGCAATTACAATAAATGCGCCTGCTGTACTTTCGACACGCCCCCGTGTCCGTTGAGCACGGCCCGTGGTGGGCAATAGAAGCTTCTATAGGTTTGTCTTTTCTGCTGCTTCTTGGGCACGGCCCCGTGCTGGCTGAGCACGGGGCGTGTTCAGTCTTCTGATTTCTCTACTTTGCTTTGGAAGGTGCCGTTGAGGGGTCGGGCAGTCCACTAATATTCCTTTTCTTGTATTTATGTTGGATTTAGCTGTCTTTTTGCTTCTTTTGCGTTTTTGAGCTCATTTAATCCTGAAAATACAAAAGGAAGACAAAAACACTCTTTTTCCAATATTAGTACTTAAAAAGGGTTAGTTTTATGCCTCATTTGATGTAATTTATATGTTGCATTTTACACACATCAGTACTATAGTTTGGACTCAGCACCTGTTTACTCAGGGGTTGTTAAGGACAATTACTTCACGTGTTCGCAGTGGTGAACATGTGTTCGGCACTCGCTATTCGGAGTCAACTCGCAGTCATTGGTATTGATAGGATCTTTGTCAATAACTTACATGCTTCACATTATACGTTATACATGCTGGTTATGCGTAAACGATTTCGAACTCTCTTATGCTATTATCAAAATTGTATGCTCACCTTTACACTATGTGTATTGACCTATATTTTAACGTATGTGACAGGTGTTTAGGACGCTGTGCTTTGCTTGCTACTTGATGGAATCGAGCTTAGGAGAGTCTAGAAACAAACAAAGACACTTTATTATATTTGAAATCTGAGTTGTCGGAACAGTTTTATTTGTTTTGGAGATACTCATGTCTGTAATAACTTGCTTGCTTAATAGGTTACGGTATGGAACGTAATATTTAAATATTCGGTAAAGTAGTTGTTATGGAATTTCTCTCGAACAATCTATTTCGCTCAGTGCCATGCCCAGGTGTTTCCGTCATCGGTTGGGGTGTGACATCTTGAACCAGAAAGAACTAAACATGCGCCAACGTAGATGGGTCGAACTTCTCAACGACTATGATTGTGAGATACGCTACCATCCAGGCAAGGCAAACGTCGTAGCCGATGCCCTCAGTCGACGAAGCAATGTGTATAGCGTTCGTGACATTCAAGCCCAGAATAATCTCGAAGCCCTAATTCGTGACGCCCAGCATGAATGCTTCATTGAGAATACCTTGAAAGAGGAAATGAGGTGTGGTGCTGAAACTCAGCCTGTCACCAAATCGAACGGTATTTATCATTACCTCGACCACATTTGGATTCCTAGTCGTCAAAATCTCCAAAGGATATTGATGACTGAAGCCCACAAATCCCGATATTCCATTCACCCCGGTGCCGAAAAGATGTACCAGGACCTTCGTTCTAGGTATTGGTGGCCGGGAATGAAGAAGGATATCGCTCTTTACGTTTCGAAATGCCTAACTCACTCGAGAGTTAAGGCCGAACATCAACGACCCTCTAGCTTACTTGAACAACCCGAGATCCCCATGTGGAAATGGGAGAGTATAGCCATGGATTTTATTACGAAACTCCCGCGCACGCCATCTGGTCACGATAGCATTTGGGTTATCGTTGATAGTCTTACGAAATCCGCCCATTTCCTACCAATACGAGAAGACTTCAAGGTAGAACGATTAGCACAAATCTATACCGACGAAGTCATTTGTCGACACAGGACGCCTCGTGACATCATCTCTGACCGTGACGGTCGTTTACCTCACGTCTCTGGGAGACATTTCAATCCGCCCTTGGTACGACTCTTAATCTCAGTACCGCATTTCATCCCTAGACCGGCGGTCAGACTGAGCGCACGATCCGCACCCTTGAAGACATGCTTCATTCATGCGGTATAGATTTTGGTGGTAATTGGGATTCGTATTTACCTTTAGTAGAATTCTCGTACAATAACAGTTATCACGCTAGTATTCAAATCGCACCCTTTGAGACATTATATGGTAGAAAATGTCGATCGCCTATTGTATGGCACGAGATCGGAGACGCACAAATCACCAGTCCTGAGTTGATACAAGAAACGACAAACAAGATCCATCAAATAAGAGGCAATCTCTTGAAAGCTCGGAGTCGTCAAAAGAGCTACGCCGATAAACGCCACAAGCCTCTTGAGCTCGAAGTTGGTGATCACGTACTCCTAAAGGTCTCACCTTGGAAGGGAGTGATCCGATTCGGCAAGAAAGGAAAGCTAACGCCACGATACGTGGGTCCCTTTAAGATTCTGGAAAGAATTGGCAGAGTGGCCTACCGACTCGAATTACCTGTTGAACTCAGTAACGTACATCCGACTTTCCACGTCTCAAACCTCAAGAAGTGCTTAGCTGAAGAGAATCTTCACGTACCTCTCGAAGATTTACAAGTAAACGAGACCCTGCACTTTGTGGAAAAGCCTGTAGAAATCATGGATCGAGAGACCAAGAAACTTCAACGCTCACGCATTCCCATAGTGAAGGTTCGCTGGGAAGGCAAGCGCGGTGCCGAGTTCACTTGGCAACTCGAAAGTGATATGAAAGCTAAATATCCGCAACTCTTTGTTACGCCTACGGCTTAATTTCGGGACGAAATTTTCTAAAGTAGGGGAGGCTGTAACAACCCGACTTTTCGGATCGTTACCCGTTTGCTCTTGCTTCGATTTATAACAGTCTTGTATAACGGGATTCAACATAAATAAATGGTTATGTTATACTAAATACATTTTTTATCACACTGCACCGCTGCACGCTTAAACGCTTTATATTTGCGAACGCTTACCGCAACACGAATTATAGAGAATTATGCTATTTAAATTGCCGAGTGTGTTTGTTTGTTCAGTAACCACTCACGCCTTCTCATTCGCTTATCACGACTAACACGCTAAATCGCAAACGCTATTATTAGTAATAGCAATGTTATGTTGTGTGTTTTTTTATATATATGCTTTACTTGTGTGTGCTCTATATTTTATGGATTATACTCGCAAACGCTATCGCAACGCAAACTCAACGCTACTCGCACAACTCGATTTATCACTAAAAAATGCAACGCAACGCGACCCGAAATACGATATTACACTAAAACATTTAAAGTGCCAATACTAACTAACGCAATGAGACGCATTAAACGAGCACCTTACACGCGAAACGAGGAAAAGGTTGCACAAAACCGCACCTTCGAACGAAGCCAGCTGGCCTCGTTCATTCTCACTTGCTGATTTCATACCGAACCTCTGTCGAATTGCTGTCCGATCATTTTCAAGTAAGATTTAACAGTTGTATTTGATTGCACAACGATTTCCACTTCGATTTTCCGCAAGAATCACTTCGATTTCATCAAAACATCTAGGTTTTCATCTAGAACTTCATCTTTTTCTTATAAACTTCATCTTTCTCACTTAAACTCTATCTTTTTCATCTTAACTCCTCTGTTTTCATAAAATCTTCATCTTTTTCATCAAAACTTCTTCTTTTACAACAGATTTACACTTAACCGAGTGTATTGGGACTAGCCACGGCTTCCTAAGTTAGAAATCAGTTGATTTCACACTCACCAAGTGTTAGATCAAAGTAAAAAACCTTTTTAAATTTTCTTAAACATGATTTTTACACCAAAACGGACCAAAGAGGAAATATATTTCATTCACTGAATAGTGGAACGAGGTAATGTCGAACCCAGCTTGAATAGGACTCGGAAACACATCTGATTCAGGAGAAAAAATAGCACTGATTGCCAAAAATAGCCACGTTTGTGAACTGGAATGTTCTGTGCGAAGCCAGCTTCGTACGAAGGCACTGCCTTCGTACGAACGCACATGGCCTCGTACGAAGGCACTGCCTTCATACGAAGGCTCTGGTTTTACACATCACAGCCCGATTCTCACCCGTGACACGATCAAAGACTTCTCTGACTCTAAGTTTAATCAATAGCTTAAGGTTGGAGGGATGAACACTTGATTTTCCGAAGACAGACGCGAAGACACTCGATTTTGGACAATGGAAGCCCCACAAGTGCGAAGACCCACCTTCGTACGAAGGCACACCTTCATACGAATGCACCAGCTTCGTACGAAGCTTCTGTTTCCCACCGACACTCCGATTTTTCGACCGTTTCAGCACTTTAGAGGACTTACACTTCTGTTCCCGTACGCAGGCTGATCCGGCGCTCCCTTCAATCCATTAAGGATCGTGTTTCTTGATTAGTACAGGCTCTTTGAGTATACTCGAACCCATTTTCGTTTAACACATTTTTGGGTGTTACATAGGTTCTCTATTAAAACACAATACACAACGTAAACACTTTATAAACGCTAACTGCTCCCGCATGCTATACGTAATTTGTTGAATGCCTGTTACTATGCTTACGCAATGTATTGCCAGACCGCCTTTAGCAACGATAGTACTATAGTTTGGACTCAACACCTGTTGTGACATGGGTTGCTAAGGATCACATACTTTACTTCATGCGTTCACTTCGATGAACACGTGTCGCGCATACTCTACTCACAGTCACGTGGTTAGGTTGTATCATTGTTGGTAGTTACATGCATCGCCCGTTACGTGTTACATGCTGGTTATGCGTAAACGCTTTTTATACTATATCTATGCAAACTTGTATACTCACCTTTACTTTATGTATTGACTTTTATTTTAACGTATGTGACAGGTTGATGGTCTGTTTGCTGCAATGGATTAGGAAGTCTAGAAACCCGCAAATAAAATCTAGGTTGTCGGACTTGTTTTGTTTGAGAGACATGATATCTGTTTTGACTGTTTGTTGGAATATTTGTTTAATAGTATGGGATATTAAACGTGATAAATATTGGTAATGAATAGTTGTTATGGATTCTCTTGAGCAATCTGGTTCGTCTAGTGCCGCGCCCCGATGTTTCAGCCATCGGTTGGGGTGTGACACCCCTCGGCTAACATCCACCGCCGTCACAACCACTACTTCCCCCTGTCGCCGCTCGTAACCCTAGAACCCCCATCACATAACATCTGCCGCCGCACCCAAATTCCATATCTGCAACCCTATACCTTAAAACCCCCAAATCCTCCACCACTCTTTTACCAGCCACCTCTAGTGAACACGTCGGAAAAAAACCTGGCCGCTCAACAAAAAAACCTGCAAATTGTACAAACCTAAACCCTAGTCGCCCTGAACTGGAAACAAGATCGGATCCGACGACACCTAGTGCGGCTTGGGTTTCTAATCGCGGATTTTAGCGGAGATTATATCTGAGGCTACTGGTGGCGAAAAGGAGAACTCCTTGGGGTTACATTGACCTGCCAAATGAATCTAAAAATTGATAGCTTCAATTGATAAATAAATACATATGCACTACTTGTTATTTAGTTGTTGTGCAAAATATGGTGGTTTTGATTATTTGGAAGGAATGGGGTGGTGGTGGTGGCTGCGGTGGCGGTTGGTGGTGCTAGTGGTGGTGGGTGGTGGATGGTAGAGAGAAGGCAGAGATAGGGCTGTAAATGAGCCGAGTCGAGCCAAGCTAGACCCAGTTCGAGCTCGGCTCGAACTCGATTCAAGCTGGCTCGGTTTGAGCTCGAATTTCAAATCGAGCTGAGATTTGAGGCTCAAGTTCGACTCGATTAGAATTTGAGCTAGCTCAGCTCGGCTCGGCTCAATCTAGCTCGAACTAACAAAGAACCGTAAAATTTACTACTTAAAAAAACCCTTAAAAATGAATTTCTTCATATACTAAGGGCCATAATTGCCATTTAATTTAACCATATGGAAAATATGCAAGTATAAATAGTTGATTCACTTTGTACATTGTCTTTACCTTCTTATAGGGGAGATACTCCCTTAGTTTTTGTTTTCTAAGCGATATAGGACAAAAAAATGAAGGATATAAACTTTATCGAGCCAGGCCAAGCTCGAGCTCGGCTCATTTACACACCGAGCCGAGCCGAGCTGGCTCCTTTACAACCGAGCCAATTTCGAGCTGAGCTTTCTTTGAGCTTTTTTCGAGCGAGTTTCGAGTGAGCTGCGAGCCACGAGTTTTTTGAACACCCCTAGGCAGAGAGAGGGAGAGGTGATAGAAAGAGGGAGTGTGTGTAAATAAAAAGATAGAGATGTATATTCAAGATATTAACAATAAATTAATACTTACATTTACAAAATTACTTAAATGCCCTTTTAGTTAAAATACAATTTGGATGGAGTTAGAGCCGGGGAGCAAACTGGCAAAAAACTTGAAACATCAAGGAGGAAAATGGTTATTTTTAAAGGTTTGAATTAAAACCATTAAAGTGACCAAATCAATAAAGTAAAACGAAAGTTTACTCAAAGATTTAACTACAAACAGTAATTCTAACTTCTAAGCATATGACTTATTATTGAAAAAAAGTTATAATAATTATTTTTTCATCTCTTTTCTTTTTTTTAGTTTTAACTAGGTTATAACCCCGTGTATTACACGGGTTGAATAAATGAATTTTATATACTAAATAATAAAACAATATATCTTTAAAAACCTCATTTATTGCACAGGTTGAATAAATATCATTTCTAAATATTAAGTAATAAAAAGTTATATTTATAAGAACCATACTGTACGGGTTGAATAAATGTAATTTTATATACCAAATAATACAAAAGTTATATCTTTAAAATGGGGTAACTTTGTAGAATAGTAACCAAGTTTTAAAAGTGTTACAATTTGGTCACTCAAGTTTCAAAAGTGTTCCAATCAAGTCACTCAACATTCATTTTTCATGAAAATTAAGGGTTTTTCATCCATTTCATAAGTAATCATGGTGATGTGGATTTTTGTTTCTTTTTTCCCTTTTATTTTATGCTAACTTTGAGTGATGACGTGAATTGTAACTTGTTTTTTTAATTTTTAATCTAATTAAAGTGTTTTAATTTTTAATAAATATATTTTCATATATTAAAATAATCCGACCCCAACATCTTATTCTTCATTTTTTCTTGACATATAGAAAAAAAAGGGCATGACTCGATTTGAATTTTAAGTTATCTAATTGGGACAAAAACGATACGAGTGACCTAATTAGAACATTTTTGAAACTTGGTTACTATTCTGTGACATTTTTGAAACGTGTATTGCACGGGTTGAATAAATAGAATATTGTTTACCAAATAATAAAAAAAAAGTTACATCTTTAAAAACCTCCGTGTATTATATGGCTTGAATAAATATAATTTTATATACCAAATAAAGAAAATTATATTTTAAAAAACTAATGGATATACTCGGTACGCGACATATATGGTGATTGCGGAGATGATTATTGAAAAGAAGAAACAGTGGTCAAACATGCTATTCAAGAAGCAAATAATCAGCCATTTGAGTGATAAAATATAAATTATATTTAAAAAAAACCGTAACAAATCTAATTTTATATATAAAGTAATATTGAAAGTTATATACAATTTATTAAAAATTATGTAACAAAGTCGATATAATAATTTTTTTAACAATGAAAATAAAAATAAATAATATGTTAATAAAAAGTTCGGTTTTTGTGATAAATAATTTGGTTATATAAAATATCTTAAATTAATAATAGATGAAAGTACTAAAATGGTCCCTGAGGTTTGGTCACTTTTGCCACTTCTGAACCCCATGTGGTTTCAATTTTGTTGTCATTTTCGTTCAAAAGCAAAATCTAAAATCTAACAATTTTGCCATTCACGAAAAGGGAAGAAAAAGACAAAAAGCTAAAGGTTAACTGAAAAATATGACCATATTGTGATTTTGGATGAAAATGACAACAAAATTAAAACCACAGGGACTCGGATTCAAAAGGTTTGCGTTTTGGACTAAAGTGGCAAAAGTGACCAAACCTCAAGGACCGTTTTGGCAGTTTACTCATTAATAATATTTAGTAGGAGAGTTATTTATAATTAATTAGAAGAGATTAAACTAAATAATAATTATCTATAAAATATTAAATTAAATAATATTTAGTATGAGGGTTATCTTTAATTAATTAGAAAATATTAAACTATAACAATAATTTTCCATCAGCCATAGCCTAATATGATGACAAGTGTCCATAAAATGGTTTCTTTTATTATATAGTATAGATATGCTAAATTAACTACAAACAGTAATTCTAAGCATATGACTTATTATTGAAAAAAATATATAATAATTATTTTTTCATCTCTTTTTTTTTCTAGTTTTCATATGCTAAATTTATTTTTTCAAGCCCACTTTTGTGTGTTGGATATGAGTCACTACAAAACATTGGTTTCTGATCGAGTAAACTTCTGTTTTGTTCTCTGTTGTTTGGTCACTTTAACGGTTTTGCTCAAAACCTTTAAAAATAGTCATTTTCCTCCAATAGTTTGCTATGGTTTTTCCATTTTGCTCCCCGCCTCTAACTCCATCCAAATTGTGTGTCTTTCCAGGGAGCAAAATGAAAAAACCATAGAAAACTATTGGAGGAAAATAGCTATTTTTAAAGGTTTGAGGCAAATCCGTTAAAGTGACCAAACCACGGGGAGCAAAACGGAAGTTTACTCTTTTATATAAATAATCATGGTTTTCGAGCAGATCAGATCGAGCCTGCATCATGAAGACTCGTTGAACTATAGAGCTATTGAATCGAGTCTAACCTACACCAAACCAAGTTTAATCAAGACTTCATGGGTGTTTGAATAATGAATCTCTATTACTCATGCTTTAACTGATAGTCCACTTTACTCTTGTATCTCAACCTCAACTACTCAAAACCCAAGAATCAGCTATCTAAACTATACCCATACCCGGGTTGATCGTCCACTTCACTCAAATATGCCAACCCAAACCGTTAAAAATCTAACAAAATATGAGAACAACGTTAACATCTATTATTATGCTGATATCCCTGTAGCTTCCTCCGGTATCAAAAATAGGAAACCGACTGGCAAAAATGTGCAGATGACTTGAATGGCTATCCCGAAACTAAGGTTATCAAAAGAACCTGAAGAGATGTTCAAAACCGAAGCCAAACCCGCACCAAGAAACCCGCTGATTGTGGCCCCAAGGTTGTTTATTGACATGAAGAGAGCGAATAAAGTCCCTTCTATTCCAGGTGGACATAGATGGCCTGATAAGATGAGGAAAGGCATGAACCTGCAAGTCAATGAGAAAGTTAGTAAAAGAAGCTACATGTTGACTTTAAAAGGTCACAATCGATGTTTTCTTGTTTGACATAGATCAGATTATAAAACGAATTTTGATACGTTTTCTAGAAAAACTATCGCAACTGGAGTCCATTTTAATAAGAACATGTTTTGACCCGAACAAAAATTACACTTTTTTAAGATGATCTGTTTTGACCCAAACCTAGTTGGACACAAACCAAATTGATACTTCTTTAAATGACCCGTTTTGACTCTAACCAAATTGACGCTTTCTTTAAATGACCCGTTTTGACCCGAACCAAATTAATATTTTTTTTAAATGGATGATTTTGACTCGAACCAAATAGTTATTTTTTTAAAAACCGGCCGTTTTTACCCGAACCCAGTTTGACACTTTGACCCGACGCCATTTAAACCCCAACCCACTTTGACGTTTGACCTGAACGCGTTTTGACCCAACCCACACGTTTGTCAGTATTAGTGGGAACAAACCATCATCCGTGTTAAACTACAAGAAAACACCAAAACTTATGTGTGTAAATGTGTAATTATCCATCTTAACAGCAAAATCATTTAAAGAAACAACACATGTGAAGAAAATCAACGAAACGCTTACTTGAACTGATTGATTGCATCGGAGATAGCAGACCCAAACAACATCATTGTCTTATCTGATATACCTAACGAAACATTCAATCTTGTAACCAGAACTATATCTAGAAGAGTTAGCAAAGCCAGAGCAACATGTGCAAACCTGCATACATATAATTTCAATTAGCAGCTTATTTATTAAGCTTTGGTGTTCGAGTGTGATTTTCAACAAAAAACTTACATGAGAATTCTTCGTAATTTCATTTTCTTTAAAAATCGATTGTAAATGAAAGTTCCAACCATGAGGCCTATCCATCCGATAACACGCGCTGTGCCCAGAAATGATGCTTCCAAGTTTAGGACTTCTGTTTGGTAGTAGAACATGACGGTTTGGAGGTTTGGCATCGTTACCTGTGCTAGGAAAAACCAAGCCATTGGTCTGGTCTCCAAGTCAAATCAAAACAGAATTTAAAATAAATATCTTTTCATATTTTTAGAAACTGTGTTTGAGACGGTTAATATTCATACATAAGTTCATGATGAGTTAACTTTTGCATTTATTTTGGAGCAGTAGGAACGAAAGGTAATGTACAAAATTATTTACCATTTCGTACCTGAAAATAATTGGTTGCCGAAAAGCCTTAAACAAAGTATAACCAGCCGTTTTTAACGACTGAATCAATTGTGACAAGAAAGATCCATCTGTTTCAGGCATCTGATCATTGCTTCTGTTAGTCTTTCTCTTCTTTTTCTGTTTAGAACTCTTGTTTCTCCTCAAAGCATTGGTTTGATGCACGTTAATCAACGGTTTATCTTCGTCTGATATACTTCCATTGGAACCATTAGAGGTAGAAAGATTTTGTGAAGGCTTAGAGTTTTCAGAACTTTCGTTCACGAAAACACATGAAAGTAGCTGTACGGTTGGCAAAATCGCAAAAACCAGAAATATGTCTTCCATCTGAAAGTTAGTTAATGCGTATCCTCCTAATAAACTCCCACAGATTCCCCCGAGAGCCATTGCCATCCATGATACTGATTGCAGGTCGCCAGCAAACCTAGCTCTGATCACACGTAATTTTGTACAAAAATGGAAATTGTAAACTTTCACTAACGGGTCGAATGGGTAACATCAACAAATTAAGTAAAAGGGAAACTAAGTAAAAGGGAAACAGGTCGAAAGTCATCCAGAGTAGGGGTGCAAACGAGCCGAGCTCTGCTCGAGCCTAAGATATAGCTCGTTTATTTATCAAGCCCGAGCTCGAGCCTGGCATGTGAAGCTCGTTAGGCTTGTCAAGCCTTATCGAGCCTTACTGTAATATTAGATTCTATTAATATTTAATAACATTTATCCCTTATTTAAAGTTGTCTAGTAAATGAGTCGAGCCGAGCCGAGCTTATTTAAACTTGTTTACGAGCCGAGCCCGAACCTAAAAATAGGCTTGTCTAGTAAATGAGCCTGAGCCCGAGCTTCACTTATCGAGCTCGCGAGCCTAAACGAGTCTATTATTTATATTATTTTTATTTAATATACTAATGATTATAAACGAGCCTCGAGCTCAAGCTCTCATAAGTTAATCAAGCTCGGGCTCGGCTCGGCTCGTTTGCACCCCTAATCCAGAGTGCATTTTTAACGCTTACAATCTACTAGATGGATTTCTTAGAAAAATAAGTTTAGTTCAGTAATCACATTTAAGACCATAAATTATTATTAATAAAGATTCTTCGCAAAAAAAGAATTCATCTCAATTTTGAAGTTCAAAATCAGTCCTTTTGACTTCAATAATTAATATATCTTTCATGTGACAAAAAATATTAGATGTCTTAGAAGAAAAAAGAAAAACTAAAACAAGAGGAACGGGAAACCGACTGGATGGACATACTTTTCAAGTCTTGCAGCTTCAGCAATCATTGCATCAATGACGACATCTGCCATTGCGGAACCAAGATTCTGCAATAACAAGAAGATCATAAGTTGATCTCTTGAGTTTCTTATGGTTTCTTCCAGACCGATAATCACCCACGGGAAGAGTGAGAGAAGTGTAGCGATGACTAAATAAGGAATCCTTTTCCTTCCTTTTATCGGGATACAATCTGACAATATTCTGCATCCAAAAATGCACACGTGTAAACATATTAATGACCAAACCCAAAAAATAGTAGTTACAGCTGCCTAACCAATCTTGATACACATGCAAGCTGATTTACAAAATGCATCCACACAGAGACTTTTTATAATCGTATATTGATTATCTTTAGCACTTTCTATTATATTCAGTAAATATATTCCAAAAATCACAGTTAGATCAATACCCGTATATTGGTTTTACGCTCCATGGAAAAAATGCTATTGAAGTCACGAACTGAGAAGCTGAGGGCGACAGTTTTAGTCTGTCTTTCAGCTGATATGAAACCGCTGTCCAGACAAATGATCTAAAACCCTAACAATATGTAATAGAAAAAGGTTTCACTGGTTAGTAAGAATAAAACAAAATAGTTCAAATAGGGAGGAAGATAACAGAAGCATACAACCAAATTGTGGTAAGAAAATTATTCATTCTGATATATAAACTTAGGATTTCTACAAGATGTCCTCATATTTCATGAAAAAGAGAAGAAAGAAAGAACGAAGATTTATGGGGAATATAATTACTGCAAGTGATCACATGAAGTTTGCGAAAAGAAATCTACTGACTGAGTGAAGGCGAAATATGATAATTGTGTTCCTTGGTGCAATAAATGGCATGAAGTTGACCCCTTCTCTATACATGTACTTCGACTACGTACTTGTTTATATGAGTTTTTAAAAAGGAACAAATCCATAGTTGACAGTGGATGTTGAACAAATCAGTTTTTTTTTGCCTCAGAATAGGCATGAAGTCATGAACTTGGTCACAAAATCCAACACTTCACTTATCTACAAGTAATATTTAGTACAAGTTCCATATACCATTTTCTTCCCTTGTTTATATGCTTCAGCTTTCCAAAAGAAAGAGTCACAGTATAACTAGAAGGCCTCAAAGACGAACCCATCGTTACCACCCAACTACAAACTAATAACCCTTTATCAATAATCTAAAGAAGCTTGAATTATTTATAACGCCCAATTATTTCTAACGCCCAACTATAAAATTCTAAACACCCAAAAACATCAATAAAAACACGTATGAACATTATCTACGACTTTTGAATCTAAACCAAACAACAGAAACAGCTAATCGTATAACTTGATCCCCAAACTTGCACAAACAGCTAATCGTAACCACCACCACCATCATCAACTGCAATCATAATTAAAAATAAACAAATGCTATAATCAGTTTCATATATCTGCCCTAAAGATAATAATGCTCCTGAATTATTAGGGTCCAAGTAATCAGATTCAAAACTGACTAATTTCTACATCACAGATCATACACATTCTTATTTAAACTTAAAAAAAACCCTAAAACTTAATATATCTCCACATGAACACCCAAACACATCAATACAAACACGTATAACCATTCTAAATCAAACAACGGAAACAGCTAACCGAATAACTTGATCCCCAAACTAGCATAAACACTTTAAATTCATTCGTGTACGTAATCACCACCATCATCATTACCAATCGAAATTGAAAACAAACAAATGCTATAATCAGTTTCATATATCAGTTTCACAGATAATACACATTCCGTTTAAACCTTAAACACACACACACACACACCTAAAAGGCTAAAACTCAATAATCCTCTACCTAAACACCCAGACACATGAATACAAACACATATAAACAATATCTACAGCTTTCAAATCTAACTGAAACAGCTAATCGCATAGCTTGATCCCCAAACTTGCACAGCCAGTCAATCGTGTACGTAATCATCGTCGATTGCAATCAAAACTGTAAATTAACAAATGAGAATGATGTGAAATTGTACCTGAGTGAAATAAATCAAACAGACGAGCCAGATAAACGAGGCGCCGAAAGCAGATCGCAGGTGTTTCAGCCATTCGATCATATTGTTGCTGCAGATTCGAGAGTTTAGGGTTTGCGAAAATCTCGAATTTTGGGAGAAAATAGCAAGAATTGTCGTCGAAGAAGAAGAAATGAGGAACGCGTTTACTTCAAACCGGTTTTTATGTTCAAACGATTTTCTTTGTCGTTACTCCTTTCACGTCAAGTTTTATCATCAAATAGAATTAATATTAATAATATATGACGTAATTGACGGGTTAATAACACCACGGGGTAAGCTTTGGCTACCGTGTTGTCTTGCTGGTGTGGGTTTGAACTTTGAAGCCTGGCGTGTGACGGGAGTAAGGTTAGTTGACTGGCTTAGATTGGCTTGTGAGATAGGACCGTTGGGCTAGCCGTTGGCCAACGACTATTTAAAAAAAAAATCTTTTACTTATATTCTATATAAATCAAACAATTCTTACTCATTTTTACTATCCATAAATTCAAAAACCACTATCAACCTCTAAAAAATATATATAATGGTCACGCCCCTTCCACACCCCACTTTTTTAGGTGTGGACTGGTGGAGCACACAACTGCCACGTGTCGAGCCCATTTTAGTTGAAAATGAAAAGCCTAAATTAAGTTTGCATTTCAATTATCAATAGACTAAAATTAAAATAAACCCAAAATAATATTCATAAGAAAATTAATATACCTATGATCATAAAGTTATATCGTTTGCTAACTTGGATAATACATCTAACCTTGTAAAATTGATGATGTAAACAATGAAGCATATTTCATATACGTTGATATATTGTTTATTGATGTTATATATTAACTTTATCGATTGCAATGACAAGTGTAGAAAGATGTTTTTTTCGTCAATGTAACATATGAAATCAAAATTGTGTAAACGGTGGGTGATGAATATATAAACAATCTTGACATTTGTTATAGCATATTTATATTTTTGTTATTAATTTTCCACCGACATTGTATTTTTATTATGTGTTTTTTCTTGATGGCATTGTATTTTTGTTGTGTGATTGAAACCTTGCCGATCAAAAATTCTATATTTAGAGTTACCTGCCCTTGGGAGGGGACACAACAACTAGAAATCGAGGGCTAGTGGCTAATACCCCGTAGGCGGAGGAGCAAAAGGAGAAATCCACCCGAAAAGGGCTCACATCTAATTAGCTAGTTTTTTAGAAATTCAAACACCGAATGTAAGTTGCCGAGGTGCTAAGCAGTGTTTTAAAAACCGGTAAATACCGGCCGGTTATACCGGTGTTACCGTTTTCAGATGTAAATCCGGTACGAAACACCCCGGTAAATAAGTGAAACGGCATAAGGTTTGTACCGGCGGTAAAATCCGGTATACCGGTTTGAAACGTAATACCGGTACCGGCCCAATGTTATTTTAGTTTGGGTTGTTATTTATTTTTATTATATATGTTACTTATCTTACGTAATTTTTATATATTATAATTATTCGTAACTAAAACTGCTTATTTAATATTGTATGAAACGAAAATAGTTATCCTCTAGTTGATGAGGATAGCGATAATAGTGAATTTAATCTTTTATGTGATCATGAACTTGATGTATTAACACTCAAATGGTTTATACGAATATACATTATCACATTTGTTGGAAAATTGAATGATTTTCAATTATTTTTTGGATTATTTTTTTATTATGGATTAGCTTTTGGATTACCTTTTAATATGTAATCATGCATTTTTGGATTTACTTTTGAGTTGATGTTGTAATTTATGAAATTATAGAGTTAACTAGTCAACCCGGTTGAACCGCTTGGTACAACCTGGTTCAACCGGTTGAACCATTTTTTAGATTAATCCGGTTTAATTTAAAAACCGGTTTTTAAAACATTGGTGCTAAGCATACATCGGAGAGAGTCCGAAACTAAATTTTGTGTATAATTAGAAAATTGTATGAAAGGATACCATGTGAATTAAAAATAGAAAGAAAAAAAAAACAGAAAAGTGTCGAAATATGCTTCTCAACTTTTCTTTTTATCCCTTTAAATCTTTGTATTCATATTATCCTTTTTATCCCTTTTAATCTTTGTATTCACATTGTAATTTTTATTATTACTATTTTTTTATATTTTAGAGTAAATTACGATTTTGGCCCCTGTAGTTATATCACTTTTATCCGTTTAGCCCAAATTTTTTTTTTAACATCTGAGCCCCAACGTCTTTTTTTCTAGCCCTTTTAGCCCCTAAAAGTAAATGGATGAGGTTAGTATTAGGGGCCAAAGGGGTTAGAAAAAAAGACGTTGAGGGCTCAGATGTTAAAAGATTCATTTTTTTGGCTAAAAATGGTAAAAGTGATATAACCACATAGGACAAAATCGTAATTTACTCTATTTTAGATCATAAAGATTGATCTTCACGTCACCTGATTTTATGGCCTGGTCCGACCGATCTGACCAATAAATTGTTAAGCGGCTGGTTCAATAATACGTCTTCTACCGAGAGAAGACCGGCATATAAGGGTGACTTTGTTCATATACGAACGATGTAGCGATTCCTAATAACAAACCAAAAACCTATGAACCCCTTCACTAAGCAAAACGACCATTCAATCGATACATAACTTATGACCCTATAGCACGAAGAACATAGCTTTTAATGGCACTAATAATTTTGAACAAACAAACAACATTTTTTTTAATCATGAAAGAAGAAACGCGAACAAGCAACTACAGTAAGGCAGATCAAATGAATTTATGTACAGCGTTGGTAGGTAATCCTAGGAACCAACGATTTTTGATTGATGATAAGATACTTTTTACAGAACGAACAACGTTAGAGCAATCTAAAGATGCATCAAACACACTTTGCTGCCATTTTTCTAGAAAAGCTTTGATATCACACTGCATGAAGTCCAGAATGCAGCAGAAGCAGCCCTCAGGATCGCCGGATTTTGATATATCCTAAGAAACATATACATGTAGAGAAAAGCGTAAGATGGCAAGGTGCTCGTAAAAATATATATACTAGGCTATAATAGACACATAACACAAGGTGTGTTCAAATGAGAATCATTAAATGATCAGGAATGATATGAATCACTTTTAGCCTTCTGATCATACCCGTAGGAGAGAGGGGGGGGGGGGGGGGGGGTGGGTCATGAAAAGGACATGACAAGAGGAGATCTAAGCCATCTTTTCAAATGTGATCCAAGGGCCAAAAAGCGATTCCTTAGATTCCTAATTACTTATTTGTTCCAGTTTGAACTACGAGTGTTGACAGTCTGGATTGGCTGGTTTTAACAGAAATTCTGGGCCGAACCGCTAACTATGGTTCCCGGAAACGACAAACCGGTTGGTTTTAGCAGTTTGCCGTCAACTCTTAACGGTTTGACTTTGGCAGTTAGGCGATTTGAACCTTTTTTTTTCAAAATCATTAGTTTTTATTCAAAAGTTTAAAATGATAAAAGTAGGTTATACGTATAATACATATACATAATTGATTAATCCAAAAATGAAAAAAAAAGTAGGTTAAACAACCGGTTTACATAGACCAATTCCAAGTTCCAAACCGGCAGCCGAACCATTAAACCACCAAAAGCAAACTATATAAATGTCAAACCTCCCTCCTATCATAAATATATGGAACGATAAAGATAAAACATGTCTTTATTTACCCGATTGCGGTAGCACCCCAAGAGGCAACATTATAAATAACTTTGCTTCCATCCCACGCCTTTCGAAGCTTACCCTTTTGTTTTTTCATGGAGAATGTCTTGCTAAGGGCTGCAAACAATTTTAGAACATAGAAAAGACATTGGTACGATTAATTCAGTTTCTCAACTTATCGTAATTAAATTTGGCTATACTCACCATCCTGGAGTTGTTTTGGACTCAAATCCTGTGGAAATAAAAAGCGCGATTAATTAAACAAAGGATTATCCTATTTTTTTTCTAGTAAAGGGTCTTTTTTACACCACTTCGACTTTTTTCAACCTTTTGTATGAAGTAGGAAGACTACGAAAATTTCTTTAGTGTTGTGCACAAAGGGTGACATTAAAATTAAAATTCCCAATCAAATGTTACTAAAAAGTGCACAAAGGGGCTGATCTGAACAAAATTATATTAATCTTTAAAATCATTTTATTGCAATAAATTTACTATTTTAATTATGTAATTTTTCATTTAACTTTAAATTAAAAAAATGAATGAAAAGGCCTTGGCCGGGCTGGTCAATTCATCCTGATCATATTCACTTTCACTAAAAAGAATACTCGGTTTGACCAGGTTGTATTTTGACCAATTACTCATCTACTAGTCCTAGTGAAAGATGTAAACTGTAAACTTTGACTATAAAACAGTTTTATCCAAGTGATTTGACAATTTCTCAACTTCCTAGAATAATAATAATAATGACAAACTAAAGTATTCAATAAGATTTAGGATAACTAAACACGGACTTTAAAACATTAATAAAAGGAAAAGACGGGTGCACCTTGGTCTCTTTGAGGGAAATCAGATATGCAGCCATGAAGCATGCAATTCCGTCCACGATGTCATCTTGTCTAACCAATACATAATCTTCATCCGACACATTGTTTCCACCTTCCCATAGATCGTGTTCACTCACCATGTCCCAAGAACTATTTTCTTCTAAAATTAATTCAAACCCTTGTTAGCATTTGCCATTGAAACTGCTGTTCCATATAATTTTGTTTACTACTTTTACATGTTATACAAGATTAAAGGCTACAGTTTTCAACCATTTATCAATAAATGAGTTGATTTCATCTTTTATCTCTAACATTGATGTTATGTTACCCTTGTATGGTCACAAGATTTTCTTATTTTCTCGTTATTTATAAAAATTTGACAGACAGCAAAACATTTTCACACATGTAGCTTTCGTGAAATAGGAGTTTTTTTTTGTTGAAAGTGGTTTCCCATATACATACCAGCTAAATTCTGCGGAACTGAAACTTTTTGTGCACACTCTAGTTTTTCAAGAAAATCGGGGCATTCGAGTCTTGACTTGAGCAGACTGCATAGCTACATAATAAAAAGAAATGTAAAAGGTTATAAATTAGCCCACGATATCAATCAACTAAACTGTTAATAATTTGACATTCTATTGTGCAAGTATAAATCAACCAACAGCCCACAAAGATCATTTGGACTCTAAATAATTAAAAAATCATCATCATAACCAAGTTCTTTTTTGGTAACGTCACAAGAAAACTCACGAGACCCAACCACCCTACTAACCAATAGGATCAGGTAAAACGCTACCTGCATTGAGCAGGTGGCCTTCAAAGGGCTAAAGGCAGAAAACAGTGGAACCTAGGTTCGAACCTGAGAACTCTGCGCCACCCCCTTAAAGGCTCATAACCAACTTTAGCAAACACTAAAAACTAATTATTGCTATATTGATACACCACCGAGAAGAGTTAGGATACAGTTTCCACATCCTACCCTATAGAAAGGAACAATATCCCACCAAATATTAGTTACTATTGAAACACAAAAGAAGCCGAACCGAATGTCCAAAAACTGCAAAGGGGGTGTTTGGATGTGCAAAGTAACCAACCTTAAACATGTGATCTTTCTTGTCTCATATTAATTTAGCAACATCTACCCTAAAAAGAAGATCAAATCCCAATACAAAACACCTAAATCACTATCCTCAATTCAAAAGACTTGGTTTTTAACAATACCCAAAACTAATCTTGCTCGAATTTAACCCTAAACCACATACATACATACCCAACAAACTCAAACCAACAATTCAACAAACAAAAGAAAGCCCAATTTACCAAATCAGCTTCACCATCCTGCCGTTGCGGCGACGACACACGGCCGCTACTAGACCCACCAACAACCTCATCACAGCTTTCATCTTCATCATCATCATCTTCAACACACCCATTAGCACTGAGCAATTCAAGAGCTCGTTGGCATTGATCAAGAACCGCTTCAAGGGTTTTCCTCTTCACACGCACCTGATCCATCTCCGAACTCACCCGCTCAACACCGATCATGGGTTTCACCTCAACGACCTCCATAACCCAGATCAATAACGCATCTGGGTGTGCACAAGTTGTGAAATTTGGATCTGAAAGAGGGTTTTTGTTTTTGTTTGGGAAATAGATTGGGGATTGAGGAGTTACCGTAGTGGAATTGGGTGGGTTTCGTGTGGGATTTGGGGATGGTGGTGGGGAAGGGGGGTTGCTGGCGTGAGCCGCCTACGTACCGTTTCCATTATTGATGGTATATAATTGGGTATAAGTAAAGTACAATGAAAATCTTATGTTTTTTTTAAGATAATCATAAATCATAAAGATAATAATAAATGTAAAGTTTTAATGTAATTGGGAAAGGAAGCTTTAGCATGAGATAAAGTTTTCATCTTAAATGGGTTAAGGGATGGTTTCGTCGGTTTGAGATTTAGATGGTTTGGTTTTAACGGTTTTAATGTTTTGGTTTGCTTTGATTTGGGACTTGGAAACAGACGCATAAACAAAATAAACCATTTTTTAACAGAAAATCTGCATTACTTAAGCCGCCAACATCTTAGTTGTGAGACACACGTCTTAGCCATCACCATAACGACCCCTTGAGACATCGAAACGGAAATATATATTTATATATGATCAAAAGATTAGTAGTTAAAATCCTATAGGAATTATCGATGTATTTATTTAGAAAATCTAAGAATTATGTGTTAAAAAGGTATATGTATATAATATAGAATTTTTCATGAACCATCTTTATTGTTTTTTATTTTTTTAAGCAAACTAATATTTTGAAGAAAAAAATTAGTTCAAATCATCAAAAACCGATTGGTTAAACTGCCAATCAGGTAAAACCGACCGGTCCAGCCAACCTGGTTGGTTTGATTTGTCATTTCTCAAATCGTTGTTAGTAGTAGTTTATTCCAAAAATTTCGTGGGTATCATCTAATTGTCAAAGGTTATTCTATTTCTCTATGTTATAAATAATATATTCAAACCCAATTTAATATATTTATTATTAGCATCATATAAATATTAGAATTATTTTATATACCAGCTAAATAAAAACATGTTAACAGATGAAAGATATGCTATTATAGGTAACCTAATAGAAAAGGTAACATATGGTATAACATAAGGTTAGCCAATGAGGTAGTGATGAAGTGGTTGGGGAAAGACTTGGTGTTCCTTATAACCCAGGTTAGACTCTCACTCTCCCCATTATTTGTTGCGGTATCCAGGTGAAGGGCGAATACGGGTGGCGCCGGTTCGTCTTGGATGAGATGCGAGGTTTTACCGATTATTCCACTGCCGTGCCTTCGGACGGGTGGAGGTCGGGTTCCGCGCATCTGGGAGAGCCAAGGGGCTGGCGGTGATCGAGTAGTCGACCTTGGCCACATCGCCCTATGTCACGGTAGTTGCACGTCGTTTCTTGCCATTCAAAAAAAAACGATAAGGTTATTGTTACTCAAAGCGTTTATTGATAAATAAACTTACTTGGATAAGGTATAAAATAGCTTTAGTAGTTGAGTTATATGAGGTTGGCTTCTGTAGTCTTGTACAAAGCATACGTGAGTATTTGAGCCATTGATCTTTCAAGATCAATGACTCAAAGTAATCCAGTGGTATTTTCGTAAATATGAGATTCAAATAATTGAAGAAACAAATAGCAAAAGGGTATTCTGGTCCTTTCCCATTTGAACCCCCCCCCCCCCCCCCTTCTGATTTTCAAATGGCTATAACTTTTTCATACGTTAATATTTTTCTTAAAATTACACCGTATTAACAAGCATTTCATCCTCTTTAATTCGAGCAGTCTATTGCTATAGTTTTCTTAAATAAAATTTACACGATTTTGAATACCCATTACGTGATTTAAAAACCCAGCATGACTACGTGATTTCTGAATACCCCTTACGTGATTTCATTATAGTATGTGAAGCCCCACTAAGTGATTACATGATTTCATTATAGTATGTGAAACCCCACTAAGTGATTATGTAATTACGTAACAATAGCTGACTATGTATTATTACGTGACTACGTGATTTTGAATACTCATTTCGTGATACGTGATTTCATTATAGTATTTTATGTGATACCAGACTGACGTAATTACGTATAAACAAAAACATATAAGTCATAATATTTCATATGAAATACCAAATATTTCAGGTCCAATCACGTATTAAGGATAAATTATATACAAAACAATAGCTAAATCAACCTATAATAACCACATAATACCGTATATTAGATATTTAATTACGTAATAAAAATTTAAACAATCAAGTTCTTATTATTGAATGTGTAATTACGTAATAAGCATAATTGTAATAACACCAGTTATAACAAATCATACTGAATGTGTAATCACGTAATGGATTTATACTGAATGTGTAATCACGATTGTTTATGTTGAATGTGTAATCACGTAATGGGTATTCAAAATCACATAGTCACGTGCTGGGTATTCAAAATCACTTAATCACGTAATGAACTAACAAGTATTCAAAATCCTGTTATTTTTTTTTTTAAGAAAACTATAGCAATGGGGTGCTCGAATTAAAGAGAATGAAATGCTCGTTAATACGGTGTCTTTTTAAAAAAATATTAACGTATGAAAGAGTTATAGCCTTTTAAAAATCAATAGAGGAAGTTGTTTAAGTGAGAAATGACTAAATTACCCTTCAAGGCAATGACACTTGTCCTCTTCCCTTGATCGAGTACATTTCGTACGAATCTTATGCCTTGTATATGATCCTTTACCTGAGTTATATTTATTAAATTAATTTAAGATTAAGTTAGACATCAAGATCAACAGGTATAATTGCCATGTATATCTCAAATTATTATATTTGATAAATATCACGTGTTTAATTTTTTTGGCTTGCACAAGCTATAGCCAGAAAATCTATAAGAGGACAAGTAAAATGTCAAAATGGTCCCATTACTTTTACCACTTTCAGTTCAAAAATAATTTTTTTTATCTGGGTCTTTAAGGTTTCATTTTTTGTCTTTATTTCCATCTAAATGACAAACTCGGTTAAAATGTATTGTTAACTCCCATAAATGACTTTGGCAATTCTCAAACCTTTGTGAGTGCATATCTCTATCGCTTCCGTTAATCACGTATCGTAGCTATCAGATGTTCAAGACAAGGTTTAGAAGTGTTAAATATAGGAAATAATGTCCATCCTTAGTTAGGAGTTCATCCTCACGAAATGGAGTCCATCCTCACGAAATGTTCATCCTCACGAAGGAGCTTGTATGTTAGCAAGGATGGACTTACCCTATAAATAGAGGATGTGTCTTGTTCATTTAGACTTTTTGGTAGATTGTTTCCAAGGTGTTGTAACTTTCAATCAGTAATAGAAAACACATTATATTTAGCTTGTTCTTGTCTGATCCACTCACGTACTTGGATTCCGCACAAGATACATGATCTACGCAGTCAACGGAGTTACGGAATCGATCCTAACACGAATCCACAAGTGGTATCAGAGCAGGAGATTGATTGCAAGGATTGAAGATACAAGATTCAAGCTAATTTCATCAAATTCAGAGACAAATTTCATCATCTTCTTCATATTATTCTTCTACACTTCTTTTCAAGTTTAAAACTCAGATCTACAATGTTTTCACGGTTAAAATCGACTAAATTTTGAATATGTTGTGCGAAAAACGTTTTTAAAAAATCCTCCAAAGTTTCAAGTCTAAATTCAAACTAAATCAGCTTCAAATTCGTGAAAACCATGAAGAACATGACTGGTTGCGCGCTGAACTACTTGCATGGATCTAGTTGATCCACGCGAATCCACATTCTGAGTTAAGGTTTTGCACGATTATTAGTTATAGATCCGCACGTATCGACTTAGATCTAGTTTTACACGAATCAGAAGTTTATAATTCATACAGATCAACAATAGTTGATTCGCACGGTTATAGATACGCCCAAATCAACTAGAAATTCCTACTTTCGAATGAATCTAGAGTTCTTTTATCACGGATCGACTTGAAAAGCTTGCACGAATCAGCACATTAATCACGGACCAAGATCCGCACGAATCAACTATTTGAGTTTGCGCGGATCGGTATTGAAATCTAAGTGCGGATCTGTGTTAGTAGACTCACATATATCAGATTTTTTAACTTAGAACTTGATTTTGGTTTGATATTCACGTATCTGAGACTTATCACGGATCAACTTAAGTGTTGATCCGCACGAACACGGGTTTAATAATAGTTACGGATCAGTGTGTTATCATCAACCTATCCATTTGCACGGAGCCATTATTGAGTTGATTCGTCTAAGTCTAGTGTTCAAGTTATCACGGATCAGGGATAATCAATTCTTACGGATCCAGAAACACCACATCCACACGGATCAGAAAACAACTCATACACACGAATCAACTTGGATTATTTGTCACGGATCAACAAAAGAATTCAGGGTTTGGAGTTGTTCATTTGCTCCATTCGCACGGATCCACTTAGCTTGATTCGCACAAACCTGAGGTGATAATCAAGGTGTTTGAATTATCAGAGTCATGGAGGAAGAGTTCTATAATGAGTTTTATAATGCCTTCATATCTAAAGTTGCACCCACAACGAAGAGCATATCGAATGCGATTTAGGAAATCTTAAACTATGATAACGTGTACGGAAATCATCAGAACCCACCGAGACTAATGAATATTGAGGACCATAACTGTTGGAAAAACATATTTGAGGGTTGGGTAAAAGCGTTTGCTTACGATAGTTGGGTTATGTTGAAATTGGGATACACAAAACCAACAAAAGAAGGTGGAGAATTAGTACCACTCGATGAATATGTTGACAGGGATAATAAGAAAGCGTCTGATGAATGAAAAATGATTGCATTTTTATATCAATCTGTTAGAGATGATATCATATCACTACTTCGTTATGATGATACGTCAAAAGGATTGTGGGAAGCTTTAAGCAAAACGTGTACAGGTAGGGATGAGATTGTCAAAAACAAAAGATCTTTGCTGAAAAAGGAGTTCGATTTGTTTATATGCATGAAGGGAGAAAATGTTCATCAAATGATTGAAAGGTTTTGCCATCTGAAACTAGAACTGGAAAGGTTTGGTGTCACAAAGGACCACGAGGAGATCATAGACAAGCTGATTGAGGCACTTCCCAATGAAAATGATTGGCAATACTATGTCATGATTCTCAAGAACGGTGTTGAAACAAAAACCAAGAGTCTTGGTTGGTTAATCAAAAAACTTGAAGGTCGTGAAATGGAATTGAAAAAGCATAACAAATGGCCAATTCAAATTATCAGTAAAATGTAAATCTTTACTACTGAGGAAGTATGCTGATGAACAATCAAGCACCAAAGATTAGTACTGCTTTTAGTGTTGACAGATCAAAAGATTCTTCAAAAGGCAGTTCGTCAAATTATGATTCTGGTTATCATTTATCATCTGCATCAAACCAGTCCAATCCAAACAGGGTTCAATGTAATATTGCCATAGATCTGAAAAATTCTCAAAGCTTAACTGCAGATGCTGCCAAGCAACAGATGATATTTTTAACATCAATTCTGGAATCGTACGAAAGTCTGGTAGCGAGTAAGATTGGAAACCCAAATATGACAAAGGAAGATTATGACCAGATCGATCCAGAAGATATGGAGCTTATCGATATAAGATGGTGCATGGCGAGTGTTATCAGGAGACCACAAAGGTTTATGGAGATTACCGGGAGATCTTGTCTTGGAGCTGCTGAAACAAAGTTGGGATTTGACAAGTCAAAGGTTACTTGTTTCAAGTGTAAGCAGAAAGGGCACTTCAAGAGAGAGTGCATAAACCGACAAGCAGATGAAAGTGTAAATCCATTTCAGAAAGATTACTATCAGAAAGCAATCTATCATCGCATCAATGAGCCGTCAAAGATGAATCAAAAACAGATTGGTGAAGGTTCATCAAAAGATAGAAAACAAGCTATGGTGGTAACTCAAGAAAACGAGGGCTTCAATTGGAATAAATACATTTCAAGAGAAAAACATGCGTTGGTTGCTACGATAGATTTATCAAGACAGAGAGAGATTGCTCGAGAGAGAATAAATGAGTTATATAATCCGTTTGATGAAGCAAAGGAAGCAAAGAGATAGGATGCTGAAAGAGAATGCTACTTAGATCCTCAAGGAAATCCTGTGGTCCATCCCAGGAAAGTGGATTTTGATGCACTGGTAACTGTGGAAAGTTTGATAGAAGGAGGAAAGAGGTGGCAGATTATGAAGAAAATCTGGAGAAGCGTATAAAAGAGGTATTGTACGCAAGTCTAAAGAAGGTGATAGAGATGAAGAAGAAGAAACAGGAAACTGTTGAAGAAAATGTTGAGAAGCTGGTTGAAGAGCTGAAGAAGACGACTGATGATGATACGACAGTGGCAGATCAAAAAGAGGTAAATACTCAATCTAAATCTAATGAGTCGTCAAGTCAGGTCAAATCAGTGGATAAATCTGATAAAACTGAAGAACAGTGCAGGAAATGCATGGAAACATGCAGAGCCTGTACTGAGAAAGATGAAAACTTAAAATCAAGAGATATTGAGTTTACTAAAATTGAAACAGTTTTCAAAACAAAATGTAAAGAAATGTTTGAAAATAAAGAAGTTTTGAAACAAAAATTAGAAAAGCTGACACTAAAATGTCAAAATTTTGAAAAAGAAAATTAGATTTTAAAACAAAAGTGTTCAGCAGATTGTAATGAATGCTTACAAAAGGATAAAATCATTCAAGAATTACAGAAAGAGTATGATGGAATGAAATTTGCAAATCATAACGTAAAAGAAGCTTATGAAACTTTGAAGAGACAAGTTAAAAGTATGGACGGAAGATTGTCAAAATGTTTAGATACAACACAACTTGTTGAAGCCAAATATGAAGGCAGTTCTTCTGGTGGATCAGTTTATTACGTCACTCGCACACTGAACGACCCAGAAACCCGGTACTCAATGATGGAAAAATTGGTCCTGACTCTCGTCGATGCTTCTAGGCGGTCGCGCAGATATTTTTCGGGCCATGTTATAAACGTCCTCACTAATTACAACATCGGCCACATCTTAGCAAACCCAAAAATCTTAGGTAGATTAGCTAAGTGGGCCATTGAACTCGGAGGACATAATGTGATTTATAAGCCAAGGCTAGCAATCAAAGGGCAAGTACTCGCAGACTTCATCACAGAAGTTTCTGATGAGAAAGACAGAGAATGCAAAGCGATGGAAAAACCTGTGCAGATAGCCACAGATCTGATGTTTGGTTGTTAAATACCGAAGGCGCATCCAACGACGACGAAGCAGGGGCAGGTCTACGGTTGGTAAGCCCAGACAAACATGAATTTACGTATGCCATACGACTTGACTTCAAGAATACCAACAATGAGGCAGAATACGAAGCATTCTTGGTTGGCCTACGTTTAGCGATCAAAATAGGAGTCAAGAATCTCGAAGTGCATGTAGACTCCTTATTAGTTGCAAGCCAGATTAACAAATTATACGATGCAAAAGGAGAAATCATGGCACTCTATCTGGAGCAAGTTAAGTCGCTGATCCAATAGTTTCAATCGTTCAATATCACTCACATCAACAGGAGTGATAACAAGCCAGCAGATGCATTAAGTAAGCTTTCCTCGACAAGTTTCCAACATCTGGCCAAAGACGTACGCATTGAGGTATTGAAGAATCCATGTGTCCTATTGAGACAAGTTAACGTTATACAAATGGGTTGTTCTTCATGGATGTCACCAGTTATCATGTACCTACAATCTAGGACACTACCGACAAACAAGGCAGGGCTAGGAAAGTTCAACACAAAGCCTTACATTACCAGATATCTGATGGCATCTTGTACAGGCGATCATACTTGGGACCCTTATTGCAATGCGTAGACCCATAAGATGCAAGCTACCTCATCAGAGAAATTCACGAAGGCATCTTGGAATCCATGTAGGCCCGCGCATGGTTGTGGCAAAAGTAAGAACGCAAGTTATTACTGTGTAGGGATGCATTTAGTTGCAGTGAAAATCCTGAGGAAGTGTGATGCGTGTCAACGCCATGCACCAAAAACATTGTGCCCCAAGAATGCCTTAGTTCCAGTCACGACTGCATTGCCATTCCAACAGTGGGGGATTGACATGGTTGGTCCATTCTCGGACGCCCCCGGCGCAGTCAAGTTCATAATAGCCGCGGTAGACTATTTTACCAAGTGGGTGGAGGCCAAGGCCCTAGCTTCTACACCGGCGATGGTGGTACGAAAGTTCATTTGAGAACATATCATATGCAAATTTAGCCTACCCTACGCATAGTCACAGACAACGGTACCAACTTCACAGCAGAAGATCTACAAGACTGGTTCGAAGAGCTGCATATAGAGCACGTCTTCTCATTGGTGGCACATCCACAAGGCAACGGCCAGGTCGAAAGTGTAAAAAAGAGCATCATGGATGGAATCAAAGTGAGACTCGGGACTAAAAGGAGGGGTTGGGTGGACGAACTCCCTAGTATCTTATGGGCCCATAGAACCATGCCATAAAATAGCCATGGAAAACTCCTTTTACTCTGTTGTATGGATCAGAGGCAGTCATTCCAGCTGAGATTGGCCTTCCATCTCCACGGATGCTTTCCATCAACACCATTGACAATGAAGAAGAGTGCCGCATAGACTTGGACCTATTAGAGGTAAGAAGGGAGATGGCAGCCATCAATGAGGTAAAGTACAATACAAAGCCAGAAAAGTACTATAACAGTAAGGTGCGCATATGCACCTTCAATCCCGGCAATTACGTATTTAGAGACAATGAAGCCTCCAACGCGGAGCGCCCATGCCAGCTTGCCCCCAAGTGGGAAGGACCCTATGTCGTCGACAAGGTCTTAGGGAAAGGTGCGTACCAGTTGCGTACCCCAAATGACAAAATGGTCCCTGGCGTGAGGTAGAAGAATCACTCAAAAATAATCCGATTACACTAAATAGATAGTGATAAGTGGGTATCGAACATAGGGAGTTTGTGGAATGCGTGTTTACTAAGTAGCTTGTAAATTACTAGATTAAAACTAAAGTGCAGAAAATAAATCTCAAAGTTGTTTGGTTGTTTGGTTTGTTTAACTAAAGTAAATCATAAATCACTAGCAAGTTTTAAACAAGTAAAAGAGATAGCGATCATCCCAGTTTTCAGGTTTTAAGCGATGATTAATATTAATGCTCTACTGGAAAGAACCACATAGACATGGCTCGTGTGTGTGCAATTGTTTGAGATAAAAGGGAACTAAGTACTCGGATTCATAAAATATGAGGTTGTTACCCAATGATCAATTAACATATATCCAACCCTAATCCCTCCCACGTAGGGCTGCAAACGAACCAAACGTTTGGCGAACAGTTCGTGAATCATTCGGCGGGAAGTTTGTTTGTGTTTGTTCATTTATTAAACAAACGAACACGAACAAGAAATTTCATTCGTTTAGTTAAATGAATAAACATGAACAGAGGTCATGCTCGTTTGTTTATGTTCGTGAACGTTCGGTAACGTGTTCGTTTGTGTTCGATAGTTCATTAGTGTTTTTAATTTTTGTATTTATTTAAATACTTCAAAATTCCACAAATTAAATATCTAATAAGTGTCAGTGTATTATATATTCTGTTTATGAACGATTGTTTGTTTTCGTCTGTTTCCATTTGTGTACATGAACATTATTTTGTGCTCATTTGTGTTCGTCAACGTTCGTTTTTGTCCATTGTCTAAAATTAACAAACAAACACAAACGAACATGAACAAGTTCATTTCCTTAACAAACGAACACAAACATAAAATCTCATTCGATAAGTGTTCGTGAAAAATTCGCGAACACATATATTTCTTAACAAACAAACACGAACAACGTCTTATTCGTGTTCATTTGGTTCGTTTGCAGCCCTACTCCCACGATATCTCGATTGCCAACGGCACCAAGAGCGTATGGTTTAAAACTATGATTAAACACAAGTAACAATTTACAAACAATCACTCAAACACCATAATAAAACTAAACATCGTATGCAAAGTCTATTATTCCATAAATGAAATAGCAAAACATAATCGTCAAGAGCAAACCTTACATCCGGGATGATCACCAAGCAAACTAGCCACTCATAGTTCGGTGAATCATCATAACATTCAATCCTTGGTTCATTGAAATCAAACACAAAGTAGTATTGTATCGAACTCCCAAAAATACCTTAGAGCACCTAAAATTCGCCTTCAACAAGTTTCCAAACGGAGATAATGAAAAGGATACCAAAAGTCACAATCATTTTTCTATCATCTCTCTAATCACCATCACCAATCATTTTTCTAATCTTTTGGCTACATCAAGTTCTCTAATCCTTGATCTTTCAATTCACCAAGAATAGACTCTAAATCAATCCAAGGTAAGTGTTTATGTTGCACGTTGTATTTTTGTTCTTTTGATTATATGCAAACCCTAGAAATCCAAACAATTGAATTATGTTTAGTCATCATGCCTGAAGAATGTGTAATCATTGGTGAATGATTGTGTAGTTGCTTGTTAGATAATAGTGATGTTAAAACATGTAGAATTGCCAAACTGTTGAATCTAATTCATAATATTGTTGATGTTTGACGTTGTGTTAAAAAGAAAACTGTGATTAGTGTTTCTGTGCAATGAAGGTTTGGTCGACTGTGAAGTCACAAAGTCAGGGTTTTTGGAAGTTATGTTTATTCGAGTTTTCTAAGTGTCCGAGTTTATGGCAATAACCATGTGTCCGATCTTACATGTATCAGGGTTTATGTTATAGTCCGAGCGTTTAGACTAAAATGTCAGGGGTCCGAGTTTGTTATGCTGAAGTCTCCAAGTTTGTACATTATTTAAGGTGTCTGAACTTAGTTGTAAAACAAAGGAGGGGTCCGAATTTGGTATGGGTCGGGTTATTAAAGTTGTAGTCAGGGTTTGTGTTTGAGTTTAGGAGGAATCCGAACTTATGTTGGGACTAGGTGCCCGAGTTTACTAGATAGAGTATGTACAAACTATTGTATAATAACCCTGAGGTCCGAGTTTACTAGATAGAGTATGTCCAAAATATTGTGTAATAACCCTGAGGTCTGAGTTTAAGAAGATATGGGGATGTCTGGGTTTGTATGCATTTGATTTCAGAGTTTGTTTAATTGATTAAGGGATTTCCGAGTTGTTGTACGTATCCGAGCTTACTCTTTTGTCCGCACTTATATGAGGGTCTGAGGTTAAGGTTGAATTCGAGTGAAACTAGTTGTCAGAGTTTACATACAAGTAACCCATGTTGTCCGACTTTATATAAAAGTTGTCTCTATTATCCGAGTTTGTTATTGAACAAGTTATCCGAGTTACTTATATCTGTTACGAGTTTACATGTGATGTTATGTGGGATGATTTGTGCTGATAATTGTCCGAGCTTTTGATAACTATTTCAGGTCTATTGATACACTATGTGTGTTCGAGTTATTAATGTGTATAAGTCCGAGTTCATCGATACATCATGAATGTTCGGATTTAACAACATGTATATGTCAGACTTACTCAAAAACACACTGCATGTTATCAAATAGAGAAATCCACTGTGTGATGCTATATGTTAACTTATTAACTTGATTACACTAAACATATGGTTGTTTGGACACTAGGGTATTGTGAAACCCTACTCGTATACTTACTCACTTACATGATAGGTATTGTACCTTAGGTCACGTGTAACGGACCTAACATTTAATTAATGTATAGAAGCACGTTAACACAATACCGAGCAAACCAAGGTGAGTTCACTACTCTTTCACAAGCATGTGTCCCGTGGGGACAAACAAACTACTATTCCTGGGAGGAATACTTTTCAAACTACTATTCATGGGAGGAATACTTTTTCTATATGTTGTAGTTTAAATTTGATGTTGGTTAATAAACTCAAACTCTATCATGAAAGTCCCTACTTACATACCTAGCTAGTTGCCTGGGAGCAACGGGGTATTAGTTGATTGCGCGCTATTAGGCCTGACAAACCTCACACCATGTTGGGAGCCGGGCGTGAACTAATGACCTTAAACACTTTGATAAATGATGATAGACATTGATGAGGGCACAAAAAACAGAACAGTCAATCGGTATCAAGTTTATTATTCGTAACATGTCTTTAAACTAAACACTTACATGATTTTCATAGAACAAAACCGTGAACTCGCCAACTTTATGTTGACACACTTTTCTACATGCTTGCAAGTCGTTAGATACATCATGCTTTGGAACTTGCTGTCTAGAGAGCGGGAAGTGTCATGGGGCGTGCCACTTGAGGAAACACTCAACATTTTGCAAATTAAAATGATTTGGTTTTAATTATGTTTAAACAATTACAATTGCTTCCGCAGAATGTAAACTTTGTTGAAACATTATTTATGAAATGCACTATTCATGTTGACATAATGTTTATGTTAATATTGTTTACTGTTAGTTCGACATGATTAGTGGCTAGATCCTGGTACGTCACACGCCTCGTGATGAATTCCGCAGGTGGTATCTTGGGGGTGTGACAGTTTCGTATCAGAGCCACTGGTTGTAGTGAACTAGGTTTCAAAATGTTTTTATAAAACCAGACTATAATCGAAACCGTTTTGAAAGCGACCGTGACACTACGCTCCATATTGCAAGGTTCGTCTTTTATTATCGTATATATTATACATCAAGCATACACATACGCATTGCATTGCATATAGTTGCATACATGGTATTGTAGCATCTCTAGACCTTCGTGACCCTTATCGTTTTAACGACACCCCAGTCATTGACACACGAATCTGAGGATCTTTTGACGCAAGTTAGGAGGAACTGAGATGAACATGCAAATCACATTATTATTATGGGTGCACACGTAATAATAATTTGGGGTGCATGCGAGTCCCAGTGGGACTTAGCATGTGGATAGGATCCTGACCCATTAGCTGGCATAATTGGGGTTTAAACAATCCATAGGAGCCATGGCGATTGTTGACTACTACTCGAACTTTTCTCTCTTTTCTGAATCCTAGTTTATCTAGATAGTATTGAGCTTTGCTTGGATACTCATCTGAACGTCTGGAGATCGACCGAGAATGTTTTGTGTTAGTGTAAGATGTTTATAAGTTAGTTATCGAAGCATCGAGTGATTGGTCCATGCTCCTTCTACTTTTCTTGTCTACTTGTACTCAAAGGGTTAGCGTCTCAGATTAAGAGTATAAGTTAACTCTGCTAATCTCGACAACTCATCACGGATTATTCGTTTGGCCCATAAGACTACGGTTCAAGAAGTTGAACGTGGTACACTACCAGAGTGTGGTGCCGTGAATTGCTCCTATTACCGACGACGAACGCAAGTGGAATGATTCAGATAAAGCCTTTACCTACAACCAGCAATAGAAGAGGGCCTACAGCAACAACAACAATCGCAACTTCAACCAATCATTACTCTCAACTAGGAGCAAGGCTCTAGTTAGAATTGGGGTGCGTACGCTAGCAAAACAACTAAAGTGTGACACGTGTAACTAGCATCATTGTGGGAAGTGCACTCGATCATGCCAGAGGTGTGACAGAGTTGGCCATATGATGAAAGATTGCAGAGCTCCGTTCCCGAAGCAGCAGCAACAGCAACAGCAACAGAGGTAACAACTACAACAGTATCAGGGTAATCGAAAGGGGTGTTTTCAGCGTGGAAGTGAGGGTCACTTCAAGAACGATTGCCCACAGTTATACCCACAGTTAAACCAGAACGCCAACAACAATGGAAACAGAAACAACAACAACGGTGGTAATGGTGCTCGTGGGAGAGAATTCACTATTGGCGCGAGAGACGCCAGGAACGGTAACAACGTGGTGACCGGTACATTTTCCGTGAACAATCTTTTTGCTTCTGTTTTATTCAATTTCGGTGCCGATTAGAGTTACGTGTCCTTGTAATTCAGTAGACCATTAGGATCGATCCCAACACCTCTCGAAACCAAGCATATCTTAGAATTGGCTGACGGTGTCACGGCCCCTCGTCCCGGTTTGACCCAGTTCAGGAGCCACGGGACAGATACCCGTGGTATTTATTAATTTGAGTTGACAGCGGAAGATTTAGCAGGATCTTTTAAAACTTGAAATGCCCTGATTATTTTATTTCATAATTCGGGATAAACCCCGTATTTTACAATAGAGGAATTTTACTAGGAAATTCCCTGTTTTACAAAACATGTTTATTTCTTTAACTGAGCCACTACTTCAAGCTTTATTAGTGCTCCGTAGCACTGTTCCTTGGTTCACAGTAGTTACCTGAAACATGTTTTAAAAATATTTTGTCAGCGGGGAAATACTGGTGAATCATTCATTTTAGTAAAATGACACATAGTTATAAATTACAGCATAAGAGCGATTACAATGGCTTCTATCTTATTTTTATCTGGCGCTGTGTCACCTCCTGGTGATGATGGTCATGCCACTATTGGGTCCTTTCACCCAATTTATGACGATTATCACTGTTAGGATTTATTAGCCTAACCGTGAGAAATTAGTAATGTGCACAATACCCCACTAGCCAGTGATTCAAGATAACCACGACTTAATCCCTGTAATTATAACTTTTGAAAATGCTTGGAGTATTGTAAAACATTATTGATAAAAAGAGAATGACTCACATTGCAGTTTTAATTGGGCAGAGTTTAGCCTACTGATAAGCCTGTTAACCTAATTCAATTAACAATGCACACGAAAACTAGGTTAGTAACTATAATCCAACTTTTTACGACAACTCACGAGATTAAAACCTTCTCAACGAATGACAAAGTGCGATACTTAAACATCCATCGGATTTACGATGAATGAAAACGTATAACCCTAATTTGAGCAGCACTTAAACATTCATCGGATAGTTTCAATCGATCGGACATTGAATCGTAATAGCGATCGAGTTATTACCCTGTTGTCGTGGCAGAATCCGTGCTAGTGTGTGTTTTTATAGTAATCAGACGATATCTCGAAGTGTAAAGCGAATTTTAACATCGAACCAACGCAGAAATCTAAGTGCCAATGCCCTCTATTTATACTGGAAAATGGGCTCCCTCGCGTGGCGCGAGGCCCTGTCGCGTGGCGCAAGGGGTGCCCTCCTAGCATAGGGTAGACTCGTGTACGGGTAGCTTAGCTGAGTTGACCGTTTCTTATATTTCGATTCCTATCAAAAACTGTTGAGATAATACCAACTAGGGTTTACCCCCCCCCCTGAGTTTTAGGGGCCCTGATTCTGATTCCGATTGTTCTGAAAAATTTAGGGGTCACGTAATGCTACGTGGGGGTCTCAATTAGGGTTTCCTATTGAACAAAATAAGATAATAAATAATAGTTTTGGTGAGAGTTGTTACATCCTCCCCACCTTAATAAAAATCTCGTCCTAGAGATTTACTGGAATAAGTAGGGATACTTTCGCTTCATCTCTGATTCCAGCTCCCAAGTGTACTCCGGTCCTCTTTTGGAATCCCACTTGACTTTGACCAGCACTAGTCTTTTGTGTTTGAGAAAGTTGACTTTTCTGTCTTCTATCTGCAGTGGCTTTTCAACAAATTTTAACTTTTCATTTACCTCTACATCTTGAAGAGGTACTACCAGGGATTCGTCAGATAGACATTTCTTGAGGTTGGATACATGAAACACGTCATGTACCCCAGCTAGTTCTTCTGGTAGTTGTAAACGATAGGCAACTGGTCCTATTTGCTGGATTATTGGGAATGGTCCTACGTACCTTGGACTTAGTTTTCCCTTTTTCCCGAACCGAACTACTCCTTTCCAAGGAGAAACTTTCAAAAGTACCTTATCTCCGACTTGAAATTCTAGCGGCTTGCGTCGATTGTCGGCATAACTCTTCTGGCGATCTCGAGCCGTTTTTAGTCTTTCCTTGATTTGAGTGATCTTGTCGGTGGTTTCTTGCACAATTTCAAGACCTGATAATTGATTTTCTCCTATTTCTGCCCAGCAAACTGGAGTTCTGCATTTTCGACCATACAGTGCTTCTAATGGGGCAGCTTCAATGCTTGTATGATAACTATTATTATAGGAGAATTCAATTAAAGGTAGGTAGTCGTCCCAATTTCCACCAAAATCTATCACACATGCCCTAAGCATGTCCTCCAGGGTTTGTATCGTCCTTTCACTTTGCCCGTCTGTTTGAGGATGATATGCAGTATTTAGATTTAGTCGGGTTCCCATTGCTTCTTGGAAACTTGTCCAGAAGTGGGAAGTGAAACGACTATCCCTGTCCGATACAATGGAGAGTGGAACTCCATGTAAGGATACTACTTCGTCTACATACAACTTGGCTAACCTTTCCATACTAAAGGTTTCTTTCATGGGTAGAAAATGAGCTGATTTGGTTAATCGATCCACAATTACCCAAATTGTGTCATTACCTTTTTTGGTTTTGGGCAACTTAGTAACAAAGTCCATTGTTATGAGCTCCCATTTCCATACAGGCATTTCTAATTGTTGAAGTAGACCCGAAGGTTTCTGGTGTTCTGCCTTAACTTGTGAGCAAGTAAGACACTTAGAAACGTATCTAGCTATGTCCTTTTTCATCCCTATCCACCAGAAATTATTTCTTAAGTCTTGGTACATCTTATTGTTACCAAGATGCATGGTATACCTAGATTTATGGGCTTCTTCTAAAATCTTATCTCTCAATTCTCCTTGCTTAGGTACCCAAATCCTTTTCTTATGGAATCTCCAAATTCCATCACTTCCTTGCTCTAATTCTTTTATTCTTCCTTTCATTCCTTCAGCATCATCCTTGATTGCTGTTTCCTGAACATTCTTTAGTTGCTCCATTAAGTCTAATTGTAAACTTAATCTAAGAGCACGAACCCGTCGTTGTTTTTCATGATACTTACGACTTAAGGCATCTGCAACTACGTTTGCCTTTCCTTCGTGATACTGAATATCACAGTCGTAGTCGCTTAGGATTTCCATCCATCTCCTTTGCCTCAAGTTCAATTCTTTTTGCCCAAATATGTACTTTAAACTTTTGTGATCCGTATAGACAGTAAACTTACTTCCATACAGATAATGTCTCCAAATCTTAAGGGCAAAAATTATGGCTCCTAATTCTAAGTCATGAGTCGTATAATTCTCCTCGTGCTTTTTCAATTGCCTTGAAGCATACGCAATTACCTTCTTGCGTTGCATTAGCACACATCCTAATCCTAGCTTAGAAGCATCACAGTAAACTTCAAAATCTTCAGTCCCTTCTGGTAAGGCTAGAATTGGTGCGCTTGTTAACTTTTACTTTAGAACCTTAAAGGCTTCTTCTTGCCTAGGTCCCCATTCAAACTTAGCTGTTTTACAGGTTAGCTTAGTTAATGGTACAGCTATTTTAGAAAAATCTTTAATAAAGCGCCTATAGTATCCAGCTAACCCTAAAAAGCTTCTAATTTCCATAGCTGATTGTGGAACCTTCCATTTGGTGATTGCTTCTATCTTGGAGGGATCTACATGAATACCTTCGTGATTCACCACATGTCCTAAGAATTGCACCTCCTGTAGCCAAAATTCACACTTCGAGAATTTGGCGTAAAGCTTCTCATTTCTTAACAAAGTTAAGAGTGCATGCAGGTGCTGACAGTGTTCATCCTGGCTTTTGGAATAAATAAGTATATCGTCAATGAAGACAATTACAAATTTATCCAGATACGGTTTACAGATTCTATTCATCATGTCCATAAATGCTGCAGGAGCATTTGTTAGTCCAAAGGGCATGACTGTAAACTCGTAATGACCATACCTAGTTCTGAAAGCAGTTTTAGGTATGTCTTCTTCTTGTACCTTCAATTGATGGTAACCGGAGCGTAAATCAATCTTAGAAAAGTATCTAGCTCCTTGAAGTTGATCAAAAAGATCGTCAATCCTAGGTAATGGATATCGATTCTTAATTGTAACCTTATCCAGTTCCCTATAATCGATACACATTCGCATCGACCCATCTCTCTTTTTCACAAACAATACTGGTGCTCCCTAAGGGGATGAACTAGGTTGTATGAATCCTTTACTTAGTAATTCATCTAATTGCTTTTTCAGTTCTAGCATTTCGGTGGGTGATAACCGATAAGGTGCCTTGGCTATCGGTGTAATTCCCGGAATTAGATGAATTCTAAATTCTACCTCCCTATTGGGTGGTAATCCCGGCAGTTCTTCTAGGAATACATCTGGGTATTCTGCTACTACTGGAATTTCCTTAAGTTCTTTACCTTTCGTGTTAATGATTACTGAAATCATATACACTACTTCTTGTTTTCTTGAGTAACTAGCCAATTTCATTACTGAAATAAATTTCAGTGGTTTTCGTGGCTTATCTCCTGTGACCATAATTACTTCTCCGGTGGGTGCACGAATTTCTACTGCGTTCTTATCACAAAGGATTCGAGCATGGTTGGCTACTAACCAATCCATTCCTAACACGACATCGAATCCAGCTAAATTCATTGGTAATAGGTTTGCAGAAAATTTATGACCTGAAAGTTCTATATTTGCTTTTTGCAAAACCGTATTTAGGTTAACAGAGTTCCCGTCTGCCGTTTCTACTGTAAAAACTTGCCTAAGTTTTGTTAAGGGTAGCTTAAGAGCTTGGCAGAATGAAGTATTTATAAAACTTTGGTTTGCACCAGAGTCAAATAATACTTTTGCATAAACGTTGTGGACTAGGAACGTACCAGCTATCACGTCAGGGATTAGCTCTGCTTCCTGAGTAGTCAACTGGAAGGCTCTTACGTTTTTCTTGGTAGTTCCTTCTGCAGGTTTGGCTTTATTGTCAGCTGACTTAGCCAATTTTGGGCAGTCTGGCCTAAAATGTCCAGCTTCTCCACAGTTATAGCAGATCGTTGATTTCTTCTTTCTGCAATCTTCTTCCCGATGCCCTGGAATTTTGCAAAAATTGCAATACCCTTTGCATCTTCTAAAATGCTTTCTTTTACTGGTATTGCAAAATGGAACAGTGGAAGATTGCCCAGTTCCCTTTTTCCTGAAATTACTACGGTTACCCACACGGAATCCTTGGGTAATCTTTTGGGCCACTTCCTTTTTCCGGTTTTCTTCTCTTGTGCATACCAGCTCATCAGTTAGAGTGTTAGCTAATTCTACCGCATCGTCAATAGTGCGAGGTCTCGCAGCTTTAACGATATTGCGGATTTCGCCAATCAATCCCCAAATATAGCGGGAAATAAGCACCGGCTCTGGCGAAGCCAGGGTAGGTACAACTCTAGCATACTCGAAGAATGTCGAAGTGTATCCTCGACAATCAACATCCACCATCCGGTGGTTTAGGAATTTATTCGCCATTTGCTCCTTCTCATATTCGGGACAGAATTTTCTTTCTACTAGCCATTTAAATTCTTCCCAATTCATGGCATAGGCCACATCACTTCCCTTAGCTTGAAGTACTGTATTCCACCATTCTAGCGCCCCTTCTTTGAAAAGATGCGACGCATACATGACCTTGTCTTCCTCAGCACATTTACTTATTTTAATTACCGCCTCGGTTTTCTCTAACCAACACAGTGTAGCAGTCGCCCCTTCGTTGCCTGCAAATTCAACCAGTTTACAGGCAAGGAACTCCTTGTAAGTGCAACCAGGCGTTGCAGCTTTCATTCTTTTGAGAATTGGGGCTTGCCGTATATCATTATCGTTGTTAGTATGGTTACCGCCTCCGTTTACGCTATTACTGAAGTTATCTTCATGAGTACGTTTGCTAGGAATAATTTGAGGTTCAACTGGGTTTTGAGCAGTAGCCAGGATTGCTGGAATAGCATTGGCTATTCCTTGAGCAACGATATTCTCGATATCTTGCCTATTTAGAAATTGATCTTCCTGGTGTTGCTCAGATTGGTTAACTTCGTTAACTGGTTCATTACTAGCATGTTCCATCTGGTAATTAATATATATATAAATTATTAGCATAAAATAAATAATAACTATATGCAAAACAATCACATAATTTCACAACACACGTATAACCAAAATTGTCGATTTCTCGACTTCCATTTTTATATATATTATATTATGCGTCCGTACACACCGTTATTTTACAAAAGTTTTATTTTTTTTGGTTGTTTTACAGAGTTATATTTTTATTCCTATTATTATTATACAATCACAACTTCATTATCCCTTGTCAGCTGGCACTTTTAGAAGCGACGTTCCCTCTCGTCGTACTTCCAGGAGATCTGTTCTCCTACCTCCCGGATCCTATTCCCTGCATCCACCAACTCCTCACCAAAATGGCGGAGTTCTGCTAAGTTCTCATTGCTCATTGGTGGGTTTGGTACAGGTTTTGGGTCAAATTGAGGGAAAAAGATATAAGGATTATTGAGGAGGTTTTGAAACTGCCAGTCGTTGGTCCACCATTCGTCCATTTCTCCTAAAGGTTGGGTGTTGACAAGAAGATCGGGAATGGCTGGTTCCAAGTTTGTTGGAAGTTGGGTTTTGGCAGGATAAGGGAAGAGGTTGTTATTGATAGGCCTAAGGATATCACAGCTTGCCAGTATGCGATCCAATTCTTCCTGCAATGGCAATTCCTCGGCTTGCCTAGAACTTTCCCCAATTTCTATTCCTGCTTGCCTAGAACTTTCCCCAATTTTAATCCCTTTTTCTTTATCCATGGGATTTTCTAGCTTGGCAACTTTCCTAGTTGCTGGTTTCCTCCTGCGTACACCCCTCCAGCCTACAAATCTTCTTCTTTTCTTTGGCTTTTATTTCTCCAGAGGTGGAGCTTGGAATTCCATAGGTTCCTCAACATCGGTCAAATAACCGATAAAGTCTTTGGAGACTTCTATTTTTACAGGATAGAGATTGAGATTCTGAAGAGCTTCAGATAACTCATTCATGCTGTTTAACATATATGCAAAAATGCACACAAAATGCTAAGTTAAAACTTTATAATAAAAATTTCACAAAAGAATATTTAATGCAACTATTCAAGTATTATTGCACACCGTGCGACTTGTCTAATACAAAGGTCAACTAAAATTCAAAATATACTAGGGTTGTGCATCAGTAATTTATTGCATTTTTCTTACTAACTTATTTATCTAATGGGCAAAAGTTTCTTTAAAGTTTCTGGCTAGTGGGTGATATGAGTGCTAGTACTGGGTCAGGGTATTTAAAAATTTGCATTTACTGCTGTAGTGGCTAACATATAGAGATCTGCCCATTTTTCATCTAATTCGTCTCCCCATGGTGGGTTATTGCCTATTTCCTGAGTTTCCTTAGGAATCAACACTTCTTTTGGTTGTGATTTCTTTATTTTCTCTTGACTTTTTCTAATAATCCACCCTCTTTTCTTAGTGGAAAGTGGTTTCTCAAATTGTGCCTTACAAACAAATATTCCTTCCTCAGTATTTGCTGAGTATGAAGTTCCCTTTTCTTTTGGTGAATTATCTAATTGACGATAAATGTCCGAAAGTTTTTGCTTACCCATACTGTAAACAAATAGTCAATTAATAAAAACACATAATCACAGAATGGCAATCAGTAAAATTAAGTATTTCTAAATACTTAATTGGCTTAAATCAGTGGCTCTGATACCACCTTTTTCTGTCACGGCCCCTCGTCCCGGTTTGACCCGGTTCAGGAGCCGCGGGACAGAAACCCGTGGTATTTATTAATTTGAGTTGACAGCGGAAGATTTAGCAGGATCTTTTAAAACTTGAAATGCCCTGATTATTTTATTTCATAATTCGGGATAAACCCTGTATTTTACAATAGAGGAATTTTACTAGGAAATTCCCTGTTTTACAAAACATGTTTATTTCTTTAATTGAGCCACTACTTCAAGCTTTATTAGTGCTCCGTAGCACTGTTCCTTAGTTCACAGTAGTTACCTGAAACATGTTTTAAAAATATTTTGTCAGCGGGGAAATACTGGTGAATCATTCATTTTAGTAAAACGACACATAGTTATAAATTACAGCATAAGAGCGATTACAATGGCTTCTATCTTATTTTTATCTGGCGTCGTGTCACCTCCTGGTGACGATGGTCATGCCACTATTGGGTCCTTTCACCCAAGTAATGACGATTATCACTGTTAGGATTTATTAGCCTAACCGTGAGAAATTAGTAATGTGCACAATACCCCACTAGCCAGTGATTCAAGATAACCACGACTTAATCCCTGTAATTATAACTTTTGAAAATGCTTGGAGTATTGTAAAACATTATTGATAAAAAGAGAATGACTCACATTGCAGTTTTAATTGGGCAGAGTTTAGCCTACTGATAAGCCTGTTAACCTAATTCAATTAACAATGCACACGAAAACTAGGTTAGTAACTATAATCCAACTTTTTACGACAACTCACGAGATTAAAACATTCACAACGAATGACAAAGTGCGATACTTAAACATCCATCGGATTTACGACGAATGACAAAGTATAACCCTAATTTGAGCAGCACTTAAACATTCATCGGATAGTTTCAATCAATCGGACATTGAATCGTAATAGCGATCGAGTTATTACCCTGTTGTCGCGGCAGAATTCGTGCTAGTGTGTGTTTTTATAGTAATCAGACGATATCTCGAAGTGTAAAGTGAATTTTAACGTAGAACCAACGCAGAAATCTAAGTGCCAATGCCCTCTATTTATACTGGAAAATGGGCTCCCTCGCGTGGCGCGAGGCCCTATCGCGTGGCGCGAGGGGTGCCCTCCTAGCATAGGGTAGCCTCGTGTACGGGTAGCTTAGCTGAGTCAACCGTTTCTTAAATTTCGATTCCTATCAAAAACTGTTGAGATAATACCAACTAGGGTTTACCCCCCATGAGTTTTAGGGGCCCTGATTCTGATTCCGATTGTTCTGAAAAATTTAGGGGTCACGTAATGCTACGTGGGGGTCTCAATTAGGGTTTCCTATTGAACAAAATAAGATAATAAATAATAGTTTTGGTGAGAGTTGTTACAGACGGCAAGCCAAATGAGACCATCAGAAGAAGCAGTAGACTACTCGCTCGAGAGAAGAATAGTCCCCCCTCGAGCAGGATATTTCATGGCCTCAAGCTTCACATAAACAAGGGGGTGCGCACATGTGGGATTAGCAACATGGGCACTCAAACTCTCCCCGGTTGGGTGATAGAAGTAATCTTTTAGTTGCTCCAACCACGGGAGCACTCTCTCAGGAAATAACCGCGTAACCATCTCACCACCAACCTTCGAGTCCAAGGTGTTGATCAATCCATACGCTGCAAAGTGAATTGATAAATAACCCAACACACAGACATACTAGCACAAAAGAAAGAAGACACCAAAATTTTACCTTCGGGTCCAAGGCGTTGATCAATCCATACGCTCCCCTTGGGTTTGTGGGCGCCCATAACATGCTCATACCGGCTGCCACCAAAGCCTTCTCATCCAGCTAAAGCATAGCGGTAGGTTGCTTTGTCAAATTCTTATACCATTGCTCATCTGCGTATGACACCATGGGCAATTTGGGAATACCCTCCTCAGGACGACGGTAATGCAAATTAATAGGTATTACACCACGGCGGATGTAAAAAAAAATTGTGTTTCCAATCATGTAAGCTCTTGGGGGATCTTTGCTGCAACGTAAGACATTGGCGGTACGCGAATTGAAAGAATAGAAACCACTAGTGCAAGAGACATAGTAAAAGACATTAAACATATCAACAGAAGGGATCAACCGTTGTGCCCGGAATATACGCCACGTCACCTCCAGTACACGACCAGGCCTGGTTGCATCAGAGGAGACATAATGGATATTCCTCCAGGTCAGACAGCTGGCAAACAACAACCAGCTGGCAGCCCTTCTCCCTTACAATTCTCCGGCTATAAATAGAAGGCTCAACCTCCAGGTTTAAGGATTTGATTTCTCACTCTATACACACACGTATCCTCAAAATGATTACTTATTCTCACGGGAGGGTGGTTACAAGGAGAACCCCCATCTTCTCCTCCTTGTAGCGAGTCACCGGTGTTGTTCGTTTTGCAGGACCGGAAGGAAGAACTAGTCGTTTGTCGAGTGAAGGAATGAGATTGAACCAACATATATGAGACAATCCGACTAAATAGTTAGTGCTATCTAGTGTTTCTTCAGTTTTGGAGGTTGTTTAGCATTTGCTTTTGGTAGACAAGTATTTGCTATAAGGATGGCTACTCGAATTAGTGGTTGTTTTAAATAATATGTTTTTCATGATATCAACCTATTGTTGGCTTACAAATTTAAGGTTTATATATTTATTAATTTATCTTGTTAGTATTTCCATAGATCTTAGTAGGAATGAGCTCGGTATTAAAAATCCTAAAAATGGATACCAAGACTGGTATCGAAAATACCTGGTACCAGTGGCGGAGCTAGCTCAAAAATTCAGAGGTATCCAAAAACAATTTGGATTAGGGGTATTCTTTGTATGAAAAGATAAAAATTTACACTACATAGACGAAGTTGAGGGATTGCCCGGGCTACCCCTCCTTACACATTGCCTCCGCCCCTACCTGGTACGGTACAGTTCGGTACCGGTACGGACCGGTATTTGAAGTTAAATACCGATATTGAAAACGTCAAATGTCGATACCGAAAATGTTTCGATTCGGAAAATTCGGTACCAGTACCGGTTCCGAACAATATTTGCTCATCCCTATATCTTAGACTAGATACTTTAGGGTTTGTGTGATATTCCTTCAGGTTAGGATTTGTATTCTTATTTTAGCTAAATTACAACAAAGATAGCTCTTAAGTGAGAAGAGAATATAATTATGCATATTGAATGTTACATGATTAAGTTGCAATAAAAATGTGCTTTGAGTAGCTTCAAAGTAAGACCATGCGTAGTTGTTAGTCTAATAATGCCCCCATCCTGGGGCGTTTTTTGCCATGTGCAGTCTAGTCAGCATGGGGGCATTAGACCGTGGGTATGGTGGGGCTTGGGTTGGGGGCATGAGTTGACACGTGGAGTTGGAGACCCCCCCCCACTAGTGAGTGACGTGTCCGTGGGGTATGGCGGGGCTTGGGTTGGGGGCGTGGCTTGGCAGTTTATTAAAAAAAAAAAATTCAAACACCCACTATGACATGGCGGTGGACAGCGAATAGGAGGCCGCCACATCGGATCTCAAGCCCGCCCCACGCCCTGCTTCAAACCCAAGCCCCAAGGGCCACGCCCCAACCCAAGCCCCATACCCCATAATCTTATTGGGCGTTATTGCAAAAGTGTCGTAGTGGGAATAATGCCCAATAACGCCCATCCAATCATTACACAATTATTAATTTTTTTAATTTTAAAACTTAAAATGCTTCATTAATTTAAAAAAAAATACACTACTAGAAATAAAAAAAAAACAGAATAAAAAAACGGAAATAAAAAAAATATAAAGTAAAAAAAAAAAAGATGATGATCTAGAGTCCGTATTTTTCCCGAAGTTTTTGGTGATGCATTTGCGCAACGATCAACGCGTCGCCTTGGAGGTGGTCGATCGGTTTGGACAAAAACTCAAATGTCCTTTTCCGTTTGCCTCGACGCTTGCATCTTGTTAAACTTTTTGTTTTCGGCGACGCGTTCTCATAGTCTCCAAACGTTGGTGGCCGAGGTCTCGAATGTCTTGGAGACGACGGTTCATCTCCTCGAAATCTTCTTTCAACTCGAGATCGGAAGACGACTCCACTGGTTTTTCCCGGTTCGCTTATCTTTTCTTCTACCGGGCGGTCGGGCCAACTCTTCTTCAACTTGCTCGTCAACGTCCACAACAACATTTAGGTCGACATTGTGGGCATCGGAAGTTGGTGTTTCAGGGTCAACGGAGGATGACGTTTTTGACCGTTTAGTTCTACGTCTACTACTCGACGTCATTGTCACTACGCCCGCCCACTTTGGACTTTTTCGTAGTAGGTCCCAACACTTATAGTACGAGAAAACGTCTTTCGTCTTCTCGTACTCTTCCATAGCTCTCGTTAAAACCCCGACGTCACCTTCTCTGCTCGGCCGATTATCGTAGTTACGTTGATAAACTTCTTGGAAGGAGTGACACTTGTTGTTGATGTCGGTCCATTTGCTAGAAATGGAATCCTTGTCACGATGTTCACCCTTACCCCACGTGCTATAAAAGAGTGCACGAATCCTATTCCAAAATTCGGGACCCGTTTGAAAGTTTGCTACAAATAGAAAAAAAGTTGTACGTTAAAAATAAAATAAAATCGATGTGTAGTAAAAAAAATAAAACTTACCAACATCGGGGTCCTCCGAAACATCGACCCACGCCTGAACCAACGTGAATTCCTCGTCCTTCGCCCAAATAAAGTAAGTATGCTTACGACGAGGTTGGTTCGGTTCCTTCTTTTTATGCGTCCTTTTGCCGCGTTTCGATGTCTCTCGCTCCGATTTGGGTTGCGTCTCCGGCACGATATCCACATCGGGTTCGGGTTGTTGTTGTGATGGTTGCGAGCCGCCGGCTTGGCCAAAGCCGAAAGTGGGTGGCAAGAAAGGGTAGAGCCACTCAAGAAAGCCGCGTACGATAACATGTTCGGGTCCATGTCTTGAAGGTTAAAGGTTTGTTGCGGTTGGGTTGTGTTCGGGTTCCCGGGTCTTGAGGGGACACCAAATGGGGGTCGGAATCGGTTCATACTTTTATAAAAATTGTAAAAATAGTAGAGAGAAACTTTGATGGAGGGTGAGTTTTTTATAAAAAAGTGGATGTAAAGTGGGGTTCTTATAGTATTAAATGGGATTTAAAAAAAAATAATTAAAGAAAGTTATCGTTCAACAGTAAACTCGTGCCCCAAAGCTTCAATTCGGCGTGTTTCAAAAAACGCCAACGTCCTTTTTTTCGCGAATAACGCCGGAAAACGCCTAGGGGGCGTGATCGAGCGTGTTTGGGCATTTTTTTTTTTAAAAACGCCCACTACGGACGGTCTAAGAAAAAGAACTTGTTATTTTTTAAAGGAACATAATAATGAAAGGGGTTTATCGGAAGGAAGAATATTTAATTTGAATATCCAGAAATACATCATCTTCATTGCTTAGTTGACATACACTTTGGTTTGAGTATGAGGCTAGACGGTATGGTAGAGGCTCATCTTTGGAGAATGATTGTCACGTAAGCGCCACATCATAGCTCTTCGAGGATGCCCCTTCAAGGATGAAACCATAGAATGGAGAATGAGCATACCCCACCAACTTTATTTAATTTTTTTTTAATTTCATCTATTTTTTAACATTTATTAAATAAGATATAAAAATAAAATCATTAATATTAAAAAATCAAACATTACATAATATTAAAAACCAAACATTATATAAGTTTAAAAAAACAAAACCTAAAAAATTAAAAATCCTAAGAACTACCCCACTTTTTCATGATTTTTTCTTGCATTTTTTTTTAAAACCGCTCGTTTTTCTTCGGGATAATTGTCTATATCGGTTGTCATTATCTCCCATTCTTTTAGTTCGGTTTTTTTCTTTGTTCAACCGAACCCATTCTTCCACCGCGCGTTCCTTCGCCTTTGCCTTTTGAATCGTGACCTCCGCGTACGCTTTGAACTGGGCCATAAACGCGTCCATTTTGGAACCGCCCCCCGTTGCGGCTTGTTTTTTTTGCAGCCGCCTCCTTTTTTTATTTATCCCTGCCCGGGGGACGTTCCTCCTCTCGTACCGCGTACTCTTCTTCGTCAAATTCGGGCTCGTCGTTTATATTAATTCGACATCGTGCGTCCGAGCCTCCGGCACTAAAACTACCGGTCTCCGAGGTTTTTTGTCGTTTAGCCATCTCAACCTTATTTGGAACCGGCGCCCACTTGTTACTAGTTCGTAAAACTTCCCAAGCCTGTACGTGTGGGAAAATGGATTTATGCGTAGTTTCGTATTTATCCATCGCCACTTTGAAAACATCTTCGTCACTCATCCTACTACGGTGATTACTTGTATATATATTATTATATATCAACGCAAACCGGTTCACGATCGGATGCATCTTTCGCCACTTTGAAGAGATCGAGTCGACATCGTGATAGTCTTGTTCCGTGATCACAAGGAACTTTGATAATGTCGCTTTCCAAACCCATCGCCGGTTTGGTTGTTACCTATATTTTTAGAATGTAACAAAAGTATATATTACAAAAAAAAAATTCTATACTTTTAGTGTAAGATATATTTATTTTTACATACCGTCAACGGGGTGTTTGGATGTGCTAATCCACGCCTTCACTAAGGCCTCCTCCTCGATCCTCGTCCACGTTTTTGCCTTCGCTTTCGAAGGATGATATTTGTCAACCGCCACTTGCTTTCCTTTTTTACGTTTCGATGATTGCGGTTGCGTCTCCGAAACAATTTCAATGTCGTCTTCAACGGGTTGAGGTTGTTGAGAAGATTCAACGGGTTGTGGTTGTTGAGATTGAAGTTGTATGTTGAACGGGTTTCGCATCATCATGTGTTGTAACAATTGCATTTGTTGCATTTGCTAGAAAGCGTTCGGAGATTGTTGAAAACCCGCAAAAGCGTTGACAGAAAATTGAGAGGATGACCAACTCGGTTCTATTGAAGGATAGTAGCGGGCACTGCAAAAACGTTCGGGTTTGGGTTGTTCGGGTTGTATTGGATCCATGGTAAAAAGTAGAAGAATGTTTATAAAAATGTAGAAGAGTTTATAAAAAGTTGAGAGAGAGATGAGGTTGAAGTGGGTAAAAATGGGATGTTTGGGTTGTATTTATAAAAAAAAATTAATGGCTTTTTTGGGTTTGTTAGAATTCTGTCCGTTGAGTTTGAAAAGGGAATTTATATTTTTTTCCAACGGTCATGCATGTCCCAACATTCCTTTTTTTGTCTTATATGCACGTCTCCAACGTCATAGGGGCGACGATTTGGATGACGGCCGGGGGGGGGGGGGGGATGGTGTTGCATTCGACGACGGACAAGCCCCACACCGTCAAGCCTGATAAGTAGAATATAGTCTAAAATCTGATAATAGGTGTACACGCAGATTAATCGTGAGAGGTTATTAATTATACAAAAAATCCCCTCCCCTAGCCCAGTTGGTCCCCATGTGGTTGGTTGGGCCGGTTTCCTCCTTGGGTGGTTGCCGGTTCGACTCCCGGCTCCGGCATTGGGGGGGGGGGGGGACGTTCAAATGATGGATCGTATCCTACCGAGGCATGGTGCGGTCCTGAGGGCACACCCGGTTTTACCAAGTCGTTACCCCAGCGAGTCTCTCGTGTGGGGGCAGTATGGTTTCCGGGGGGAGATCAGCTTGCGCGGGGGCCGATAGAACATCGCGTCCTCAAGTGCGGGGCTGATGGGAGTTCATCTGTGACAAACTTCCGGTGACAGCTAAGTCATGTAGATAGAAAGTCACTCTTAAAAAAAATATATATAAAGTCCCCTATAATATTAAACAAAAACTATTAGATTGTAATTTTTTATGGATGAAACTAGTGTAGTTAGTGAAATTTTTTTGTAAATTATGTTTTATATTTAATTATTTATTTGATAGTATAAGGGTAGAAATATAATTTCGGTGTGTCTTAAATTCAGAAATTAATATGTAATGCATATGTAAGTTTCTTCGTCTTTTTTAAACGCCAATAACTTTATATACGTATTTAAAAAAAACAAAAATTATACCATAAACGAATGTTTTTTTTTATATTTTTAATGAGTACCACACACACACACACACACACATATATATATATAGAGAGAGAGAGCGAGAGAGAGAGTGTATTGTACAATTGGCCTTAACGTACGATACGCACGCGATGTGAGTTCCGCATGTTATAAACCCACAAATCCGCATGTTATAAAACCCATAAATCCGCATGGTGTAAACAAAAACCGCATGTTATATTCTCATCTCGTACAATGCGTACGCTATGAAAATATAACATGCGGATTTTAGTTATAACATGCGGATTTAATGACTTAGACATGATGTTTTATAACATGCGGATTTTATGACTAACACCTGATGTTTTATAATATGCGGATTTATGGTTTTTGAGGTTTATAACGTGTGGACTTCTCATCTCGTACGCTCGTACGTTAAGGCCAATTGTACAATACACTTTCTCTCTCTCTCTCTCTCTCTATATATATATATATATATAAAATTACGTCTCAACCGATATTTTTAGTCCTTAATGTTTTGGTGTTATTCATACAATGGTGTTTTAGTTATAGCAGATACATAACAGTTTAATTTGCAAGTAACAAAGTGTTCACTGTATGATGTTATATTTGTAGCAGATATATGACGTTTTATTTTGAAGTTAATAAAGTGTATATGTGGTTTTATTTTACAGATAACAAAGGGTATATGATGTTTTACTTAGCAGTTACATGGTGTTATATCCATAAACTAGTTGTTTGATATACTCTTACCCTTACCTATTGTAATATCATAATATATTTATAAGGTTTAACATCTAGATAGCATTTAAACTTATATTTTATGTGCGATGATGGATTTTATTTTAACGCTACTGTGGCTTGTTTGCTTGTTTTATCTGATGAAATACTTCAAGAATGGTCCCACCCACATCACATACGGCTTCGTGTAACATATGGCATTTGGAAGAAGTTATAAAGCAAGTTGAAATCGTGATGACGCAGTTCTCAACATAATATTTTGATTCTATCCAAACTCGAAAAGCTAAAGGTCATGTCACCAGACACCAACACTTAAACCAATCGACAAGAAACAACAATTTGTATATATTATAAAAGGGGAAGAGAGTGACAAAATGTTGAAGGTTTAGTACATTAACACCTTTATGAAACTAGAATACATACAGCTTATAGATACAATACACTCACCCCCAACCCTTACCCCTCCCCCATTTTTTACTCAAAACCCTCTTTAAATAAAGGTTTTTTTTAGTCTGATCTTCATCGTGTCGCTTATCTTCTCAAGGTTACACTTGGTCTCGAGGGCAGGTAAGTAGCCCGCCCTCCTAATCTATCACAGTTAGTTAACCTACAACTATTACAACTACAGCCTAAGTTTCTACATACCTTACTTAACTTGCGATCTTCCTCCTCGGCGTTTGCAGTTGAAGAGTACAACTGAGAAAGCCTGGAGTACAAGGGTGAGGGGAAGGAAGAGGATGACGAGGTGTCGGAATCTGAGGAATTGAAGTTGATGTTTTTATGGTAATCGGGTTCCCAGTCGCCAGAAATATGATCTTCGATGTTGCTTAAGTCTCTGTGGGTGCTATCAGTGCTGCAAGAGCAAGACTCAGAGAAGAATCCTGAGTTGTCACTTGAGAAAGATTCCTCCTCGAGGCTGCGGTGGTGGACAGGCGGCGACTGATAACTGTGTGTCTCCCATGGTGCGATGGAGTGAGGTTTTGATACGAATGACGGTGGTATTTTTTGCTTTCTTGGGTCATGGTGTTGGTGGTGGTGAATTATTGAGCTGCGGATTGACCGAGGGGCCCGCGGTGAGCACCTGGCGATATATTCGTATTAGTTCAACATAAATGTAAGGCGTATCACACACAGCTGTAACTTCTAAACTAATCTAGTCCAAAGCAGGCGAAACTGCTGTAATGAAAATATCGATATTACCTTGCATATAGAAGCATGTATGCTCCTTTTGTCAGCACATGGTGAAGATCCACCTCTTTTACCTACATTGTCAGTTAGAAGCATATGATTTAAAATAAATGCGCTGGTGTAATGTTCGAAGTGTTGATATGTGAGCTTTAGTAACAGAAGACATGATAGTGAAAACGTACAATGCTGTCATCGAACTTGAACCATCGATTCTGAAAATTCTTAACATAGCTAACATAATGACCAGAAAATGCAGCATTCATCTTATCTACATGAACCACCACTCCATATAGACTGTAAATTGGGGACTTATCACTTGTGCCACTGACATAAGGAGCCATGTCAAGAATCTCTGGAAAGCGAACTGATTTGTTGAGCTTTCCAAATTTACCAGACTGTAAAACAATACAACTATTAACTATAGAAGTATGAAAAAGGTCCCATTATACACCATATTCAGAATTAACTTTCGATGAGAAATATTACCTGAAAACGTTTCAATGCAATAGTAAGCACATTAGGAGCCTCCAGTAACGTAAACTTCTTTTTCGCTTTCTCATAGGATTTGCACCTAAATTCAAAGGAGTAACATTAACAGGTTACTAAAAGTGCAATGCTAATGCTAGTGCTGGTTTTAACTTATAAAGAAGGTTTTTCATTTTTTGCATGTCGAAACCAACCTGTTGCATTTATACTTGTTTTCACCATCCAAAATCTCAGTAGATGTGAACATATACAAAGCCTCTTCTAATGTTCTTACATCACCTTCTATCTCCACAGTGAGATCCATCATCCTCTCATGTTGCTCAGATTTGCCTCCACACTTCATGCACATTATCTATAAATCAAAACCACCAAGATTATATCAGTAGTAAGTACACTAGTATAGTAGTATTTGCTCAACCATAACTCGTTAAAAGTCAAAACCATGTTGTTACCTTTGACCGTAGATAACCCCCAAAGGTAAGTCCGATGAGAGTTGTCTCTTCTTCTAAAGAGTTCAAAGACTTTCTTTTCGATTCCTTAATGCAAACTGATTGCAAAGCATCAATAACATACCTAAAAATCCCATAATAAGTTAATAACTAACTCAGCTAAAAAAGGTGTAAACACTTCCAAAAGAATATATAATGTAGATGCGAGTTAACCTTAAAAATTCATGAGCATCTTCTTCTTTCCCATGGCCTAAATTGCTTCCAACGTTTTCAATATGGGTAAGCATGCGAATAGGAGATAGTGGAGAGATCCCATCCTTTGCTTTCCTAACAAGGCTTTCAAATTCACATGTGAAACACCATCCTCTCTTCTCACCTAATTGACAAGATGACAATAGATTCTCTTAATAATAATTTAGCATTGAGGTCAAATAATGTGTAATCTGTATGCCTAGCAAATGGGTCGAGTCGGGTCAGATTGGGTCATGGGTCAAAACGGGTTCGTGTCAGAATGGGTTCGAGTCAGAACGGGTCCGGGTTAGAACGGGTTTCGGGTCGGGTCGGATTAAAAAAGGTTTAAGAGGTCAATTTGCTTCTGGTAAGCCTTTAGCCTACATCACAAACTCACCACATAATTATTAAAAAACAAATTCAGACAAGGAGTCCCATGACATAGCCTTAGATTCCATAAATACTTCACAATAGATCACTGAATCATCTTTCATCAAACTGATTGTGGTGTTTACAACTAGGCTCCGATTGAATATCAAATTGATTTGAGAAAACTTTACAATTGAAAAGATGATACGCCAAGAAAATTGGTATTACGATTATCATTATCCAATTTTCCCCCAAAATATCATCACCATAACTCGAACCCTAACCCTAAAAAAACCTTGTTCCTGCAGATTCCACCATTATCAAGATAAATCAGACCACAGGGGATGAATAAACCAAACCGTTGGATGTGAAAGAGAAGGAATTAGAGGCGTTAAGATTGGAGAATCAACGGCTTAGAGATCTGCTCTAACAGAAATATCAGAATCACCTTGCTTGTTGGAGGATTGTCCTTATGTATGCATCTTACATGCTAGATCCGGTGAGAATAGCGAAGAAGAGAAGCAGCGTCATCAAGAGATCGACCCGTTCTCAGAAAACCTAGATGACCCGTTCTGACCCGTTCTTTATACATTTCCAACCCAACTTCACCCGTTATAAATATCCTCTATTTTCAAATTGACCCAGTCTGACCCTTTAACTTGTATTACTTCACCCAAAACCACCCATAGTAGTATAAAAAAAAACCCAAAATGACCCATACTAATGCGTTTGGTTCAAGTCCCCCCCCCCCCAAGTGATCTGTAACACGTGATAACATACATGCTTTGGAATGAAGTCCTTCAAGAAGATAGGCAGTCAGAGGTGGAGTGTATATCAAGCATTGCAGCACAGCATTGGCGTAACAGCTGCGGAACATGTAGGTCATGAATATATAAAGTACTAAAGTGTTGAGATAGCAAAAATATGAACAATGAGAATTTTTACCTGTTTCCACAATTTTTGAGACCACAAGGCTGCAATTCAACATGTTTCCAATTGTATAGCTTAATAAACATTTCATATGGAAAAAGACCCTGTCAAAAGCATATCAAAACTATCACGTTAAAGTTCTCATAGACAGCACAATTAAAATTGAAAAAAGTTGAGTTTCGAAGCCAGACCTTAAAACTGTAGTTGTGAGATGTGTTATTTAGTCCCTCTAATGACTCCTGACGAGACAACTTGGAGGACTTGAGGTAATCAACAACTTTTGATTTGGATGTCTTTGTTCCACTTCTAGAAGCTTCTGCCAACTGGGATGCAGAAGTAGTGGTCCTATGGCTGTGGCCAACATCGTCAACGACCTTCATAGGCTTTGTCCTATGAGATGTATTTCTACTGGTAACAGTTGTTAGATAAGTATCTGAAGCTCTGGGTGATGATGAAACCACATCCCTAGATTTAGACGTGTCAGGAGTGGTGCTCTTGTTACAGAAAACATCATTCGACTTCTCAGAGACCTTTGAATATCGTTCATCAGTAGAAGCGCGATGAGAAGGAACATCAGACAAAGAATTTTTTGATTCCCTGAACTTAGAAGCTTCTGTCAACTGGGATGAACAAGTAGCGATATTATGGTTGTCATCATCAACGACCTTCACGGGCTTCGTACTATGAGATATGTTTCCACTGGTGACAGTTGTTGAATAAGCATCTGAAGCTTTGGTTGATGATGAAACATCATTCGACTTCTCAGAGACCTTTGAATATCGTTCAGCAGTAGAAGCGCGATGAGAAGGAACATCAGACAAAGAATTTTTTGATTCCCTGAACTTAGAAGCTTCTGTCAACTGGGATGAACAAGTAGCGATATTATGGTTGTCATCATCAACGACCTTCACGGGCTTCGTACTACGAGATATGCTTCCACTAGTGACAGTTGTTGAATAAGCAACTGAAGCTTTGGTTGATGATGAAACATCATTTGACTTCTCAGAGACCTTTGAATATCGTTCAGCAGTAGAAGCGCGATGAGAAGGAACATCAGATAGAGAATTTTTTGATTCCCTGAACTTAGAAGCTTCTGTCAACTGGGATGAACAAGTAGCAATATTATGGTTGTCATCATCAACGACCTTCACGAGCTTCGTACTATGAGATATGCTTCCACTAGTGACAGTTGTTGAATAAGCATCTGAAGCTTTGGCTGATGATGAAACTACCTCACTAGATTTAGACATGTCGGGAGCCGTGCTCGTGTTACAGAAAACATCTGACTTCCCAGGAACCTCTGAATACCTTGCAGCAGTAGAAGCATGATGAGAAGAAACATCAGAAGGTAAAGAAGACTCGTTAGAGCCCTCATCGGTCCAAAAGGATGAATTCGAAGTCCCAGACCGAGTATCTTCATCACTAAGAATAGATGTCTTCTGATTGTTAGAGCCATTATCAGTCCAAAACGATGAATTATCTTCATCGCTAAGGATAGATGTTTTCTTATTGTTATCTGATAAACCGGTTGACTTTCTTGCAGGGCTGAGCGGAATCCCATGTGCCGATTTCACTGTCTCAAGGTTCTCAAAGGTAACACCTGTAGAGAAATTGGTAGGCGTAGAGAAAACAAAAGGTCCCTCATATGACAAGGGTGACTTCGGTTCAGCTGGTGTAGCAGTTTGCTTAGCTTCAGTATCAAAGCTGTCACTGTGATCTTTATGGTCGCCTTGCCTGTTAGAGCTGTGTCGTGCGTTGTTGATTTGAGTGACAGCAACATAAGGGCGACACTCCTCTTTGTGACCTTGTCTCCAATGAACAATTTGACATTTGCCAGAGCTGACATTCAAATGTAAAATAAATGAATGGTATAATAGATATAGCAAAAGACTGGATTGCTAACGTTGAAACTTTCTAGAAAAAAGAGATAATTGAGAGGTCACTTATATGAAAGCAAGTAAACATAGAAAGGTAAAACAAAACATAAACAAAAGAATCAGAAGCCTAACAATGGCAGTTTTTTATTTGCCTCCAATGTTAAATTGTCTGAATATCAAGATAACACGTGAAACACTGACCAAATCAGTTCAATCCTTGATGAACAAGATTAGCTATCAAGGACCAGATACATGCTACTGACTCTAACTTCTGTTCTAAAAGAGATCCTACTAAGTCATCAAATTCGACAATTGATTGCTTCATTAAAACATGAGAGCTAGTGTAAAGTTGTATGTGCCCGCGAAATATGTCAGAAGTTTGTCAAATTGCTTATAAGTTATCAACTATCATGAGAAAACAACAATGTCCTAATATATATCATAATAATTCTGTCCAGACATCTACATCTGTTATATAGCATTATAGCCAAAGTGAACAGGTTATCAATAATCATCTAAATACGCTTCATTTTCAATCGTGGAACAAAAAAAACTAACGGGCATTGCCACGTAGTGCGCTAAAGCCGCTATTGACAACTATATGAGCGCATAGTTGTTGCTAAACACCCAATAGCACCATATGAGCGCATCGCTACGTAGTGCGCGCTAAAGCCGCTATTGACAACTATGATGATGAGCATAAGATTTATGGATGGGGCAGAAACGAGACCTGATGAATGCAATAACTGCTGCTAGTGTGTTTACATTGCCAAAACGGCACTACACTATCACTGTTGTTTTTAGCTTTTTTCATAGTTTCTAAATTTTATATATGTTTATTACTAATTACTAGATTACCAATGTTTCAAGTTCTAAAATTAAAAATTGTTTATTACTAGATTACTAACTTTAAAAGTTTTTGTATCTTTTAGTTTTTATATAAAACACTTTATATTAATGATAATGTCATTTAGTTCTTGAGAGCGGTTCCACTGGTCCACCCCTTCCTATACTTACATTCTTACTCGTCCGTGAAATTGGTATTAATTTGCCTCAATCTTTCTATGTGAAAATGGTATTAATTTTTTTTAACCTCCTATGCCTATTGTATATATTCATACTTTTCTTCTTAGAGCAGTTTTTCTGTCCTAGGAGTGCGCTTGTTTTGCACCTTAAACTCTAACTACTACGTCTAGCAATACCAATTTAACAGTACGAATTCTCCAGTCTATAATACAGCAGTGCTGGTGCAGACTAATCATATGACCTAGCCAATTATAGGTATAAATTTACTGATATAATGCCCTAACACACAGTGCACAACACATGTTCAGAGCAATTTTACTCCAACACAGACAGAAAAACTAAACTCTAGCAATTACCAATGTGTACTCGAGTACATTCTGCCACCGGTTAACACCATCAGGACATCGCATCAATAAAAACCTTGTCACACCAAAAAGTCAACCAATACAGCATAATTAAATATTCACTACTTATTACCTCCTTCAAGCAAATTAAGAGAATAATGTTACCCCAAATGCAAGTTTCTTTCCTACAAGTATCCTACGTCTCAGCAATAATTCCTCAATTCGACACCTTAACTCAAATTAAACAAAAATGTTCATACAAATAACACTAAAAAATTACCAAAGTAGTGAGCATACCAGTAGCGAACAGCTTTACACTTGGCACACCGTGTATTAGTAGGACGAAAGCAAACAGCACACTGATACACCGCTTTCACCGGCAAACCAACCCGACCAGGACCGTAACTCGAAACCAAAACCCTAGCCACAGGCGCGACGTTTCCACCATAATAACACTCCTCTTTCGCCTCAAACTCAACCCTACTCGACTCCTCGGAAGCCGAAACCAACAGCCTCCTAACCTCCTCACTCCTCACCACGGCCTGCCGCCACTTCCACCTAAAAACAACAACAATCAACACCACAACCACCACCACCACCACAACCACCGGTGACGGAAACCCTAGGCCTCTTCTACCATACATTTACACTATATAACGTAACATCCAGTACAAAACAACGATAAAACCCTAATTCCACAACAATCATGAATATATTTCTCGATTTCAGGCTCTTCTAGCATACATTTACACAAAACAACGACAAAACCCTAATTTGGTAACAATAATAGACAGATTGATTGAATTTAAAGCAACTTTTCATACAGTGTGATCACATGAAACTGTTAAGAAGATGAAAGATGTCGAGACAGATTGCTTTTTGCGGAAAATTGATGCTTGCGGTGGCGATTGAGAATCATATACGAAGATTTAGAGATTCTTGTAGTGAAGTTTCGTGGTGGTTTCGTTAGGGGATTTGAAGATGAATTTTTTTAGGGCTTGAAAGAATGAGAATGAGAATATTATTAGAAAGTTAGTACGTTGTAATAACATGAAAGAAACGAATTTTGAGAGACGTGAATTTTGGGCACACTTTATATTCGTCACCCGATATATGGGATCCGAAGTTTTATGAAATGTTAGGATATTGATTTTGGGATGAGCTAATAAAATATGGGTTTACGCCCGACTTGCAGGATGCGCGTATAATCAGTGACAAAATTTGAGATTTCCGACCAGGAGTCGAAAACGTATATACAAAAAATTTCTATAAAATGAGGGGTCGAAAAGGTGTATACCAAAAAATTTCTATACGAAAACTACATACTCTTCACTACTAAGCGAAAAGTTCGGGGGCTCGACCGCCACCTCCCGCCCCCACTATGTTGCACCCCTGCGTATAATGTATATATGTGTGGGCGTTCAGAGGCAAAAGTGAAAGTGTACTAATTTTAACGTTATTTTACTAATTTCGTGAAAATAATGTTAAAAGAGAAGGATGGTTAATCATGCATCATGTGATGGCGTTGATGGACGAAAGACAAGGGAATACATACACTAATCAGCCTTTGGCTTACTTGCTGAGTGTTATGTGTGTTATGTCTAAGGCTTGATGCAAAACTACTATCGAGCCGGTGGTCTCACTGGAAGTTGTCACTTTATTCCTACGGAGTAGAGGTAAAGCTGTCTACATTTTACCCTTCTTAAACTCTATCTTACTTTGTTATTAGTGAGATTTACTGGGTATGGTGATAATGATGATGATTAATAATATATGGGTTGATATTGTAAAAAATCAATATGTTTTTTTTGTGATGACAAGATTTGATGAATTAAGGTCTTTTAGTTTGTTAAACATATACGAAAAGGTTGGTTAGAGGTTTTTAGTGTATAAAAATTTTGAAAGTTGTCTAAAATGCATGTATTAGTGAAAATGTTTTTAAACGTGTTGGTTTGTTAGATTTTGAATTGGTCAAGATAACGTGGTGTGAATATGTTTTGTAAAAATATTGGATGTCGCTTTACCAGAAAAATGGTTTGTAGGTGCTTGAATTGTGTGTACAAGTTTGAAGGCTTTAAAATAGGAAATGTGTTTGGTATTTATTGTATGTGTCCATTAAATAGAAAAAAAAATATATTTTTTACAACTAATTTGGTTGTTTATTTTAGTTGATTAATTAAAAATTAAAAATAAAGATTACATCATGTGCCCAAAAAAATGCTACCGTATTTTAAAAATTATTCTTATAATACATGTATTTAAAAAAAATATAATACATGTATTAAAAAATATGTCCCTTGATGAAATAAAAAAAAATTCGTAAAAAATATTCATGTAAGAAGTTATACAAACAATTTCTACAACTCCAAATTAAATACTCATATTTTCAAGGAATAATAGAATAGATACCTACATATTATCTATTATTATCTATATATTATTAATTGTAATCGTAAGTCTTGATGAATAGTAACTACAATTAAATATTTTAATGTATTTATTATTATTATCTATATTATTATTATCTATATTAATTGTAAGTCTTGATGAATAGTAACTACAATTAAATATTTTAATGTATTTATTATCTACATTATAATTATCATTTTATTATTATATTAGTTATTGTTATAAACAAGACCATTTTATATATGATATATACATTTAATATGTTTTATTGTTTTATTAATTTGAATTTTATACTTGCGTTTATTTTCTTTAAACACTAAATAAGTAGCTGCGTTTGACTGCTTTTCTCGACGTAACTTCGAAATAGAGTCTATATGTTGTATCGTAGGCTATATCAAGTGTCGATGTTATACAGTTGGTGTCACGAAACCGATACGGTGATACCGATCGAACAATGGCCATACCAACTGTGTTTAATATTTCTTTTTCACGTTGCTCGCGTAAAAACTTTGTTGAAAAAGAGTTTATTTTTCAAAATATTACCATGACGAATCGAGTTGATCCAAAAATCTATACCAATATAATTATTATTAAAACTGACACCTTTATTCATTTTCATGGTTTTTAATGTAAAATTCAATTTTTTGGACATATCATAAGTTTAAACCAAGTGTCAGTATCATGCCAATACTATAGCGAATCGAACCAGTACTGACTGAATTCCCTTTCATAATGAACCAAAGAGATACCAACCGAATTCCCGCCGCATCGCGCGGGGAAAGTCACCTAGTAAATATTATTATGACTTTGTTTTAAGTAATAAGTTACAACAATATAAATAAATCATATTAAATTTAAGAAAAAAACAAATTGTTCTAACAAATAAAGGAAAAACAAATATGTAAGATTGTAAGAACACAGAAAACGCAAAGGTTAAAGTTATGTTTTATCATTCAACATTCAACAAAATTAATTAAATTAAATTCGATGATAAAATAAAATAGCAACTTTGAAACTGTAAAGGTGTAAATCATAAGCCAGATCAAAAGGCAATCCACCTCCATTTTTAATTAATATCCCCTGCGATAACTACAAAACTTAAAAACTTTTTTTTCAATTGGTTTATAAAAAAAGCTTTTTAATTAGTTTTTTTTTTCTTGAACCATAACTTTTTGTATAGTTACTTTGAACTATAACTCTTTTTTAATTTGTTTTCTTTAATAACTATAACTTTTTATTAGTCATTTTTTATACTATAACTTTTTAAGTTAGTTTTTTTTATCCAAAACCTATAACCTTTTCTAATTAATTTTATTTTTAAAACTATAACTTTTTTAATTAGTTTTTTAAGAAACTTCTACTAGTTTTTTTTTTTTTCTAAAAAAGGTTAAAGTTTAGAAAAAGTTATAGTATTGGGTGCCGCGTAAAGTACCCAGCGTTTATTATGTTGACCGTTAAAAAAAATTATATATAGTGGGTGAACTCATTTTCATATTGTTTTTATTTTAATAGATGAATAATAACTAGTATTAAGCATCCCCGCGTTGCGGCGGGGGCGAGCACTAATGGCACACTACTGCCAGCGACAAACGACACTGAAGTTGCGGCGTGTTAATGCGAAGAAATTAAAACGAAACATAAAACATAGAAAAAAATAACTAAGTTGATCTAGGACTCGCGCGTCACGATAAATCCGCGTCTATTTTTTCCTGTTTGACAGGTTCATCGTAATCTATATATAATATAGGGTGAGAGTTGGTTACAAAGTTTATTTTTCCTACAAAGTGTACAAAGTTATAAAATACCATAATGTCAACCAAAGGGGTATAGTGGTAAACTCGAAACAAATTATTAGTAATAACTTAATAGGTTAAATACGTTCTAAAAATCGTGACAAGTAGCACTAATGCCACACCACTGGCAACGACCACCAACTTTAGAAGAACTCGTAAAAATAAAATAAAAAAAAGTAAAAAAATATCACCGAACAAAAAACAGGCATAAAATCGTTAAACCACGCACGCCCGTTGCGACGTGTTAATTCGAAGAAATTAGCCGTAAACGTTAAACGTTGAAAATAATAACTAACTCGATCTAGGACCCGTGCATTGCAACGAACACAATAGATACTCACCTCACACCTAGCGCAATAAAACAAAAGAACTCCCAAATCTGCACATTGTACAACTCATAATGCATGTTTATGTTGCAATTTGATATTATATAAAATATCCATGAGAACACATTTTGACGCTAACCAAATTCATGTTTTTTATTAGAAAAAAAAATGAACCGTACTGAACCTAACTAATTTTTGTCAGAGCTCAATTTGAGATAGATTTATGGGAGCTATTCAATTTCATGAAGTCAATAATAGTATAAAACAAATTGAGGGAGATTTTTTTTTAGATTTCTCTAGTTGCGTATAATGCGAATTACAGATGAGATCGGTATCATATATGTATTAATACTGATAATACCAATATCAAAATCGAAGAGAAGTGGATACCGAATGTATCCGTTTGGTACTGGTACAATAACGGTATCGGTACTGTTATATCGATACTTCACGCCTTTGATGTTTTTTTAGCTAATTTCTATTGTTACTTTATATTAGTTTGTTCTTAATTACTACATACTTTTTATTTGTTTGTTCTTAATTACTACAAACATAAGGGATACAGAAGCACCTGCATTGCATATAGAAGCAAATTAGCAATGAACATAATAAACAAATGTAGAAACTTGTACATGAGATTATTTTATTCACCAAAGTTGACATGTTGCAATGGATTAAATACTAAGATACTAATATTCTATGCAGAAAGAACATTGAATGTCGATTAAACACAATTATGCAAGTAATGAGGTTTGTGTAAACACTTTACCTGGACAAGGATCAGGTCATTAGCTGGTATGATCAATCAGTGGAGAACATTTTTGCAACCATAAATCATCAATCTCTTTGGGACAATTTGATGTTTATTTAGGGATATCTTGGTAAACAAATATTGTTTATAATTTTGTAGAACATTAAACTAAGGATGAACAAATAGTACCATGTATCGGTACAGAATTTCCCGAATTGAAATATTTTCAATATCGACTTTTGACATTTTCGGAACCGGTTGGTACCAAGGTCATCCTTACATTAAACATAAATAATATCCATACCTAGTAAAATTTCAATAATAGCATAATTAATTACTAGTAGACTCTGAGGGTCTAATTTATTGTCTTTGGTTGTGTTGTATCACGAAAGTAAAATAACAATAATGTTTATAAAATAAACATTTTGGCGAAAAGGGTCTAATTTATTGTCTTTGGTTGTGTTGTTTGCTCTAATGTGTGTAGAAAAATGGTTAAGACTAAGGAAAGAGCCGGAGCAAGTTCGTCTTCTTCGTCTAAAGATAAGGGCAAGCAACCGGAACAACAACCGAGAAAGAGGCAATATTTGGGTCGAGTTGATGAAAGTGAAAGCGAGGATGAAGAAATGGAGTTGGACCCGGCTGAAAAGCCAAGATGGGAATCGGGTCCATTGGATGATCAGCCGGAGCATTGGCAACCAACACTTTTTCATGACAGTATGAACCGATTGAATGTAACACCCCGAAAACGGGTTTAGTAATTAAACCAAATTAACCGAGGATGAACAGGTAAATACCATCAGTGGTAAAAGTTTGACCAGATAAGCGTTAGGATTTTTAATAATAAAAGCTAACGCTAGTTAAAGTGAACAAATACTTAGTAGTAAGTAAAAGTTTATAAAAGGCTCGGATGAGTGGATTTTAAATCGAATCGGGTGTAACACCCCAAATTTAAGAAATTTGACTAGGAACATTTAAACCTAGTTATGACAATGGTCAAATGTTAATAGTGTTATATGGGAGTTTAGACAAATCTAAACTTAAGGGACTAATCTTGGACAAAATCAAAGTAAGAAGATTAAAAGGGCAAAAACTAAAAAGAGCACACACACTAGTGTGTGTTCTGGTCGATGTTCAGGAGAAAGAAAAAGGGGAAAACCCTTGTTCATCCAAGAAAAGATCAAATTGAGGAAGGATTCATCATGGAATCAATGCATGACCTCGATTTTGAGACCATCTAAGCTTGCCAAGCATAAGGTATGTTGTACAACTTGATTTGATGCTTTCATGAGTAGTGGGAGTATGACAAATCTTTGATTTTCATGAAATTAAACATGATGGTGGATTAGAATCACCAAATAGAACTTGAATATATGTTGATTTTTAGCCCTAGTACTTAAATTGATGAAGATGAAGTTGAGAAGATGGTAAAAATTAGGGTTCATATGATGATTTCATGAAATAGATGATGTTTTTGACATCTCTTAGCCTATAATCATTGTGTTCTAAGTTTCTAACCATTTCCAAGAGTTTAATAAGAGTTTAGGCCATAGAAATAGGTTGAATTTGATGGTTTGGGTCGAACTTGAAAGGACCCTAAACATGATTTCCGTAGCTTTTTATACGGATTTTGACTAATCTTAAAAAAATCATATAAAATCAACCGTTTATCCGATTTGGGTGTTCTATACCTTTTCGGAAAGCTTGCGGAGTAAATTTTTACTGTTTGCAATCATAAAAAGTAAATAGGGTTGTTAAATAGGTCAAAAAGGTGGATGAAAACAGCTGTACAGAAGCTTTGAAAGCTGTTTGAAGATGAAAATATAGTTGTTGAGCTGATTTTATAAAAATCATATAAAATCATAGAAAATTCGTTAGAAGGTGTACCTTATATGCTTGCGAAGGTATTTGAGTGCTCTACAGTCCATCTTTGAACATGTTAATCTAGTTCGGATTTGAATAGGTCAAAATGGGTCAATTACGGCAGCTGTATAGAAAATTGCTGCACATTAATAATGTTATTATTAATCAAGAAAAGACATAAGGTTGCGTATAATTGATTTAGGTATGAAGTATTGATTGTTAGTAACAAATAACACTTTATGTGACATGTTTAAAGTGTTTAAAATCACTTTCTAACTAGTTTGAATAAGTAATTTCACTAACGGGTCAAACAATTAGTGAATGGAAAGAACTATGGGATAAAAATAGTTGTTGAATAAATAACACACTTTGATGATTAAGTGTGTGTGAATCCATAAGGTGTGATGACCATGTTAATGGCTGACTAATCTAATGATCTTGTGGATATGATATGGTAGTTTGACTCTGACAAGCTAGGTAGGAGCTTGGAAATGAACGGGTCAAATGAATACAAGTTCAAGTATGAAGCTCACAAGGATGCAAGGTAAGTAAAGCTTACACCCTTTTGTAAGATATGTATTTACTTTATAGGTTATAAATACGACCAAGGTTATATCCGAAATAGGGATTCCGACACGAAATGATACGGGTCGGAACGAATAAAATAATAAATACCATGATTAATGGCAAAAAAGGGGGCGAAATAGGTTAAATAATGAAATGGTAAATAAATACCATTCAATTATAAGTGCAAAATGTTTGGTTGTTTAGACTAAACGGGTCAAATGGTAATGTTAACACCATTTGACGATTAACGACTAATGAGTGCTTGTCGAGTCTAATGCTCACAGGGTAAAACGGTTTATGGAATTTGCGTTGCTATGAAATCCGCAAATTATTAAGGCAAGGTATTAAAACGGGTCAATACTTGACCCGAGCCAGGTACGCATAAATAAGTTTATAGTTAAAAAATGCGATTTTGGTCAAATAATTAGTGAAAGTCCTTCGTCATAAAATGAGGGACTAAAATTGACCAAAAAGCCTTTGATGGGTAAACCGGGTAAACGACCCTTAGAGGTTGTTTAGGAACTTGTATTGTGATTTTGTAGCCCGTAGATGCGTATAAGAGTTATAGGCATAAACTTTCGTGGGTCAAATGCCTAAAAATGGGTCATTAGCGGAAAATGACTAACCGAAGAGTAAAACTTAGGATAATTGGTTTCTATGTTAAATCCACCACAAAAATAGTTGTGGTGGGATATAAGTAGGTATTTTAAAATAGGAATACGAAGTGTAAAAAGAAAAGAGCAAGTTTGATGCTTAAACGCATAAAAGTCGCTCTAAACGGGTTAAAACGAATTACGCGCATAACTCGGAAAACAGCCGCGTAATTCACTAAGTAATAAGTATAAGTTAAAGATTAGGAGTTAAAGCAGTCGTTTATGACTTCATAGTAAACGAGAAATAAATGTGGATAATGAATCACGAAACAGGTCGATTAATTATAAAAAGGATTTATAAGCCTTTAGCTTATAAGTCGGATTTTGATGCGAACAAAGATGATAAACGGGTCCGTGATTTATTTACGGTCGCGTAGGAAAAAGAATCACGCAAAACGGACATCAAGATCAAAAGTTATGCAACTTTTAAGTCGAAAAATGGGTTGAAACCATAGCTGGGCAAAATGCAGCAACAAAGAAATAACCTGCTGGAAAAAGGTCTCCCTCGTGCCACGCGAGGGATCACCGTGTTCCGGGCGCGACACGTGACGCGAGTCGTGGCCCGCGACAAATACAGCCTAGTCTCTCGTGGCCCGCGAGAGACACAAAAGCTGGAAAAAAATTGATTTTAATTGTTGTTTGATGCTTAGAACTTGTTTAATCTATTATTTAAGTTATCAAAACTAACCTTTAAGTTGGTTTTGATCATAGGTGAATATCAAGAGTACCCGGATGAAGATCAAGCGACGTACAAGAACCGAACACATGAAAATGAAGCTTCCGCACGTTGTTTCGTCATTATTCTAAACAACGAACTCAATTATATTATGTTGTATTATTTTAAATTGTAAAAGTTTTAATTAACCCGTATTTTTCAATGTATATGTAATCATAATTACATGTTTATTTTTCGTTATCTATACGAAAACCGTTAAATAACAATAAGGGTCTTACATTGAAAAACAAGGCAGCTGCATTCATCTGTGAAAGAGAGGTGAGAGAAGTTGAATTCGGGCCGTTTGGTGTGTTTGCCCAATTCCGCGCTCTAGGATGGGAGGCGGCTCTCAGTTGCTATGATAAGGATAACAAGAACTTGTACATGACCGAAATTCAAGAATGGATGGTAACCCTCAAGTGCAACACATACGATAGACCGTCGCAAATGAAGTTAACAGGTGAGGTGAATGGGATCCCGGTAGAGATGTCTTTTGATACATTACGAAAGTTGGCAAAGTACGACAGTCTACATGCTCGTGATTACATGATTCCTAGTCTTGATGACCTTCTGATAAAACCGGAGAAGCACTCTCGTTGGAATGATATGCTAGCAGCATTGTTTTTGCCCGGTACTTATAGCGGCGTTTTATACCGGAGGAACTTGAAGATAGAAGCGAAGTTGTTGCTAGCGATTTGCATTTTAAATGTCATTCCGCGGAGAGGGGATAAGGAGCAAGAGAGGTACCCGGAAGTACCCGTCCTCTATTCGTTACTCAATGGGTCTCCGCGTTTTCCAATCCGATATTTGATCATGAACCACCTCTGGATTTGCTGAAACAAGTTGGGGAGAGATATTATCCCGTATTGCCGAATTATCACGGGATTGATGAAGCAGCAAAAGGCAATCACGTCAGAGGATAAAGGGGCAGCAAAAAGGCATCAGTCTTTTACTTTACAAAAGTTGGGGATTGGTTGGACTTATACGCAATCGGAAAGGTATCATAAGCTCAAATCGGAGGGGCAGAGATGGAGAGCATTAAAAGTGGGTGCAAGGGACCTTCTACCGGGTGAAGAAGATGAGCTGGAAAGTGATGTGGAAGCCCCGAGTGGGGATGATGATTATGCGGACGAGCCGCATGGTGGTGAGAATGTGAATGTAGGCCAAGGGGGCCTAGGTAGGGGATATGGTGGTGTCTTCTATGATTATACGGAGCGTTCCTATGAGCCGAATTGGGCTTACAATGGCACTATGCAAGAGGTTATCGAGAACCAACGTCCTCCGACACCCGTTTTTGAGTCATGGTCGGGTTCGGAGCGGACTTTATTTGATCAACACACGATGATGAGTGCTAGTATGGAACGGGCTTTGAAGCATAATTTTGATCGTCAAGAATCATGGAACCGGGCACATGCTTATTCCCACGAGTTAGAGATGAACAACTGTTATGAAGATAACCAAGCAAGAAGAATGCATGCGGATTGGCATGCCGGGCGGCCTGTGGTTGTCGATCCACCTCCGGTGGATTATGCGTCTCTACCACTATACGATGGTAGTGTATCGTATCCAACCCCGCCGATCCATCATTCACAATGGTTAAACCCACGTCAACAACAAGAAGCATCCCAACAAGGTGGAAGCGGTAGCGGTGCATTCGGCTTTGGAGAATGGAACGAGATGATGTCTTCCATTTTTGGACCGCCGCAACCGCGTTATTATTAGTCAGGTGGTGCTCTTTCTTGTACATTTTGTGAATATGTGTTTAGTTTATTATGTTTATGGTCGGGTGGTTGGGTGGTGTTAGTTGTTTGGTTTTGTTTGGGTTGGAAGAGTTGGTGGTGTTATGTCTTAAAAAGAAGAAAAATATAAAAAAAAATATAATGAAAAAAATACCAAAAAGAAATTTGTGGTTTGAGTGTTGAGCTTTCAGTTGGTGTGAATGAGTTTTAAGCGATCAAAGCCTCCTAAAACCATACATTGGGGTCAATGTATCCCAAGTGTGGGGATGGGGGGAAATTTTTGAAGTTTTTGAAAAAAAATTAAATTAAGCGAAACAATGTGAGAATTTGAACACCTTGGATTAACACCAAATGATGCACCGGCAACCCTTAATACCCTTTATTCTTGGTGAGAGTTGAAGCCACACATGTAAATAAATGTAACACCCCGAAAACGAGTTTAATAGTCAAACCACGTTAATATTAATGAACGGGTAAAATACCGTTAGTGGTAAAAAGTTACCCGGTAAATATTAGGATTTAAATAAATAAATAAATAAACCTAATATTAAATAAAAGAGAATAAATGTTTTTGAGGAAATAAAGTTCGTAAGATCCCGAGCTAACGGGACTTAAAAATAAAACGGGTTATAACTCCCGAAACCCATTAAACTAACCAGGAATAATTAACCTAGTTAGTAACGAGTAATTAAGTAAAAACTAGAAAGAAAAATAAGAACTAGTGAACCTTTTATAAAAGGTTGGAACAAAAGGGACCAAAGTTGTAACAAAAGAAACTTGTGTTTTATAAACAAAAAATTTACACACAACACACACATAGTGTCACACCCTAGCTTTGCGGAAGCGTGGTTAATCTGGTGTGACTTCTTAATACCATAGCTTAATCATAACAAAGCTATATGAAATAAAACCATGCAAGATCATCCATAGATTTAAGTTTTAAAAACCAAATACAATAATATTGTCTTAACGAAAACACTTCCTAACGACATTGTTCAACAACACAAACATCAACATGACATAAACACAGTTTAAGGACTGTGACTTGTCCAGGAAAGAGTCACATTCCCCAAACCCGGATGACCTCGTAACTAGTGCAGCGGGAAAACGTGTCATACCACGCCAGATCTTTAATTCCCTGAAATACATGTAAGTTGAAAAATCAACAATAATGTTGAGCGAGTTCATGTGTAAGTGAGTATGTAAAACACTTGTAAGTATAAAAATCCCTGGTATGTAGCAAATAAGGAAAAAGAGATCACCAATGGCTTGCAAGACCACTGATATGTGTGAAGTGCAAGTAGGAAGACTCAAACCTAGCAGATTTAGCGTTGGGTACAAAGTCACCCCGAGGTCCGTTCTGGTTGGGCCTGGGGTTGGGCTCGCTACACCCAGATAGATCTACCGCTTACGTCCCTCGGTCCTACAATGAGGATTAATGGCCTCCAGTTTCTGCCTACCCACTCACATGATCTAAGTAGTAAACCTCCTTACGCTAACCATACCATGTATAAAGTACTTGTAATCAAAGTAACATGTATTTCACCCCCGTAGTTTAGAAAACTGAAAACAGTTAAGAGAAAAGGGGGACATGAACTCACAGTGGTGCGTCTCTACCAAGTATGTCTCCTGATCAAGCAGCTGTATGACGACCTACACGTACTAATTCTATTAGACGGACGGTCGTGCCTTAGCTTTAAAGTTTAAGTTTTTGGGAAATAGTTAGACAACTATTTCGTGTTTATATTCTGTATATACTTGGTAGTTATTTTCCTTCCCAAGGATGGGAGATTTAATACATGTGCGTTCGTAACATTCGAATTACACTATTAAGTCTCACTTAATATATTTTATTTCTAACTCCAAAATATAAATATTCTTCTCAAAAATATTATATTTTCTATTACATAATTCTCCCAAAATAATACTTTAACAAAAATACGCGTTCATGAATATTTCCTTAAAATGCGTAAGTTACGTTTTAAATGATCGAGTGGTAATAATAATTACCAGTGTAACTTATATATTTATCGTAGAGACGTTCGTATTATTTTGGATCCATTAACATTCCATAGTATTATTTTTACCCTAAAAATAATACTAGTATCTTCACAAAATAATCACAAACACATATCAAGTGACTTTATGAAAAATATATACTAAATATATATTTACCAAGTTTTATTTTGTGAAAATCCCACCTCTGATGTTTTGTAAATATAGCCGTGGCGAAACTTATATTTTGAAAACATGTCGAAAAGTATGTCTAACACTTATAGTGAAAATATTTCTAAGTGTTAGGTTTTTGGAAAAATTTCGCCAGAGTTTCCTCTGTAACTGGAGGTGGCCACGCTTTCAAGCGTATCATTTTCTTTTATAAATCAAACCAACAATTTCCTTATTCAACCAAAACAATGTTCAACGTATCAAACTAGTTAATAAACATGTAATTTGCAAGAATCTCATGAACTTGTAGTTTTCTAATATTATGAAGTAAATCCCATTACTTTTAGTGGATCTTTATATAAAGCAATACGATTTCGTAAAAGTCTTGTTTTTAAAGAAATTCCATCTTTACAACTTCTTGTCAACTTTTACAAAAATAGTTATTTTGTCGAAACTTTGTGCTACACAAGTGTTTACACACTTGTGTGTTCTAAAAATCATTCGTGTTAGTGTAAGATCCGTCTTTAGAAAACATGATTTCTTTGATACTTGGTTCTTTGAAAATACCGCTTGTAGATACGTAGATCTACTAGTTTTAAACACTATTTCACAAGCAAAATCGCTTTTACACAAGTTCATGTTTCGTGTGTGGTAGAGTTTCATCCTTTAACCCTTATTACTTCCAAAAGAACCTTATGTCATGATTCATGATCATGACCAACCTGGGTTAAATGATGATCCGAGCTACCACAACATAGATCGGGTCCAAATAATCACACAAATCAATTACTACAAGATTTACACAACATATGAGCTTTTAACCAACATTTATGCTTCATCTTGTATGTTTGCGTTTTTAGTAGACTTTTATGCTTCATCTTGTATGTTTGCGAGTTTTAACCGTTACATATCATATTAACCACTTTAAAATAGTTCGAGAAGGTAATTTAAGCAACTTACTACTAGCTCGAGGCTAGGGAAGAATCTAAGCGCAAAATGAGTGGATAAAAGCAATGTAGTGAGGTCCTTCGCCTTCCGATTGCACCAAGGTTCCTTATACGCGATCCTTAACACTTGTATGAGCTTGGAAAGTGATGATCAAAATCGAAAGGTGGTGGTGGTGTTGCTTGTGTCTTCGGCCGAGAACCAAAGAGAGAGGGAGAGAGTGTGTGTGAGTTGTGGTGTTAAGTGTGTGTTATGTTGGATTAAGCTCATTACTTATAGACATAACTCAAGGTTATTAACCATAGGATCATGTGTCTAATAGATATTAGACATGGTTGATTAAAATAATCAACATGGTACAAGGGTGTCCCCCAAGGGGACCGAATTCGTAAAGGGGGGGGGGGGGGGTTCTAGTTCAAATCCAACTAAATACCAAGTAATAGTTAGGTTAATCTAGTTAAGTTTAGGGATTAACCCGGTTAGTAGTGTGTTATGACGAGTGTTAGGGTATTCAGGGACCCTAACTGGCTCAGAAAAAGATAAACAATGTAAATGGCAATATTTTCATGTTCCGGGTATAGTCCGGTTGTTCGGTTGGATAGAAATCCGTTAATGTGCTTAACAAAGCTTTAAAGTGTCGTTATAATTATTTTTAGTGACACAACTTATTCCCCAACGTGTCAGGAATATTTTTCTCATGTTTTGGCACTTTATTAGGTAGCTAAATGCTGAATTGTTTATTAAAGTGCTGAATTTTGTGCTTAGAGCACGTTTTAGGCACATCCAGTCATTGTAACTTATTCCTAGAGACGCAGTTCTACAACCCTTATATCCCTACACTCACCACTAGTGTAGCAAAATACTTTCGGCTCATACAGGCCTTAGAGGCAGTGTCTGCCTGATGCTGGCTTATCAGTATGTTCAATAGGTTACCCGTTTATAGTGCTGCTGTGCTTTTCGTGCATCATGTTTGTCACTAAGGTTCAGCATGTAAATAATGTAGTGACGGTAAGTAAAGTATGATGCAGGTATATGTATGTATCAGGAATCAAGTAGCAGTTCATCAGTATTTTCAAATAAGCACAGTAATTAAGCAGTAATTAATTATTAATTAAGTCGTACGGATACCTGGTTTGGTGAGGGTTGTCACATTCTCCCCCCGTTAGAAAAATTTCGTCCCGAAATTTTAAGTTCTGCTTGTAGATGCAGGGTTCTTAGGAAATAGGTGGGGGTATTTTTCTTTCATCCGGTCCTCACGCTCCCAGGTGTATTCAGGACCATGTCTGGCATTCCAACGAACTTTGACGAGCTTGACACTGCTCCGGCGGGTCTTGTTTACTTTCCAATCTGTAACCTCAACCGGTTCTTCAACGAAATGGAGCGTGTCGTCAACATGAATCTCGTCGATGGGAATGGCAATGGCATCTTGAGTTGGACTTTTCTTCAGGTTGGATACATGAAATGTATCATGGACTGAATGGAGTTCAGCAGGTAAGTCCAGCTTGTATGCTACTAGTCCTATTCTTTCCAAAACTCTGAAAGGACCAATGTAGCGCGGATTTAACTTTCCACGCTTTCCGAAGCGTGCCACACCCTTCCAGGGTGAAACTTTCAACAAAACCATTTCTCCAACTTGAAATTCCAAGTGTTTCCGGTTTGGATCTGCATAGGCTTTCTGTCTGTGGCGAGCTGCTTCGATGCGTTTTCGAATCTGCGCAATCTTGTCTGTCGTCTCTTGGACGATTTCGGGACCGGCAAGCTGTCTATCACCTGCGTCAGCCCAACATAGGGGTGATCGACACTTGCGTCCGTAAAGAGCTTCGAATGGCGCGACACCAATACTGGTGTGGTAGCTGTTGTTGTATGAAAATTCGACCAAAGGCAAATGCTTATCCCAGCTACCGCCCAAATCCATAACACACGCTCTCAGCATGTCTTCCAAAGTCTGTATCGTTCGCTCGCTTTGACCGTCAGTTTGCGGATGAAACGCAGTGCTCAGATTTAATTGTGAGCCAAAAGCTTCTTGGAAGGATTGCCATATGCTTGACACAAACCTTCCGTCTCTATCAGAGATGATCGAGAGAGGCACTCCATGACGTGCGACAATCTCTCTCATGTATATTTCGGCCAGCTTGCTCGTATTATCCTTCTCTCTGATAGGCAAGAAGTGTGCTGACTTTGTTAATCGATCCACTATTACCCAAATAGTGTCATGGCCTCTTGGCGTTCTTGGCAACTTCGTAATAAAATCCATTGAGATTTATTCCCATTTCCACTTGGGAATCTCAGGTTGTTGCAGAAGTCCTGAAGGCTTCTGATATTCGGCTTTAACCTTAGCGCATGTTAAACATTTGCTCACATAAACAGCAACATCGCCTTTCATCCTAGGCCACCAATAGTAATCCTTGAGATCTTGGTACATCTTATCCGCTCCTGGATGGATAGAGTACCGCGACTTGTGAGCTTCATAAAAAATAACCTTCCTTAAACCACCAAACAGAGGAACCCAAATCCTTTTCTCAAAACATAACGTTCCTTCCTCGTTTGGTACCAAAAGCTTCTCCATCCCACGGAGATATTCTTCTTCAAGGTTTCCTTCCTTGAGAGCTTCTTTCTGCGCGGCACGAATGCACAAGGAAAGATCGGTTCGGATAATCATTTCTAAAGCCCTAACCCTTATGGGCTTGATCCTCTCCTTTCGACTTAGGGCGTCGGCAACCACATTCGCCTTCCCTGGATGATACTTTATCTCGCAGTCGTAATCGTTCAGCAATTCAACCCATCGTCTTTGCCTCATATTCAGCTCCTTCTGGTTGAATATGTGTTGTAGGCTCTTGTGATCTGTAAAGATTGTACACTTTGTACCATAAAGGTAGTGTCTCCAGATCTTTAATGCAAATACCACTGCGCCAAGTTCCAAATCATGTGTGGTATAGTTCTTTTCATGTACTTTCAATTGGCGTGATGCGTAAGCAATAACCTTTTGGCGTTGCATCAACACACAACCCAATCCTTGACGCGAAGCATCACAGTATACTACAAAATCATCTGTACCTTCCGGTAGTGCTAAGATTGGCGCATTGCAGAGCTTATCCTTCAATATTTGGAACACTTCTTCCTGTTTGATTCCCCAATCAAACTTCTTATCTTTCTGCGTGAGGAGCGTCAATGGTTGAGCAATCTTCGAAAAATCCTCAATGAACCTTCGATAGTAGCCAGCCAAACCCAAGAATTGTCGAATCTCGGTTGGCGTCTTAGGCGTTTCCCAACTCTTGATCGCTTCGATCTTTGTGGGATCAACATGGATTCCATTTCCATTAACCACATGTCCAAGAAATTGGACTTCACGTAGCCAAAATTCGCACTTAGAGAATTTGGCATACAGTTGTTCCTTCTTCAGCAACTCCAAAATAGCTCTTAAATGCTGTTCGTGCTCAGCCTTTGTTCTTGAATAAATCAAGATGTCGTCGATAAACACAATCACGAACTTGTCCAAGTACGGCCTGCAAACTCTATTCATCAAGTCCATAAAGACTGCAGGTGCGTTTGTCAAACCAAACGGCATAACTAGGAACTCGTAGTGTCCATAACGAGTTCTGAAGGCTGTCTTCGGGATACTTTCCTCTTGTATCCTTAACTGATGGTATCCAGATCGAAGATCGATCTTTGAATAAAAGCTTGAGGCTTGCAGTTGGTCAAGCAGATCATCAATTCTTGGTAGAGGATATGTATTCTTGATCGTCAGCTTGTTCAATTCTCTGTAGTCGATGCACATACGAAAACTACCGTCCTTTTTCTTGACAAACAGGACCGGGGCTCCCCAAGGCGAGAAGCTTGGTCGGATAAATCCCTTGTCTAACAACTCTTGAAGTTGTGTCGACAATTCTTGCATCTCAGACGGAGCAAGTCTATAAGGAGCCTTAGCCACAGGCGCGACGCCTGGAACTAAATCGATGTGAAACTCTACTTGCCTCTGAGGGGGCAGTCCAGGTAAGTCCTCTGGGAAGACTTCTGGATATTCCCTCACGACAGGGATGTCTTCGATCTTTGGTTCTGCAGCTTTCTTATCCACAATGTGTGCCAGGAAGGCAACACATCCCTTCTGCAAACACTTCCGTGCTTTCAGGCAGCTGATAATTCTTAACGGCGTATCACGCTTCTCACCGTGAACCACAATTGTTTCGCCATCTTCGGTTAGGATACGAACGACCTTTTCGTGACAAACTATCTCAGCCTTGTTGCCTGATAACCAATCCATTCCTACCACCACGTCGAAGCTTCCCAACTGGACTGGTAGTAGATCCAGAGCAAACTCACGCTCTCCCAATTCGATCACACAACCTCTGATCACTTCATTGGCTTCTACTAACTTCCCATTAGCCAATTCGATTGAGTAGGGAATATCTAACTTATTAGCGGCTAAACCAAGCATATTCTTAAACTCTAATGATACGAAGCTATAATCGGCACCAGTATCAAATAAAACGGATGCATAGCGTTGGTTTACAGGGAACGTACCAGTGACAACATTGGGATCCTGGCGCGCTTCCCTTGCTTCGATATGGAACACTCTTCCACGGGCTTGGTTCAACTCTGGGCAGTTCCTCTTAAAATGCCCAATATCTCCACAGTTAAAGCATCCAAGTCTTTGCCCGTTTCCACCTCCATTTCCAGCTTGGTTGTTGTTTTGGTTCGCATTACCAGCTTGATTCGCATTGTTGCCTCGATTCCCGTTTCCTCCATTGTTCCCCTGTGGGCGATTCCCAATACCACCACGATTATTATTTCTATTCCCAAATCCTCCTTGGCCTCCCCGGCCAGCACTAGCCCAACAGGAATCCTTCAAGTGACCAGTCTTTCCACAAGCTTCACATACTTTTGGCCCGCATCGGCCAGAATGGTGACGTTGGTAGGTGTTGCACTTGGGTTGGGTGCCCATATATCCTTTTCCTTTCTTCCCACTACCAGCTGTAACCTGAGCTGGCGCGTTTGGCTCTCCTTTCTTAACAACCACACTGGCGCCTTGTTTAAAGTTCGAGAACTTTCGTTTGTCACCTCCGGATGACTCGACGTGAGTCTCTTTCTTCTTTGTCTCGATCTCACCAAACTTGTTCAGGCGAATAGCCTCCTCTGTGAGAGCCACGCTCAAATCGATTGCCTCAGTAATTGTCGCAGGCTTGGATGAGGTCACCATGCTTATGATTTGAGGAGCTAATCCCCAAATGAAACGTTCAATTCTCTTGAACTCAGGAGTGACCATGTAGGGTACCACATGCGATAAGTCATGGAACCTTTGAACGTATTCTGCGATCTTTGGTCCTTCCATTTTCAAGTGCCAGAACTCAGTTTCCAATCTTTGGATTTCCGCGCGAGAGCAGTACTTCCTGCGCATAAGTTCCTTTAGTTCGGTCCAGGTTAGCGCATAGGCAGCAGCTTCAGCAAGTGTCTGTACTTGCAAATTCCACCAAGATAGGGCTCCATCCAAAAATAGCCCAGAAATGTAGGTGACTTGCTGTTCTGGTGCACATTTGCTCATGCGGAGAACAGATTCAGTCTTCTCGGCCCAACGAACAAAAGCGACAGCACCTCCTGTGCCATCAAAGTTGACCGGTTTGCAGTCTAGAAACTGCTTGTAGGTGCACCCTGCACATGCGTTACAACATATGATCGGCATTAGCATCATTGCTATAGATATCCAGTTGGGTCATGGTATGTCTTAATGACTTAGTATTACCATGAGGTGGATTGTTGTTGCCATTGTTGTTTGAGCTGCTTCCGCTGGGTCCTCCCTGCGAGGCGGCGTATTGCGCGATGGCAGCAGCGATGACTTGTTGGAGTTCTGCCTCATTGGTAGGCAACGGCATTTGACGTCTCGGCGGCATCTTCTAAAAGATGGGTTTATGTTGGTCAGGCCGTAATAAAGATCCCATGTTATAATACGTATGCTTTATTATGATAGTAATAGTACATAACATCTCATGTTATAATCATATCAATCACACAACATCCCATGTCACAAACATTAATCACACAACATCTCATGTCATAGAATATAAGTAACCAAATCAAGCATCAAATATGATGAGAATACCGCGATTGCCATATATTGAGACCACATAGTAAGCGTACAAGTACATCACAGTGTCATACAACATCAGTCGACTAAGGGCTACATCACCCTAGTCCAAAAACTATATCAAATCAGTGTCAATACATTAAATACATGTCAACAAAAGTCAGAATCAAAATGTAGTCTCCAAAAATGCTGTGTAGTCAAAAGCAATCGCCGTCTTCTCACCAGCGTCTACCTATACGGTACTGAAGAGCTCTACACGGATGGCGGTAGAGGAGGGGGAAAGTGAGTGTAGAACAAACGACGTAACTGGAGCCAGTCCTCCTCCATGGCTCTCTGGGTACGCAACCAAGAAGCAACCTGCTGCTCAAGTGCCAAAAGGCGTGCAGCATAGTCTGGTGGTAAAGGTCGAGAGGGCTGCAAAGGAGAGTGGGTCTGACCCTGGCACTGACACGGCGGCGGCTGGGCTCTCTCAAGCTCCTGAATGCGCTGCGTGTGTGCCTCGTGCTAGGCGACAAAAGACATTAAAACGTCCTCAATAGTATACCCCATATGAAAAGAGTGGTAGGGGTCGGTCGGTGGCATAACAGAAGGTGATGACCAGAGAAACGGCTCGCTGGCTGGATCAAAAGGTGCCACATGAAATGGAGAAACAGGGGGAAAAGTAGCAGATGGTGGCATAGCAGGGATAGATACCGGTACATGTCCAAAAGGGTGAGCCGAAGAACCCTCTCCAGGTCGAGCTGGAGGTGTGTACTGTGCAAATGAAAAAGAGAAATCAACGTGACGTGCATCAGTGGTATGAGGAGGAATAGGTGGAACCTCACCATCAGCAGGAATCCACCCACACTGGGCGTGCTCATCTCGTGGGTCTATCTGTGCCTCAAAAAGTGCACGATCAAACTGAACTGGCATAGGATCAAGGTGAGGTGCAACAAGAGGGTCAACTGGTGCATCAGCAATAAGTGGGGGATCAACATGATCAGCAGCAATAACGTGATCGCCCTCCAACAACGGAGCATCTACAGGGTGATCATCGATAGGTGGGTCAGCAATGACAGGCTCAATAATAGGTGCGTCAGCATGAACTGGGTCGTGCTCAAACGCAGGGTCCAGTGGATGCTCGGGATCATCAAAGGCCATCACAAAATCAAACTCAGGATCGATGGGATCAACTGGGTCAACTGGGTCAACTGGGTCGACCGGATCCTCCATAGGCTGATCCATGGGTATAAACTCTATATCCTCATCTGGGTCGAATCCTGGGGGAAAGACAGGATCGGAATCCTCCAAATCATCGTGGTCAAAAGCAAAACTAGGAATAGGGGCAACAGAGGATGCCTGGTCGGGATCTGATCCAGGAGAAAAGTGCTGCGCACTCTGAGTGTGTGAAGGTGCGGAGGCCACAGACTCGAAAGAGTCTGGGACCGGAGAGTGAGCAGGTGACTCCTCGGCGGGAGCATCTGCGATCATCAAGAGATCTCCAGCAGCAAGAAGGGCCTCGCCCTGAACCTCATCCTCTAAGGGCTCGTCATCATACAGATCGACGTCGTCATCATCGTCGGCGTCGAGAAGCAAATCGTAAGCAGGATATGAAGCAAGTGGTATGGGAGCAGGGATCTCCACTAACGGTAGGTCCCCGGCCAAAGGGCCATCAGCGAGCTCATCAGCACCATCAGGTAAAGCAAAGGGCTGAAAGTCATCCTCGTCTGTGCTAGTAACTTCGGATGTGTGGACCTCGTGCTCTGAAGACTCTAGGTCATCTGATACTATAGGTCTAGGTCCTGTGGTGTCTGAGTCACCTGTGCCAGAGGTGTCCATGGTGTCTGTATCATAAACACAAACATGCACAAACAGTCAATCATACAATCAAATAATCACATAAGTCACCAAGTAAGCAATCAAATAATACTCCTAGTCCCACTAGCCTCCCAGCCTCTCAGACTGCTCTCCCTAGTCCCACTAGCCAATTCTCCTAGTTCCACTAGCCAATTCTCCTAGTCCCACTAGCCAATTCTCCTAGTCCCACTAGCCAACTACCTCGATCTCCCAGACCTAGCCTCGGCCTCCAAGACCGAGCCTCAGCCTTTCCGGACTGAGCCTAAAAATAATAAATAAATGTGCTCAACATTTGTTTGTAAAAACGTTTTGGATCTGGACTTAAGTGGTATGCAGTAAAAATGTTTTCGTGAGAGCCCTAGTGATCATAGTCTAGACTCGAGAAAGAATCCTAGTTCGCTATGATCAGAGCTCTGATACCAAGCTGTCACACCCTGGCTTTGCGGAAGCGTGGTTAATCTGGTGTGACTTCTTAATACCATAGCTTAATCATAACAAAGCTATATGAAATAAAACCATGCAAGATCATCCATAGATTTAAGTTTTAAAAACCAAATACAATAATATTGTCTTAACGAAAATACTTCCTAACGACATTGTTCAACAACACAAACATCAACATGACATAAACACAGTTTAAGGACTGTGACTTGTCCAGGAAAGAGTCACATTCCCCAAACCCGGATGACCTCGTAACTAGTGCAGCGGGAAAACGTGTCATACCGCGCCAGATCTTTAATTCCCTGAAATACATGTAAGTTGAAAAATCAACAATAATGTTGAGCGAGTTCATGTGTAAGTGAGTATGTAAAACACTTGTAAGTATAAAAATCCCTGGTATGTAGCAAATAAGGAAAAAGAAATCACCAATGGCTTGCAAGACCACTGATATGTGTGAAGTGCAAGTAGGAAGACTCAAACCTAGCAGATTTAGCGTTGGGTACAAAGTCACCCCGAGGTCCGTTCTGGTTGGGCCTGGGGTTGGGCTCGCTACACCCAGATAGATCTACCGCTTACGTCCCTCGGTCCTACAATGAGGATTAATGGCCTCCAGTTTCTGCCTACCCACTCACATGATCTAAGTAGTAAACCTCCTTACGCTAACCATACCATGTATAAAGTACTTGTAATCAAAGTAACATGTATTTCACCCCCGTAGTTTAGAAAACTGAAAACAGTTAAGAGAAAAGGGGGACATGAACTCACAGTGGTGCGTCTCTACCAAGTATGTCTCCTGATCAAGCAGCTGTATGACGACCTACACGTACTAATTCTATTAGACGGACGGTCGTGCCTTAGCTTTAAAGTTTAAGTTTTTGGGAAATAGTTAGACAACTATTTCGTGTTTATATTCTGTATATACTTGGTAGTTATTTTCCTTCCCAAGGATGGGGGATTTAATACATGTGCGTTCGTAACATTCGAATTACACTATTAAGTCTCACTTAATATATTTTATTTCTAACTCCAAAATATAAATATTCTTCTAAAAAATATTATATTTTCTATTACATAATTCTCCCAAAATAATACTTTAACAAAAATACGCGTTCATGAATATTTCCTTAAAATGCGTAAGTTACGTTTTAAATGATCGAGTGGTAATAATAATTACCAGTGTAACTTATATATTTATCGTAGAGACGTTCGTATTATTTTGGATCCATTAACATTCGATAGTATTATTTTACCCTAAAAATAATACTAGTATCTTCACAAAATAATCACAAACACATATCAAGTGACTTTATGAAAAATATATACTAAATATATATTTACCAAGTTTTATTTTGTGAAAATCCCACCTCCGATGTTTTGTAAATATAGCCGTGGCGAAACTTATATTTTGAAAACATGTCGAAAAGTATGTCTAACACTTATAGTGAAAATATTTCTAAGTGTTAGGTTTTTGGAAAAATTTCGCCAGAGTTTCCTCTGTAACTGGAGGTGGCCACGCTTTCAAGCGTATCATTTTCTTTTATAAATCAAACCAACAATTTCCTTATTCAACCAAAACAATGTTCAACGTATCAAACTAGTTAATAAACATGTAATTTGCAAGAATCTCATGAACTTGTAGTTTTCTAATATTATGAAGTAAATCCCATTACTTTTAGTGGATCATTATATAAAGCAATACGATTTCGTAAAAGTCTTGTTTTTAAAGAAATTCCATCTTTACAACTTCTTGTCAACTTTTACAAAAATAGTTATTTTGTCGAAACTTTGTGCTACACAAGTGTTTACACACTTGTGTGTTCTAAAAATCATTCGTGTTAGTGTAAGATCCGTCTTTAGAAAACATGATTTCTTTGATACTTGGTTCTTTGAAAATACCACTTGTAGATACGTAGATCTACTAGTTTTAAACACTATTTCACAAGCAAAATCGCTTTTACACAAGTTCATGTTTCGTGTGTGGTAGAGTTTCATCCTTTAACCCTTATTACTTCCAAAAGAACCTTATGTCATGATTCATGATCATGACCAACCCGGGTTAAATGATGATCCGAGCTACCACAACATAGATCGGGTCCAAATAATCACACAAATCAATTACTACAAGATTTACACAACATATGAGCTTTTAACCAACATTTTTAGTGTTTTTAGTAGACTTTTATGCTTCATCTTGTATGTTTGCGAGTTTTAACCGTTACATATCATATTAACCACTTTAAAATAGTTCGAGAAGGTGATTTAAGCAACTTACTACTAGCTCGAGGCTAGGGAAGAATCTAAGCGCAAAATGAGTGGATAAAAGCAATGTAGTGAGGTCCTTCGCCTTCCGATTGCACCAAGGTTCCTTATACGCGATCCTTAACACTTGTATGAGCTTGGAAAGTGATGATCAAAATCGAAAGGTGGTGGTGGTGTTGCTTGTGTCTTCGGCCGAGAACCAAAGAGAGAGGGAGAGAGTGTGTGTGAGTTGTGGTGTTAAGTGTGTGTTATGTTGGATTAAGCTCATTACTTATAGACATAACTCAAGGTTATTAACCATAGGATCATGTGTCTAATAGATATTAGACATGGTTGATTAAAATAATCAACATGGTACAAGGGTGTCCCCCAAGGGGACTGAATTCGTAAAGGGGGGGGGGGTTCTAGTTCAAATCCAACTAAATACCAAGTAATAGTTAGGTTAATCTAGTTAAGTTTAGGGATTAACCCGGTTAGTAGTGTGTTATGACGAGTGTTAGGGTATTCAGGGACCCTAACTGGCTCAGAAAAAGATAAACAATGTAAATGGCAATATTTTCATGTTTCGGGTATAGTCCGGTTGTTCGGTTGGATAGAAATCCGTTAATGTGCTTAACAAAGCTTTAAAGTGTCGTTATAATTATTTTTAGTGACACAACTTATTCCCCAACGTGTCAGGAATATTTTTCTCATGTTTTGGCACTTTATTAGGTAGCTAAATGCTGAATTGTTTATTAAAGTGCTGAATTTTGTGCTTAGAGCACGTTTTAGGCACATCCAGTCATTGTAACTTATTCCTAGAGACGCAGTTCTACAACCCTTATATCCCTACACTCACCACTAGTGTAGCAAAATACTTCCGGCTCATACAGGCCTTAGAGGCAGTGTCTGCCTGATGCTGGCTTATCAGCATGTTCAATAGGTTACCCGTTTATAGTGCTGCTGTGCTTTTCGTGCATCATGTTTGTCACTAAGGTTCAGCATGTAAATAATGTAGTGACGGTAAGTAAAGTATGATGCAGGTATATGTATGTATCAGGAATCAAGTAGTAGTTCATCAGTAATTTCAAATAAGCACAGTAATTAAGCAGTAATTAATTATTAATTAAGTCGTACGGATACCTGGTTTGGTGAGGGTTGTCACACATAGTGTCACACCCCCAAAAATCCACCTGCGGAGTACTACCGCTTGGAGGCGTGACTGACCAGGATCCAGCCACCAATCATATTGAACAAGCATATAAGTAGTTATAAAATCCAACCAGTACAATTGGTGTTCAAACAAAACATAGTTAAGTTGCAAGCGGAAGCATGAGTCTTAAAGCTAAAACATAAGTTTAATAGTTTCAAAGTTTAACATGGCACACGGCCGTCCATGTCCCACAACGATCCTCCTCCATGCAAGCTCCAGCTAAGAACCTAAGGACCTGCAAAGCATGTAGTAACGAGTCAACAACAAGTTAAGTGAGTTCACGGTTGGGTGTTCGTTTTAAGTTGTTTCGAAAACAGTTTCCTTTAGCTGGCATCCTGCCGTGGGGGTTACCCCATAGTTAAAAACGTGTCTTGTTTGTTCCCGGTTACTCTGGCAATCCAGCCGTGGGGGCTACCCCGTGTTAGTTATCTGGCATTTCGGCCGTGGGGGCTACCCCATGTATATACTAGACTCGTTACCATATCGACTGCTGACTGTAGTCATGTTTATGTGCCCTGAACTGTCAATGTCTATCATCATTGACGTGCCAGTAGTCCATTAGTTCACGCCCGTCCTCTGCGGCACGGTGTGAGATTTGTCAAACCTAAATAGCGCTATCTAACTAATGACCCGCTCGCCATTGGCCTCGGCGATTAAGTCGATACAAAGATGAGGGACTTCGTGATAGAGTTTTGGTCTAGTACGAGTTATCTGTCCGTGAGGACGAGGAATTACATTCCTGAACCTTTGCTGTCCTACCCAAGGAGGACGAGGAACCCATGTTCCTTAACCCCAATTCCCGACCCCTGGGAATCCCATGCTTTGTAAAGGGTGTGAACTCACCTTGGTTTGCTCGGTAGATACACAGAAAAGTCAAACAAGCAGTATTGTGGCTACTCACGTCCTATCATAGTTGTATCATACCAATCAGGTTCGTATTCAAACAGTACACGTATGTTTCTAGCATAATGCATTCAAGTATCGTTCATGGCATACACGTTTGATCATAGCAGTTCAACAATATTCACGTTCAACAGTAACATATAAGGTCCGTGCATTAGGCCCAAGAGTCCGACCCAATCAATTAAGTCCGAAATGAGGTGCAAGCCCAAACAGCGTGTATCTGTGTATAGTCTCGAGTCGTAACTAGGCGTTTGCGACTCGCAACCTGAGTCGCAATCATGGTCTCGGTTCGTGCTGTTTTGGTCTCGAGTCGCAACCGGACTCGTAACCGGGGTTTCGAGTCATACGGTTTATGTGCTGATCTCGTGTGGTTTCGAGTCGCAACCAGGTGTTTGCGACTCGCAATCTGTGTCGCAACCGGGGGTCTCGACTCGTCATGTAGTGGTTTCGAGTCGCAACTGGAGGTTTCGGTTGGACAGGAGCTGATTCGGTGCAGTGTACTACCCAATAACATTCTGATTTCATGCACCATTATGTACTATCCTCATAAACATGTCTATTTGTCTAATCCTAACCAAAAATGGATCAAACACAACAGATTTCAAATATTCAAGCATATTCATATCACATTCAACAAGTTCTTCATACATTCATCATGTTCATCAAACACAAACAGCCCTTATTCAACATATTTTGCATTTTTCGGACAAGAGTTATATTATCTAAACTAGATATCAAGCTCATATTGCAACAAAACATCTATTCTATAATCCTCATGAATCGGATGGTCATCATTATTCTTTTATCATACAAAAATCTATACCTTTATTAAATAGGTCATGTTCATAACAAATGTTGTAACTAAACATGTATCATCACCAAGAATTCATTAAATCCACCAACACCTTTGTCATATTCAAATGATAGTCATGTTCTCCTAAGCATGTATCATTTAATCAAACAAGAACTCATCAATCAAACAAACACTTAATCATACATGAGTCTTTAGCAAGCAAACACATTATCAAGTTTCTTCATCACACGTTATCAACCGAAATGTCACACATTATCATCATCAACCTCCGAAATGCATAACAAGAATCACTAACCAACAAGTATCATAAACACTAACCGGTTTGTGAAAGGACACCGGGTTGCTAAGGAAGATGAGTGAAATGGGGTGTTCGAGTGATGTTGATGAGCTCAACCGAGTCTCCTTGTGGCCACCGGTTTGATCCGAAATGAAGGGGAGCAATGTTGTAGCTTAGGGTTTAATGGTTTCTAGAGAGAGAGTAGAGGAGTGTGTGTGTTGTCCAAGAAAATGGCAAAGATGGCTAACAACCGGATTATATACTCATTCTAAGTAGTGCACCCTAATGGACCCGGATGAGGTGCACGGCCCAGCCGGCCCATATGACATACTGTTCACTCGAGACCGCATGGTCTCGAGTCGGGTCCTTGTTGTTTCGGTTCACATACATATTCGCATACATACAATCACACACGTAATCATACATATAACATAACACATAATCAAATAAAAGGTTCACTTATCATTCATTAAATCATCAAATTAATCAGTCACTTAGTGTTCAAGCGTACAACGAAAGGTTCTAAATTTCGAGTTGTCACATCATCCCCAAGTTGAAAGAAATTTCGTCCCGAAATTTGGTAAGCACTCACTGAGGAAGCTAGTTAAGTTGTATGGTTTTCCCGGTTTTCCTGGGGTGTCACACATAGTGTGTGTGTGGATCGAACATCAGGAGGAAGAACAAGAGCTCAAACCCTAGTTCACCCAAAATCAACAAATTGAAGGCCAAATCTAGCCCAAATCAAATGCATGAACACAAATTCGTGATCACCTAAGCTTGGGGATCATAAGGTATGTAGAATTTTGATGATTTGTGAAGTTGTGAAATATGAAGAAACATCATAATCTGCGAATTAGGAGTGAATCATAGAGGTTATGGCTAAATTGTGATGTGTACTTGCTTAGGAACAAAACCCTAAGTGTGAATCATACATATGTTGCCATGATTTGAATGCCTAGATGAATTACCACATTTAGATAAGTGGGTTTTTACTAATATGATGAAATTTATGATATAATCATGTTAGAATCATCATGTAAATAGAAAGGTACTTGAACAAATTATAAGTTGAGTGTATGTTCATACAAGAATTGAAACGGGTTTTTATATGTTATGATGAAATCGGTAAATTCATCCATGTAAATAGATGTATGTAATTGTGTTATACACTAGTTTATATGAAGAACTTGTTTAGATAAGGTGTTCGAATGAATGCTAGTGGTATGATGAAACGGGTCTCACTAATAGAGGAGAACCCTTAGTTCTTGTGAAAATAAATAAATAAGTTAGATTTAATAATCACTTGAACTAGTTGAAGTATTGGAAATATAATGAACCGGGTTAAAAGATTTGTTAAACGGTGGCTTAAAAGAACGCCTACCTGGTGATTTGAGAAATGCCTAAACTAGTTGATAAATTTGAATGTGCATTTTATATACTAATGGGCATTTGACTGTTTAAAAGTCAAACTGACCTACAATACGATGAATGATAATTTTTATATGAAATACGTAAGGTGGAATAGTCATAATTGATAATGACTAATCCAACCGTCTTACGAATTATAATGATAGTTTGACGCTTAACAAGCTAGATGGAAGCTTGGGAATGAAGCGAGTCAAACGGATTGAGCACGTGGAAAAGCATAACCGGATGCAAGGTAAGTAAAGCTTACACCTTCTAGAATAGAATACTTACTTGTATAATGGATAGCATTGTGAATAATAAAATGAACATGGTTTTCGCGGGCATTTTGTCAATAAAATAGTTATTGATAGCAAACAGGTTCGTTATTTGCAAAACTGTTTCAGGGTCTTAAACACTTAGATTTGACTCCATATGTGGTCAGAAGTTGTATAACAACAAAAATGATGATTGGTAATTTTTATAAATTTTTCGAACGTTGTTTAACATGGTTTTCGCGGATGTTTTTCAACAAAATAGTTGTTGACAGCAAGCAGGTCCGTATTTACAGAAATTGTTTCGAGGCCTTAAACACTTAGTTTTGACTCAATATTTGGTCAGAAGTGGTATAACAATATAAATGATGATTGGTAATTTTTATAAACTTTTCGGAAGTTGTTTAACGTGGTTTTCGCGGACGTTTTGTCAACAAAATAGTTGTTGACAGCAAGCAGGTCCGTATTTGCAGAAATTGTTTCGAGGCCTTAAACACTTAGTTTTGACTCAATATTTGGTTAGAAGTGGTATAACAATATAAATGATGATTGGTAATTTTTATAAACTTTTCGCAAGTTGTTTAACGTGGTTTTCGCGGACGTTTTGTCAACAAAATAGTTGTTGACAGCAAGCAGGTCCGTATTTGCAGAAATTGTTTCGAGGCCTTAAACACTTAGTTTTGACTCAATATTTGGTCAGAAGTGGTATAACAATATAAATGATGAATGGTAATTTTTATAAACTTTTCGGAAGTTGTTCAACGTGGTTTTCGCGGATGTTTTGTCAACAAAATAGTTGTTGACAGCAAGCAGGTCCGTATTTGCAGAAATTGTTTTGAGGCCTTAAACACTTAGTTTTGACTCAATATTTGGTCAAAAGTGGTATAACAATATAAATGATGATTGGTAGTTTTTATAAATTTTTCGGAAGTTGTTTAACATGGTTTTCGCGGACGTTTTGTCAACAAAATAGTTGTTGACAACAAGCAGGTCCGTACTTGCAGAAATTGTTTCGGGGTCTTAAACACTTAGTTTTGACTCAATACTTGGTCAGAAGTTGTATAATAATATAAATGATAATTGGTAATATTATTTATTGTTAAGTGTTACAAATACAGGCAAGCAGAAAGTATGAGCATGTTTTGCCAAAGTTGGCGAAATGTAATGCAATGTATTAAAAACGAGTCAATGTTGACCCGTGCCAGGTACGCACAAGGAATGATACTCTTGTGAAGGGTACATGTACCAACCATAATATGGATTATGGTTGGAGGAAGTAAGAGTTTTTTTATAAGAGTTGATAAAATTATAGTTTAACATAAATACCCATAACGGGTCAAACAATTCGGTTTAAGAACCGGAAATTTAAATTCGAAGGAAACAAGAATTTTGAATATTGGATGAATGAATTGGATGGAAATATGTTTATAACTTGTTGTGAAACTTCAAAACTAACTTTTATGTTGGTTTTGATTTTAGGAATGTCTTATGGAAATCCGGATGAGGATCAAGCAAGAAAGGAGAACCGAACACATGTCTCGAAGCTTCCGCAACGATCTTATTTTGTTCTAGTTTAAAAAGTGGATATTGTAAACACTTGAAATTATATTTTGGAATGTTTTAAATTATGTAAGAAGTTTAACTTGGAAAAGTTTTTATAAGCTTGCATTTTCATATAAAATGTGTGTTTAATATTATAATATTGATTAATAGAGACGGGTCTTACAATAAATAATACTTGTCTTTAATGAGAGTGGCTACGGGTGGGGGTGCATTAGAACTTGTGCTTTGATACGGTTTGAGTCCTTAGTTGGATATGAATGCGAAAAGGATAAGGGCATTTAGGTAGCTTCGTCTTTAGTGTGTGTGAGTGTGGGATTTGGGGGGTTGGACCTCATAAATTATATATGTGAGCATGGTTGCGAGAGGGGCGGGGGTTTGGACATTTAGTTGCCCAATTTTGTGCCTAAAAGCCTATCGTTTGTTACCCCCTAGCTAGTTACCTAAAAATTTACCCAACTTGACCTGGTTTTATAGTGTTAGTGATTGTTTAGTAGTATGTAATTTTATTTGATGTTAGGTTGAAAGTTGTTAAAAAAAATCAGAAAAAGAAAGAAAAAGAAAAGAAAAAAAAAGAGAAAAAGCAATGAAAAATGAAAAAGAAATGATGTTTAGTTGTCTTGTATATATTAGTTAAGTTGGTAGTTGTTCGTTTATTTGATTGTGTAATAAAAAGACCGGGTTAAGTTTTCGCTACTTCATATATATTCCATTTCCTACCCATACACCTAGCCACGTTACAACCTTAAAAGTCCCTTTGATTTGCAGTCATATTTGACACATTTTAGGAGAAGGATCGATTTAGGTACAAGCCTATAGTTGTGCAACCGCCTGTTAGCCTTTGTGTGTCTAGCTCATAGTTGCTAGTGCTTACTTGTTGCCGAGAGGAGAGATATAGCGAGGGGTGCGTTATTTTGGGTGTTAAAAAGGGGTTAGTAAAAGGACTACATGTTTATGCTTGGTTTACATTGATCGCTTGTTTGGAAAATGATTTGATGAGTTGCTTGGGACAAGCAACGGTTAAGTGTGGGGATGTGACGGGTGGTCCATTGGACAACCCTTAATGATGTTAAAAGACGAATTTATCCTTCACTTAATCGCGTAATTATCTTGAATTAGATGACTACGGTTGCTTATGTTTCAGGTGCGGTTCGGGAGCTAAAAAGGGATAAAACGCAGCTTTGGACGGTTTGGAGATGAACGGGTCGTGCGTGGAATGAAAGAAGAAACAAAACCCAACATTCAGGGCTCCACCGTAAATTACGGTGGCCACCGTAATTTACGGTGGCCCTGAAACATGCCCAATTCTCCACCGTAAAACAGGAGACTTCCACCGTAACACTTCTTGGTCCACCGTAAGTTACGGTGGTACCGTAATTTACGGTGGAGGCTGCGGAGAATTTCGTAACTGCCTAATTAAATCAGTTTTTGTGGTGCCTTTTGACATTATCTCATCATTGGACGTTTTCTCTTAACATTGGGGGCGATTTTGGCTGGTTCTACCTTGTTCCAAACAATTCTAAACATTTAGTTCTTGTTTTTGATTCGTATGAACTTGAATTTGGATGTTATGATGATCAACCGAACAATGTCCGGCTAAACTTGTGGTGATTATCTTAGGTGAAGGTTTTCTTAAACTCTTGTGTGTTTGTTCCTTTATTTCTAGAATGATAACATTGTGTTGCTTTGTTTGTCATGGTGTTTGAGTAATTGATTGTAGCTTGTTAATTGGTATTGCAATTCTAGTCTAATCGTACGTTCTTGGTGTCGTTGACAATCGAGATATCACGGGAAGGGTTAGGGTTGGATATTGATTGATTGATCATCGGGAAACAACCTTGCATTCATATAATCCGAGTACTTTGTGCCCTTTTATCACAACAATTGTTTAAACACGAGTTATGTCTATGTAACTCTTTCTAGTTGGAATTTCACACAAGTGTTAAAAGAAACTAAATCCTAAGATGGTCATTGTTCTCATAATCTGAAGTAATAATCCAATTTTGATTAGTAGTAATTGATAATTTAGTTTTCTAAAACAAACAATCCAAATCATTGATCTTTAATTTCTGTAAATTAGGTTAATTGTAGTTAAATCGCAAAGCTATAAAATCAACGCATTTTCCACATACTCCCTGAGTTCGATACCCATTTACCACTATCTATAGTTGTTATCTGGATTAAATTTGCGTGTACTACGACAGCACGTCAAATTTTGGCGCCGTTGCCGGGGAGTTGTGCGCAACGTGTGTTAGTGTATTAGTTTTGTTTTGTTATTTTCGGGTTTACGCTGGTTGTGTTTAGTGTGCAGGTACTACAGGTGTATGCATACTAGAGGCTCTCACAAGTCGTCACCACTATCGTTTGATCCTGAAATTGAGAGAACGTTAAGGCAAAACCGAGTTTTAGTAAGAGAAAACAGAATTATTGGTTCACCTACTTCACCCATCACACCACGAAACATCATGCAAGAATCTCAAATACCACCCACAACGGGTCAAACGACCTCATCATTTATACCTACTTCCACACAACCATCACCAAACACAACCATACCAAATTCCACTACAATTCCTACTCCACCTCATGACACTACACCAACCAATACCACACAACCGATCACTACTCAAGTTGAACCCAATCTTACCTTTAGCCCTTCTTCCACTATTCCACCATTGTCACACTTCTTTCCCCCAACTACGGGTCAATCATCCTCTAATTACCCAATACCACCCAATTCAACCATTGTCCATGCCACTTCAACATTTAGACCATCGAACCAATCGGGTTTCCATTACTCCACTCTTCCCTTTGGGCAATCCTCGGGTATTCAAGGGGATGGATATGATGATGGCTATGAAGAGGAGTTTAGAGGGTATGAAGAGGAAGGTTATTACTATGGGGGTGATGGAGGCTACTTGGGACCTCAAGGAGGAGCGGGTCAACAAAGTCAACCGATTCAACAATTTCAAGATACGAGTAGACTACCGGTTGGGGTGCAACACATTAGACCGCAAGGGCCACAATTGCAACGCCCTACACCGCTACAACAAGTGCGCCCTCAAAATACACAACCACAATTTCAAAGGCCGATTCATCAACAACCACCAATTCATCAATATCAATACCAACCACCATTTGCACCTCAAGTGCATATGCAAGGGCAAATGGGTCAACCAAGAGCACCATTGGGTGCACCTCAAAGACATCATCGGGAGGTTGTACGGGGAATTGAAGCTCACTTCCGGCCTATTATCACTAACAATCCCTCGCCGGTAGTGATTCCTCATCATGCGGATGGAAGAACTTTTGAAGTTAGAACAACCGCCCTCCAAAGTCTACCAAAGTTCAAGGGATTAGCAACGGAAGAACCCTATTTTCATTTAGAGACATACGACTCCATTTGCAACACCATTGGAGGTCAAGGGTTTTCTTCGGATGATGTTAAGTTGGTTCTTTTTCAATTTTCTTTGGAAGATAAGACAAAGAGATGGTTTCACACGCTACCCTCCGCATCGATCTTTACATGGGCCGATATGCAACAAATATTCTTAGATGAATATTACACCTCTCAAAAGACTAATGCTGCAAGAAGAGGTTTGAGGAGCTTTCAACAACAATCGGGGGAGATGTTTCATGAAGCCTTCGAAAGGTTTAATATGATGTTATGGAATTGCCCTCATCATGGGATCCAATTATGGGAGTTGTTGAACGCATTTCATGAAGGGTTGAGTTCGGAGGATGCACGTGATTTGATGTCGATCACCAATGGTACATTCGGTACGAATTATGAACATGTTGATTGGGCGTTTTTAGAACAAATGGCGGTGAATTCCAAGAGGAAGGCCCAATCTTCAAGAAGGGCAAGGCATGTGACACAAAGGCCGCAAATACATGGAGCAGAGAGTGGTAACGTGCAAACTACGAATCAAGTGTACAACGTGTGCACTAATTGCAATGAAATAGGCCACACGGCGGAAGTTTGTGTAGTGGGGGTGGTTGATGAGCAAGTAGAGGAAGTGAATGCAATTCAAGGAGGGGGTGGTCGAAATTTCAATATGAACTCCAACACCTATCACCCCGGGTTGCGAAACCATCCTAATTTCCGCTACGGGAATGCGGCGAACCAAGCTAACCCAAACTTTCAAGGAGCTCAAGGTAACTTTTCATCTCGTCAACAATACAATCAAGGCAATTATCGGGGTGGAAGAAACTATGGTTATCAAGGGCAATTTCAACAAACGGGTCAAAGTGGTTCGGGTCAACCTTCGTCAAGCGGGAATGAAGTCATGGATATGCTTTGGGCTATGCAACAAGATATGCAAAAACGGAATCAACTAGATGAAGTCTGGATGCAAAAGGATGAGGTTCGTGACAAGAGTATCCAATCACTAACAACCCAAATGGGTCAATTGGCAACCGATGTGACGGAATTGAAGAAAAGCAAGGGTCAACTTCCTAGGGACACCAAGGTAAATCCTTCACATGGTTCGTCACGAGGTAATGTTAATATTAGTCATGTTAGTGTTTTGAGAAGTGGCAAAGAATTTAAAGCAAATTTGTCACCGGGTTTGGTCGAGGGGGTAGTTGAGGATGTTACGGGTAATGAGAGTGATGATGATGATGTTTCACCGGTTAAACCTAAAGAATCAAATGTTAAAAAACCGGGTTTGGGTGAAAATGAAAAGAATGAAAAAGATGAGGGTGAACCGAGTCAAGTTCCGTTTCCATCGGCTTTACTTGACCCGGGTAGGAAAAATTTTATTGCATCAAGAGGTCCCCAAAAAGAAGAATTGTGGGACATGTTTAAACAAGTAAAAATTAATCTTCCATTACTTGATGCAATAAAACAAGTACCCGCTTATGCTAAATTTCTAAAGGAATTATGTACACAAAAGAGGCAACAAAAGAAGAAAATGCCTAAGCGGGTGGATTTAACCGGGCAAGTGAGTGCGGTTTTGAATGGGGAGCTTCCTCCTAAGCTCCAAGATCCGGGCACGCCATTAATTAACATTCAAGTTGGTAATTTTCAAATGGCAAAGGCGTTACTAGATCTTGGAGCTGGAGTTAGTATTTTACCGGGGGACTTATATGACCAATATGATTTTGGTCCGTTAGCTCGGGTACAAAACCATCATTAGAAGAACCACCGAAGTTGGAACTCAAAGACTTGCCGAGCCATTTGAAGTATGCTTTCCTAGGGGATAATGACACTCTACCGGTCATTATTGCCTCTAATCTAGAGTTGGCGCAAGAGCAAGCATTGTTGGAAGTTTTGAAAGAAAACAAGGGAGCTATTGGATGGACGATTGCCGATCTCAAAGGAATTAGTCCATCAATCGTCATGCATAAGATAATCACCACTGAAGATGCAAAACCGACACGAGAAGCTCAAAGGAGATTGAATCCGAACCTAAGGGAGGTAGTAAAGAAAGAGGTAATTAAATGGTTGGACGCGGGAATTATCTATCCGATTTCGGATAGTGCTTGGGTGAGTGCCACCTAAGTTGTGCCTAAGAAGGTCGGTATTCAAGTAGTCAAGGACGAAAATCGTGAACAAATTGCCACCCGACCGGTCACCGGGTGGCGTGTATGTATTGACTACCGAAAATTGAATGCCGCCACTTCTAAGGACCATTTCCCGCTACCTTTTATTGACCAAATTATTGAAAAATTATCGGGTCAAAAATGTTACTGCTTTTTGGATGGGTATTCGGGTTACAATCAAATAGCAATACACCCGGATGACCAACACAAGACCACCTTCACTTGTCCATATGGCACCTTTGCCTTTCGGCGAATGCCATTTGGCTTGTGCAATGCACCGGCAACTTTCCAACGATGTATGATGAGTATCTTCTCGGACATGGTTGGAGAGTCGCTTGAAGTGTTTATGGATGACTTCTCAATCTTTGGCACTAGTTTTGAATCTTGTCTCAGCGAATTACAAAAAAGTTTTAAAAAGATGTGTTGAGAAAAATTTAGTGCTTAGTTGGGAGAAAAGTCATTTTATGGTGCAAGAGGGAATTGTGCTAGGTCATGTGATTTCGGAAAGGAGAATGGAAGTGGATAAGGCAATAATAAGGGTAATAGCATCTTTGCCACCACCGAAAAATGTCAAGGGTGTAAGGTCATTTTTGGGACACGCGGGGTTCTATAGACGTTTCATAAAAGGTTTTAGTGTTATCACCAAACCTTTATGCAACTTGTTATTAAAAGATGTCCCATTTGATTTTACTAATGAGTGTATGCAAGCTTTTACTGTTTTGAAGGAACATTTGGTCAAAGCTCCTATTTTGCAACCACCGGATTGGTCAAAGCCGTTCGAGATAATGTGTGATGACACTACAATTGGTGCAGTTTTGGGTCAACGGGTTGATAAAAAGCCGGTGGTGATTTATTATGCAAGCAAGACTTTATCCGAAGCGCAACTCAATTACACCACAACCGAAAAGGAGTTATTAGCGGTGGTGTATGCTTTGGATAAGTTTTGTGCGTATATTTGGGGGAGCAAGGTGGTGGTTTATTCGGATCATAGTGTGGTCCGATATTTGATGGAGAAAAAGGACGCGAAGCCTCGTTTGATTCGGTGGGTATTGTTGTTACAAGAGTTTGACTTAGAAATTCGAGACAAAAAGGGAAGTGAGAACGTAGTGGCGGATCACTTGTCTCGGATTCCGGTAGAAGGGATTGATGATGTTAGTGAAATAAATGAAAGGTTTCCCGACGAGCAACTCCTAGCCGTATCCACTTTCGTTGCACCGTGGTATGCTCATTACGTAAACTACTTAGCCACGGGTGCCATCCCAAGTCATTGGACCAAGAAGCGACGACAACAATTTATGGTCCAAGTGAAGCAATACATTTGGGATGAACCAAACCTTTTCAAGATCGGGTCGGATCAAGTCATTAGGAGGTGTGTGCCCGAAACGGAGGTGTTGGAAATCTTGACTCATGCTCATTCATCCGCTTGTGGAGGTCACTTTAGTGGGCATAAAACGGGTTACCGGGTTCTCTCATGTGGGTTTTATTGGCCCACAATTTTCAAAGACGCATGTGGGTTTGCAAGAAATTGCATAAATTGTCAAAAGATGGGAAGCATATCGAAGAGGGATGAGATGCCATTACAACCAATCTTGGTTGTTGAAATATTTGATGTATGGGGTATTGACTTTATGGGTCCCTTCCCGAATTCGAATGGCTTTCTATATATTTTGGTAGCGGTGGATTACGTCTCAAAGTGGATTGAAGCTATTGCAACACGCACAAACGACCATTCGGTTGTTTGTCAATTTGTTCAATCCAACATCTTCTCTCGTTTTGGTATTCTGCGTGTTATTATAAGTGATGGTGGTTCGCATTTCAAGAGCTTTAATTTCGGGAAATTATTGAAGAGGTATAGCGTGAATCACCGGATTGCCACACCTTACCATCCACAAACGAGTGGACAAGTTGAGGTATCCAACCGTCAAATCAAAGAAATCCTCATGAAGACGGTTAGAACGGATAGGAAGGATTGGTCGAGCAAGTTGGATGATGCGTTGTGGGCATACCGAACAGCCTACAAAACTCCGATTGGCACAACACCTTACCGGATGGTTTATGGAAAGGGTTGCCACTTGCCAATGGAGTTAGCGCATCGGGCACATTGGGCAATCAAGACGGTAAATGTGGATTATGATGAGGCGGGAAAGATGAGAAAGTTGCAATTAAGTGAGATCGAAGAGATTAGAGACGAGGCGTATGAGTGTGTATCGGCTTACAAAGACAAGCTCAAGAAGGTACACGGTCAAAAGGTTTGGTTGTACAATTCAAGACTCAAGATGTTTGCGGGCAAGCTTAAAAGCAAATGGATGGGCCCGTATGTCGTTCGGCAACTTGGGAGGTTTGGTGATGTAGATATCCAAGATGAGCAAACAAATAAACAACAAACGGTGAATGGCCATAGGTTGAATCCGTACTTGGAGGGGAACGACATCAACAACTTGGAGCATGACAAAGCGGGCTACATCTTACGCCCGGTCGATGAGGAACAACCATGAGAGGCCCAGGTTTGGTAGTGTAAATAGTTAGCATTTTGTTTAGTTTGTTTTGTATAGTCTGCGCATTTACCGTACTCGCTTGAAGCTTGTGTTTGAAATAAGTGTGGGGACATTCGGGTCACGAATTGCTCTAACATTGTGTTGAGGACAACACGGGACTTTCGAGGGGGTAGGGTAATTTTTACATGTTTTTGAAAAATTTTAAAAACACAAAAAAATTGAAAAAAACTGAAAAATATAAAAAAAGGTACTTAAAAATTGCATTTTTCAGCAAAACAGAGATGCCCAGGTACCACCGTAAGTTACGGTGGTACCGTACTTTACGGTGGAGGTCAAAAGATTTTGGGCTTTACGGTAAATTGCTACTGTTTTACGGTGAAGTTTTTGTTCCAGGTCCCACCGTAAGTTACGGTGGTACCGTAATTTACGGTAGACCTGGAAATTTGATGGGTCGGCTAGGGAACAGCGGTTATAAAAAAATAAAATAAACAACAATCAGATCACGAGAATTAACCCCATCCACTCGATTTCCTTTCCTCTTCTCTTCCAAACATTCTTATCCATCACTTTCACAAGACCCACAAAATCCCCAACCTTCTTCAACCTTCCAAGCTTCATATCTCACTCAATTCTTGACCAAATCAAGTGAAATCTAGGTCTATCTTGACTAATTTTTCACGTACCCGCTGATTTTGAGAAGAGATTTGCAAAAAAAAAACGAAGCTTTAGGGTCCGAATCACAAACCCTAGGTCCGAAAAATTTTGGGGGTTTTTGAAGTTTTTGTTTCACAAGTGTTCTAGCATCTTCAAACAAAGGTATGGAAGTTTATTTGTTATGTCTTGATGATGCATTGTGAAAAGTAAGGTTATTTGTGTAAATTGTTCATATCCACTTGCTTGTTCTTAGATTTTGTCATAAAAATGGTTACTTGAACATTGTTATGGTTTGTAGATGTAGGATTGATGGTAAAGTAGTGAACTTTTTGGGAATATCTATATTGTAGAGACACCATGCCCAATTTTTTGAAAAAGATTTATAAACTCTTGGTTCACTAGCATCTACAACCATAGTAACAAGCAAGTGTGGGGATATTTTGGCGAAAAGGGTCTAATTTATTGTCTTTGGTTATGTTGTTTGCTCTAATGTGTGTAGAAAAATGGTTAAGACTAAGGAAAGAGCCGGAGCAAGTTCGTCTTCTTCGTCTAAAGATAAGGGCAAGCAACCGGAACAACAACCGAGAAAGAGGCAATATTTGGGTCGAGTTGATAAAAGTGAAAGCGAGGATGAAGAAATGGAGTTGGACCCGGCTGAAAAGCCAAGATGGGAATCGGGTCCATTGGATGATCAGCCGGAGCATTGGCAACCAACACTTTTTCATGACAGTATGAACCGATTGAATGTAACACCCCGAAAACGGGTTTAGTAATTAAACCAAATTAACCGAGGATGAACAGGTAAATACCATCAGTGGTAAAAGTTTGACCAGATAAGCGTTAGGATTTTTAATAATAAAAGCTAACGCTAGTTAAAGTGAACAAATACTTAGTAGTAAGTAAAAGTTTATAAAAGGCTCGGATGAGTGGATTTTAAATCGAATCGGGTGTAACACCCCAAATTTAAGAAATTTGACTAGGAACATTTAAACCTAGTTATGACAATGGTCAAATGTTAATAGTGTTATATGGGAGTTTAGACAAATCTAAACTTAAGGGACTAATCTTGGACAAAATCAAAGTAAGAAGATTAAAAGGGCAAAAACTAAAAAGAGCACACACACTAGTGTGTGTTCTGGTCGATGTTCAGGAGAAAGAAAAAGGGGAAAACCCTTGTTCATCCAAGAAAAGATCAAATTGAGGAAGGATTCATCATGGAATCAATGCATGACCTCGATTTTGAGACCATCTAAGCTTGCCAAGCATAAGGTATGTTGTACAACTTGATTTGATGCTTTCATGAGTAGTGGGAGTATGACAAATCTTTGATTTTCATGAAATTAAACATGATGGTGGATTAGAATCACCAAATAGAACTTGAATATATGTTGATTTTTAGCCCTAGTACTTAAATTGATGAAGATGAAGTTGAGAAGATGGTAAAAATTAGGGTTCATATGATGATTTCATGAAATAGATGATGTTTTTGACATCTCTTAGCCTATAATCATTGTGTTCTAAGTTTCTAACAATTTCCAAGAGTTTAATAAGAGTTTAGGCCATAGAAATAGGTTGAATTTGATGGTTTGGGTCGAACTTGAAAGGACCCTAAACATGATTTCCGTAGCTTTTTATACGGATTTTAACTAATCTTAAAAAAATCATATAAAATCAACCGTTTATCCGATTTGGGTGTTCTATACCTTTTCGGAAAGCAGGCGGAGTAAATTTTTACTGTTTGCAATCATAAAAAGTAAATAGGGTTGTTAAATGGGTCAAAAAGGTGGATGAAAACAGCTGTACAGAAGCTTTGAAAGCTGTTTGAAGATGAAAATATAGTTGTTGAGCTGATTTTATAAAAATCATATAAAATCATAGAAAATTCGTTAGAAGGTGTACCTTATATGCTTGCGAAGGTATTTGAGTGTTCTACAGTCCATCTTTGAACATGTTAATCTAGTTCGGATTTGAATAGGTCAAAATGGGTCAATTACGGGAACTGTATAGAAAATTGCGGCACATTAATAATGTTATTATTAATCAAGAAAAGACATAAGGTTGCGTATAATTGATTTAGGTATGAAGTATTGATTGTTAGTAACAAATAACACTTTATGTGACATGTTTAAAGTGTTTAAAATCACTTTCTAACTAGTTTGAATAAGTAATTTCACTAACGGGTCAAACAATTAGTGAATGGAAAGAACTATGGGATAAAAATAGTTATTGAATAAATAACACACTTTGATGATTAAGTGTGTGTGAATCCATAAGGTGTGATGACCATGTTAATGGCTGACTAATCTAATGATCTTGTGGATATGATATGGTAGTTTTGTAACACCCCGAAAATATAAAACTTTATATTAGAATTATAAAGTATAAATAAACGAGAATTTACTAACTAGGAATTTTAACCTAGTTAGTTAATAGTCTAGAAATAGCTTATAATATGGTTAAAATGCAACTAGACTATAAGTTGAACAAAATGGAAGGGCCTAAGTTGTAAGAATTGAAACTATAATATTAATTTTAATAAAAATCAAAACCAAACACCATTTTTGAAGGTGTCGGTCGTACAGAAGAAGAGCAGGGGCGACTCCCCACTCTCAAACTCTTAAAACTCACTAAACTTGCAAATTGAAGGCTCAATCCAAGTCAAAATCGAAATTAAAGTGTAGATTATTGATCCTCATCACAAGAGGATTACAAGGTATGTAAAATTTCATGAAAACCCTCAACTTGAATTTCTCATGTAATTGGGAAAATCTGAAATTATAGTTGCATGTGTGTCTTATGATGATCTAGGAACAACTATAGTGTCTAAGGACAAACCCTAGGCCAATGCAAGTTGAAATCATGTTAAATTTTAGTAAAGATTATGAACACCATTGTAGGTGATTAACGGGTTATGTGTAAATTGATGAACACTAGGATATTGGGTGTTGTTCTAGTGTAATTTGACAATTTTGAAGTGATTTCAGAAATTTAGAAGCTAACAATCATGTAAAATGGTTGATTGATGTGAAATTGGGGCTAAGAGATAAGCTAGAGACTTGATAAATAAACATGTAAAATTCTGCCCTTAAAGTGTTTGTTGAAATGCCTCAAAGAAGGTTCAAAAATAGAATTTTGGTAGTTAAAACACCTAATTGAGATGTTTTGGCTATTATGCAAAAGATGATTACAAAAGAGTTCTAATTGTGACAAAAATTGAACTCTATAGGAAAGGATACCAGAACGTCAAGTGGACAAGCCGGTGGTGATTTGCGGTTGAAGGGCGTGCACTAAGGTATGTAACTTGACCCGTTACATTAAGTAGATTTTGATGATTATAAAATGCGTAATTGAATTTTAGAATAAGGGTTGTTTAAATTAAAGCGGTGATGTCGCTATATTGAATAATAGGTCAAATTTGGTTGGAACTCGTTGGTAGTCGTCACAAAGGAGGATTCCTTAGACGAGCCAAACGGGTCGAATAATCAAGTAAGGCATGGTTAATGCTCCGGAATATGATGTATTGATCTTTGATATTGGTTAATATATAACATATTAGAAATACGAGAATTTAATGTATTGGTATGCTAGAAAAGCGAAATTGTCACACCCCGATTTCCACGTGTCACCGGTGGGCCCGGTGGGGGAGTATCGTGACGTGGTTGGCAACATAATAGTCAAACAACACAATATTTAATATGCACAGCGGAAGCAATTTAAAAGATATAATACAACCGAATTTAATATTGTAATATCAAATGTCACAATATTCGGAAGTTTGTCCACAGAAGGATCGAAATAAAATATGAAACAATAGTTCAACAGACTTCAGGCATCTTAAGCTTGCGAGACTTCTAATGATGCTAAGGAGAAATCCCAGCCGATTACGCTTAGTACCTGCATTTAATCTTTTTGGGAAAATACGTCAGTTTACACTGGTAAATACATTCAACTGACTCATTTTGGAAAATGATGGAAAATTGGTTTGGATGCACATGGCATAAACATTTTATTTAACTTGGGAGAATTATTTAATATTATAATCTTGTGAACGAATTACATGTTCCTTGTGCGTTCAGTAGCCCGGATCAAGTCCGGGTTAAAGATCAATAGACACATCACAATATTCTTTTGTGCACTGACGGGTGTACGCCTACACCCCGCGCTTAAGTCGTGGCCATTTCTTAAAATGATGCCAGGGATATCCGGGACATGGTCATTAACCCCCCAAAGGCTTTAAGTAACAAGACTGTTTAAACGAGCCGATCAAATTTATTCAACTACCCACTCAACGGTGGAGAATTTGATGCTCGATCAAGCGGTATGCTATATACCGTAACCCAAGCCCGTATAGGGAAAATAAGTTATAAGTATTTACCTGAGCAATGTATAAATCACAATAAGCAAAATGCACGTAGCTTTTACTGGTCCTCCTAATCTGGAACGAAGGTTTTATAATAACCTATTAGAATCCTAACGGGTCTTTAATTAAGCTTAAGCTTAGACCGGCTAGTTTCAAGATACGGTTCGTACGCACGATTAAGCGAAGACCGAATAGAATGTGATTTAGACCCGACAAGTTTGAAGACTTGTTTAATATGGGTTTATTATTCACATTCTGGATTTTGAGAGAAAACCGATAAGGTTTGACCCGTTTCGGCTAATTTATGTAAACTTGTTACATAAACCGAACCGTACGCGTAATAAGCGTGACGGGTAATCATGAGAGCTATATACAGGTTTCCTAAGTTAATTATGCCTCAAATATGTTGTGACATCAGTAAGATGTCTTTCATTACGCCCGAAACGAGTTTAAACACAAACTAGTCCCCGTAGGGGTAGTTTGTTCATTTAAAAGTTTATAAAAGAGTTTGAGTAACAACCTGAGTTACAGGTCTGATGTAATCAGTAAATATACTCAATTTACTAAGTTATATCAGTAGGATAAAGTATATATGTGAAATTTATCAATTATAACCAAACTATGCCTCGTAGGGGTATTTTGGTAATTTCACATAAGCCGAAAAGCTCAAAACTGAAGTCTGAGTTAATCAACTTTTGCTTACTGTTAAAATATTCTAATTTGCCTAAAATATCAGTAAGTATCAACCCGGGTATGTTTAATATAGTTTTAATACATACTATGCGTTAAAAACGCTTAATAGGGCGATTAAGAGCCGTTTACGGGTTTGATACATAAAGCTGATATTCTTATACTTCCAGAAGGCTTAAAATAATTTATTTAACATATCTAATCAGTAGCAAAAGGTTTGGAGTCGTTTAGATATGTAAAACTCATTTTATGGTCCGTAAGGGCAAAACCGACAATTACCGGATTAAGCCTACGAATACAAGTTATGCTCAGCCTAAAATTTATTAAAAATCTTCAAAAATCCCAAAATAATATATTACATCAGTGGGTAAAGAGTTTGATACCAAAAAGTATGTTTAACTAGGCTATACGCTAATTACGCCGTTTAATTAACAAAAAGCCTTCAATTTGCGATAATGAGCATAACTCTTAATCTACACCTCAAACTGATGTCAAACTTTGCATACAAGTTTAAATATTAGTAATTAAGGTTTCTACTCTTTTACAATTCCAAAAATCACGTTTTAAGGTAATAAGGGCATAATGGTCAACATATGAGCAATTAACGGAATCATGCATATTAATTGGATAACTAATGATCCGAGGTGTATAATCACAGAGGGTTATACTAGCATGTAACCTGGTCCAAATAAAGCTCTAAGGTATTTCTAAAACATACCATAACGGGTCAGAACTGAAAGTCAAAGTATAAGTCCAACTATGCGACTTTCGGTTCCGAACCGGTTCTAAACAGGAAATTGTCGGGTTGAACATGTTGAGACATGTTCTTACATTCATTACCAAGTTCTATCAATGATCAAACAGGTTATAAGTGTTCTACATTGCTAATCATGCATAAATTGCATTTTAAACATCCTTTTGACTTTTTATTTACACGTTTGACCCGACATTAGTCCTAGTTAGAGTGGGAATCAGGAGGAACCCTTTTGAGGTTTTACTACCCACATAATTACCTACTTAAAGGTACTTTTGATTCGACTAATCACTGGACCATTAGTGATTAATCTTAAAGTCAACCGTTAATTACGACGGTTTGACTTTTAAGCTAAAACTAAGCTAAAACTTAATTAAGAAAGGTTTAGCAAACTTACCAAGGTCCTATGCACGAATTATGAACACTTGAGAGCAGACTTGAGCTCCAGAAATGATCAGATTGCTTGAATGAAGGTATGAAGACTTGTTGCAAGTTCATGGGCTTTATATAGCATTTTAATCACCACAATTTGTTGACACATGGTTCTACTAGTGCCCACAACTGATCAACACTTGTTACTAGTGCTTAGGGGGTGTCTAGGGGTCAAGAGAAAAGTGGAAAATCGGATAAGATCGATCAGATTGCACTTCAGCAGGCAAAATCCAAAGAATTCGGAGCTGGGCACCCCTCGCGTGACGCCACCCCCCCTCGCGTCGCACTAGGCCTAGTCTGATCAGAACTTTTGATTTTTGCGATTTGATCCTTGGCTCTTCAAAATTCGATTAGGCACTTGTTTCTTGCATTGTAAACCCTCATAATTGATCTATAAGGGCTTTAAAACATATACCCACTTTGTTAAGTCCCCGGGTAACTTTATTGTTACCCGAAAAGTCCTAACTTTCAACGTTTACGCTTTAACCCTTCGCACACGAATTTGATCATAACTTTCTCATACGATTACGAAACTTTATGAAATTTATATCGTGCATTCTAGTGATCATAATTTACAGTTACAAAGCTTCGGGTTTGTCAAAAGGTCACTCAGAGGTATAACTTAAACATGTTGACACATTTAGCCCCTGTAGTTTGTAATCTCTCACTTTTAGCTTCGTATGATCCATGATTTATTCGTTTGACGTTATAAACATCATGTAGGGTAAATGTACAATACATTTATTCACTGTTGACACTTAGAATACGTATATCCACATACTTTCCATGTTTGTCAACTTTAGCCCTTTCATAATATTATTTCACACGTTTAAACATATGACACGTGTCTACACATTATAGGACGTGAATTTTCGAGGTGTTACATCCTCACCCCCTTAAAATAAATCTCGACCCGAGATTTACTGAAATAAATAAGGGTACTTTTCTTTCATCGTGGATTCAACCTCCCACGTATATTCGGGACCTCTACGGGCATCCCATTTGACCTTTACAATAGGCACATGCTTCCTTCGAAGCTTCTTTACCTGTCGATCTTCAATCGACAAAGGTTTTTCAACAAACTTCAAGCTCTCATCTATATGCACATCTGTATGCGGTATTACCAGTGATTCGTCAGCGAAACACTTTTTCAGATTGCAGATGTGGAACACATTGTGAATTCCACTGAGCTCTTCCGGTAAGTTTAACTTATAGGCAACTGACCCGACACGTTCGATAACCTCGAAAGGTCCTATGTATCTCGGGCTTAGCTTGCCTTTCTTACCAAATCGCATCACCCCCTTCCAGGGTGATACCTTAAGCAACACTTTATCACCTACTTCGAAGTGAAAAGCTTTACGCTTCGGATCTGCGTAGTTCTTCTGCCTATCTCGGGCAGCTTTGAGACGGTCACGAATCTGGACAATCTTGTCCGTCGTTTCGAAGACTATCTCTGGTCCTGATAACTGGACATCTCCAACTTCCGCCCAACACACGGGCGATCTACACTTTCTACCATATAATGCCTCAAAAGGCGCAGCCTTTATGCTGGTGTGGTAGCTATTGTTGTAGGAGAATTCAATTAACGGTAGGTTCTTATCCCAACTACCACCCAAATCGATCGCACATGCACGTAGCATGTCTTCCAACGTTTGAATAGTACGCTCACTCTGACCGTCAGTCTGAGGATGGTAAGCCGTACTAAAGTTCAAACGTGTGCCCAAAGATTGTTGAAAGCTTTTCCAAAAATGGGACGTGTATCTAGTATCTCTGTCAGAGATAATAGACACAGGTTGCCATGTAAAGCTACAATCTTATCCACGTATAACTGGGCTAACATATCGGAGCTATAAGTCTCCTTGATGGGTAAGAAATGTGCTGACTTAGTCAGTCTATCAACAATCACCCATATAGTATCATTGCCTTTCCTTGTCTTTGGCAATTTGGTGATGAAATCCATCGTCACCATCTCCCACTTCCATGTGGGAAGTTCAGGCTGTTGTAGCAAACCTGACGGTTTCTGATGCTCGGCTTTGACTTGCGCACATGTCAAGCATTTTGCTACATGGGCGGCTACAGACTCTTTCAAGCCTATCCACCAATAATTTGCCCTTAGATCCTGGTACATCTTATCAGCTCCAGGATGAACGGAATATTTGGAACTATGGGCTTCCTGGAGGATGACATCTCGGAGTCCTCCATAAATTGGAACCCATATTCGTCCATTCAATCTTAGTATCCCGTCCTTGCTAAGAGTTAACTGCTCCTCAGTTACTCCTAACTTTTCATTAGGATAGTTGGCTTCCAACACAGCTTCCTTTTGTGCAGCTAACAACCTTTCAATCAAACTGTTCTTTATTTCCATGCGCTTGGCATTGATTCGGATGGGTTTCACCCTTTCCTTTCTGCTCAAGGCGTCAGCGACTACATTCGCTTTGCCGGGATGATACTTGATTTCACAATCATAATCATTCAAGGTCTCCATCCAATGGCGTTGCCTCATGTTTAATTCCTTCTGATTAAACAGATGCTGGAGGCTCTTGTGATCAGAATAGATCACACACTTGATCCCGTATAGATAATGCCTCCACAGTTTTAGTGCGAATACAACGGCACCCAATTCCAAGTCGTGGGTGGTGTAATTCTTTTCATGCACCTTTAACTGTCGTGATGCATAGGCAATAACCTTGCCTTTCTGCATCAGCACACACCCCATGCCGGTGTGTGAAGCATCGCAGTAAACTACGAATTCTTCAGTGCCTTCAGGTAATGTCAGCACAGGAGTGTTGCTCAACTTTTGTTTCAAAATATCAAAGGACTCTTGCTGCTTAGGGCCCCAAATGAACTTTACTTTCTTCTTAGTCAAGGAAGTTAGGGGTGCAGCAATCCTTGAAAAATTTTCAATGAAACGCCTGTAATATCCTGCCAATCTCAGGAAGCTACGAATCTCCGTGGGCGTCTTTGGCTCTTGCCAGTTCATAACAGCTTCAACCTTAGCGGGATCCACTTGGATACCACGCTCACTAACCTCGTGTCCAAGGAATTGGACTTCTCGTAGCCAAAATTCACATTTAGAGAATTTGGCATAGAGTTTCTCTTGATGCAGGAGTTTGAGAATACAGCGAAGGTGTTTCTCGTGGTCAGCTTGGTTCTTTGAATAAATAAGGATGTCATCGATGAAGACGATGACGAATTTATCTAAGTGCGGCTTACAAACGCGATTCATGAGATCCATGAACGCGGCAGGTGCATTTGTGAGTCCAAAAGGCATCACTAGGAACTCGTAATGACCATAACGAGTCCTGAATGCTGTTTTATGCACGTCTTCATCTCTAACCTTCAGTTGATGGTAACCTGACCTCAAATCAATATTCGAGAAATAACTGGCCCCTTGCAACTGATCGAACAAATCGTCGTTCCTAGGCAAAGGATATCTATTCTTTATTGTGACCTTGTTAAGCTCGCGATAGTCGATGCACAGACGCATCGATCCATCCTTCTTCTTGACAAACAGGACTGGCGCTCCCCAAGGAGACGAACTAGGCTTAATGAAACCCTTGGCTAGTAATTCGTCTAGCTGTGTCCTCAATTCTTTCATCTCTGTGGGCGCCAACCTATAAGGTGCTCTAGCAACTGGTGCTGCCCCGGGGATGATATCAATCCTGAATTCCACTTGCCTATCTGGTGGAAAACCAGGTAGTTCTTCCGGAAAAACTTCTGGGAATTCAGAGATGACAGGGATGTCTTCTATCTTCGGTTTGGGCTCATCAATAATCACTTGTGCCATGTAGATGACACAACCCCTCTTTAAACATTTTGAAGCCTTGAGCATAGTCACTTGCTCAGGCAGCCCATACTGGGTATCTCCCCGAATGGTAAGTGGTTCACCAGACGGAGTCTTTATTACCACTTGCTTCATGTTACAGACGATTTGGGCCTGGTTACGAGATAACCAGTCCATACCCAGAACTATGTCAAAACCGGCCAACTTAAATGGAAGTAGAGACAGAGGAAAATAATGGTTCTTAATGGATATAACACATCCATCTAACACAGTTGAGACGGTTTCTATGGTACCATCTGCTAACTCTACCTCATAGTTTACGCTTAAGGTTTTGACAGGTAAATTCAGCAATTTACAAAACTTGTTATCTACGAAAGACTTATTTGCGCCTGAATCAAAAAGTACTCTTGCAAAGACATCATTTACAAGGAAAGTACCTGTTATGACATTATCGTCTTGCACAACCTCTTTCGCGTCCATCCTGAAGACTCTGGCATTAGTCTTCTTGGCCTCTTCAGGCTTCTTGTTGTATTTAGGGCAGTTGGTCTTAATGTGCCCCTTTTCATTGCAACGATAGCACGTTGTGTCTTTTATCTTCTTGCAATCCAAGGTTTTGTGATCCGTGGACTTGCAAATACCACAAGCATAGGTTTTTGACTGAGTCTGTGAGTTCGACTCAAGTCTGCACTTTCCATAGTGCTGCTTCTTGCATATTTTGCATTTGGGCTTCTCACCAGAATTATGCCCATCTTTCCTTGACTCCGATCCTTTCTTGTTGTCACCGCTCCCACGGTGCTTCTTGTTCGACTTTCGTGAACCATCATCTTCACGCTTTCTCTTCTCAGCCTCCTTATTCCTCAGCGATCTCTGCCGGACCGCATCCAGAGTGAGGGATAAGGAAATGTCAGCTACTGATCTAAAAGTAGCTGGCCGAGAAGCTTTTACGCTTGCCTTGATCTTGGGGGCTAAACCACCGATAAAACGAGCTATCCGTTTTGGTTCCGGGGTTACCAGATATGGAACCAACCGAGACATAGTGTTGAAGCTCGTTAGGTAAGCTTGACAGTCGAGGTTCGTCATCACCAATGATAGAAAATCAGATTCTATCTTCTCCACCTCATGTTGAGGGCAGTAATTTTCCCTGATAAGGGCAACAAATTGATCCCACGACATATTGTACAATGGGATTTTCCCGGTGGCTTGAATCAGAGATCTCCACCATGCTAAAGCTTCACCCTTAAAAGACCGCGACACAAACTTGACCACGTCTTTCTCAGCACATCCGCTGATGTCCACCACCGTATCCATCTCATCCAGCCAGGTCATACAGTCAATGGCCCCTTCTCCCCAGTGAAATCCCGGGGTTTGCAAGATACAAAATACTTATAGGAGCAACCCTTATTATGGGTTTGTTTTGGCACGACTATCAGAGAGGGTACACTGTGGTGGTTGGTGGACTGACGATCGTCATCCACTTTCTTGGGTTCCTCCTTCTTGGAGGGAGGCTTGCTGTGAGCTTCTGATTGAGCTTTAGGCTTTGAGCGCGGTATAGATAGGGTCCTACACCGAGTCCCGCTATACTCTTCGTACTGTCGCTCCAAGGCCTGTGTGACAGCGCCGTCTATTATAGCTTTTAATTCTGCACCCGTTAAAGTAATCTGGGCGTTATCATTTTGCTCCACTGGATGGCTATTTATTTCATCTGAGTCAGCCATTTGAATTGAACTGTTGCAGAAAACAAGGACAGTATTTTATTTGGGAGTTTACTATGGAATTACCCCTTAGGGTAACTCATTAACCATGGTAAGCAGAGTCCATATTTGGTTAATTTATTAATCGTATTAAATTAGGATTTCAATCATAATTTATCCTAATTATAAAACAATAACAGTTTTATTTGTGGCACAAAAGGCCTAGTCACATGGACAATTTAAATTATAAGCTATGATTTCAGAGAATCAAGGCTTTTGAGGTTTGAACATAGTTCATTACCTTTACCAGACAGGGAGTCATAACTACCACTGTCTTTTGGCTCATATGGAAATGAGCAGGGCCCGTAGGCGTTATATTACCAACGTATGGTCAAAATATAATCATCTTAATTGATGATTTAACCCTTGATTCAGAGATCATTAAGTTGGGTTTGGAATCTTTAGAAAGATCCTTATATAATAACGTGTGTGATTTTTAAATGAATCACATCTGCCAGGAGTGTTAACATGTTCACAGATGTTAACAGGGATTTGAATCTTTTAAACAGGTCTTACCATCTTGGCCCGGTCTTATAATTGACCCGAAGGATAGGTTTCACACTTAAGATTCTTAATTAATAATTTAAATAGGCAGATTTTTCAAAAGGAATGATTTTAATTTATTTATTTCATATATAAATTATTTATGCACGTAAAGCAAACATGAAATTTATAAAACAAACATTCCATTAATTATACATATTACACGCTGCCCTAAACGGGTCTTTTCAACAAACATTTACCCACGCAGGGGTGAAGCAACAAACTAGTCCACGCAGGGACTTAAATAACAAACATAATAGTCCACGCAGGGACTCACATATACAATATACCCTCGTAGGGGTTTATGGAAAGATAGGCCCACGCAGGGGCTCAAAGCGAACAAACAAACATACATACCCTCGTAGGGGCTTAACAACCAAATACACCCACGTAGGGGCTTATACAACAATTGGAAGGATTTAGCGATCCTTCTTGCCCTTCCCTTTGATCAAGCTCGCCAATCCTTGGAAAAAGCTTTGTCTCTCCTGGCGGTCGCGGCGATTTTCTCGTTCAACCTGATCCAGCCTATGAAGAATTTCCTCCCGTTCTGGGGGAGAAAACCGAGGCGGCTGCGATTGCGTCCGTATAATAGGTCTGGGAGGTATCTGGTACCCATGTGTTGGGTAACCTACTCCCCATGGAGCTCCGTACGGTCCTTCCGGGTTCAGGGCGTTGTAATTTGCCGCTACCATGTAAGGGTCGGCCTCCGCGTAACCATAGTTGTTGTGGACCAGTGGTTCAAACGGGTTATACGCCATGGAACCCGTATACGCTGGAATTGGGTTATCAAAACCCATCGGTGGTGGCTGCGGTACAGCTGGGTTAGAAGGTCCACCCATTTGTGGGTCCTCCTGATGTGGCGGATAGTGACTGCCACTGGATTGACGAGGGGAGCTGAAATGAAAATCTCCTGCTCGTGAAGACATGCGGGCACCTGTTCTCCTTCGCCTTGGCGGTTGTGGAGGTGCCGGCTGCACTGGCGGCGGTGGAGGCGGTGGCGTGACTGCCACAAATCTTGAATCCATAGAGGGATCCTGTTGCTGCTTTTGCTGATGAGGCGACGAATGATGCGAAGGTGATGAATGGTGAGGAGGTGTATAGTACCATTCGTGCCTGGTAAACATGGCTTGGAAACTGTCTGGACCACCGTAGGGTGATCCGTGAAACGAAGATCCGTCAGAGATCTCTATCGGGTGGTTTGGAGTACCACTGGCAGGTTCGACGGGGTCCGTATCCTCGTCCATATCGTCCGCGTGATTGCCAGAGAAATGATCCTCTGGCCCCAGTGGGTTAAAACCCACGGGTTCTTGGATGTAGCCTACCAGATTAAACCGGCCCCTAAAGATGGGTGTGGGGTCACCAAACGAATGATGCGATAGAGATCGCTGTAGTGGTATGTACGAGGGCTGAGGGTTGTTGGGCTCGTACTTCGGTTGCGGCCCATAAGGGTTTTGGACCGGAGGTGTAGAGCTGTGTGATACCGATCGTCTGGCTGGTTCAAACAAGTTCCTCCTGTTCTGCCGAGGGTCGTCACTCTCGGTAGTAGACGGAGCTCGCATATGTGATGGTCCAGCTTCGTTGTCATTGGGGGCGGTGATCGGCCCCTTTCCTCGTCCCCTCCTTCGGAAGAATCTTGGAGGCATTTTGTCCTGTCAATACAACATGAGATAACAAAACAAAAATATATGCAAATTAAAGGATAACACAAACAAAGTGGAATTTGTCCTATGTTATATGTCTAGACTCGAAAGTTTAGAATGTGCAATTGTGTAACTGAGATTAAACACAAAAGGTTAGTGTTTAATTCACTCAGTGTTGGCTTTGATACCAACCCACGTCACGATACTCCCCCACCGGGCCCACCGGTGACACGTGGAAATCGGGGTGTGACAGGTTGGTATCAGAGCAACCTGTCACACCCCGATTTCCACGTGTCACCGGTGGGCCCGGTGGGGGAGTATCGTGACGTCATGGTTGGTAACGTATTAGTCAAACAACACAATATTTAATATGCACAGCGGAAGCAATTTAAAAGATATAATACAACCGAATTTAATATTGTAATATCAAATGTCACAATATTCGGAAGTTTGTCCACAGAAGGATCGAAATAAAATATGAAACAATGGTTCAACAGACTTCGGCATCCTAAGCTTGCGAGACTTTTAATGATGCTAAGGAGAAATCCCAGCCAATTACGCTTAGTACCTGCATTCAATCTTTTTGGGAAAATACGTTAGTTTACACTGGTAAATACAATCAACTGACTCATTTTGGAAAATGATTAAAAATTGGTTTGGATGCACGTGGCATAAACATTTTTATTTAACTTGGGAGAATTATTTAATATTATAATCTTGTGAATGAATTACATGTTCCTTGTGCGTTCAGTAGCCCGGATCAAGTCCGGGTTAAAGATCAATAGACACACCACAATATTCTTTTGTGCACTGACGGGTGTACGCCTACACCCCGCGCTTAAGTCGTGGCCATTTCGTAAAATGATGCCAAGGATATCCGGGACATGGTCATTAACCCCCCAAAGGCTTTAAGTAACAAGACTGTTTAAACGAGCCGATCAAATTATTCAACTACCCACCAAACGATGGAGATTTGATGCCCGATCAAGCGGTATTCTATATACCGTAACCCAAGCCCGTATAGGGAAAATAAGTTAAAAGTATTTACCTGAGCAATGTATAAATCACAATAAGAAAAATGCACGTAGCTTTTACTGGTCCTCCTAATCTGGAACGAAGGTTTTATAATAACCTATTAGAATCCTAACGGGTCTTTAATTAAGCTTAAGCTTAGACCGGCTAGTTTCAAGATACGGTTCGTACGCACGATTAAGCGAAGACCGGATAGAATGTGATTTAGACCCGACAAGTTTGAAGACTTGTTTAATATGGGTTTATTATTCACATTCTGGATTTTGAGAGAAAACCGATAAGGTTTGACCCGTTTCGGCTAATTTATGTAAACTTGTTACATAAACCGAACCGTACGCGTAATAAGCGTGACGGGTAATCATGAGAGCTATATACAGGTTTCCTAAGTTAATTATGCCTCAAATATGTTGTGACATCAGTAAGATGTCTTTCATTAAGCCCGAAACGTGTTTAAACACAAACTAGGCCCCGTAGGGGTAGTTTGGTCATTTAAAAGTTTATAAAAGAGTTTGAGTAACAACCTGATTTACAGGTCTGATGTAATCAGTAAATATACTCAATTTACTAAGTTATATCAGTAGGATAAAGTATATATGTGAAATTTATCAATTATAACCAAACTATGCCCCGTAGGGGTATTTTGGTAATTTCACATAAGCCGAAAAGCTCAAAACTGAAGTCTGAGTTAATCAACTTTTGCTTACTGTTAAAATATTCTAATTTGCCTAAAATATCAGTAAGTATCAACCCGGGTATGTTTAATATAGTTTTAATACATACTATGCGTTAAAAACGCTTAATAGGGCGATTAAGAGCCGTTTACGGGTTTGATACATAAAGCTGATATTCTTATACTTCCAGAAGGCTTAAAATAATTTATTTAACATATCTAATCAGTAGCAAAAGGTTTGGAGTCGTTTAGATATGTAAAACTCATTTTATGGCCCGTAAGGGCAAAACCGACAATTACCGGATTAAGCCTACGAATACAAGTTATGCTCAGCCTAAAATTTATTAAAAATCTTCAAAAATCCCAAAATAATATATTACATCAGTGGGTAAAGAGTTTGATACCAAAAAGTATGTTTAACTAGGCTATACGCTAATTACGCCGTTTAATTAACATAAAGCCTTCAATTTGCGATAATGAGCATAACTCTTAATCTACACCTCAAACTGATGTCAAACTTTGCATACAAGTTTAAATATTAGTAATTAAGGTTTCTACTCTTTTACAATTCCAAAAATCACATTTTAAGGTAATAAGGGCATAATGGTCAACATATGAGCAATTAACGGAATCATGCATATTAATTGGATAACTAATGATCCGAGGTGTATAATCACAGAGGGTTATACTAGCATGTAACCTGGTCCAAATAAAGCTCTTAGGTATTTCTAAAACATACCATAACGGGTCAGAACTGAAAGTCAAAGTATAAGTCCAACTATGCGACTTTCGGTTCCGAACCGGTTCTAAACAGGAAATTGTCGGGTTGAACATGTTGAGACATGTTCTTACATTCATTACCAAGTTCTATCAATGATCAAACAGGTTATAAGTGTTCTACATTGCTAATCACGCATAAATTGCATTTTAAACATCCTGTTGACTTTTTATTTACTCGTTTGACCCGACATTAGTCCTAGTTAGAGTGGGAATCAGGAGGAACCCTTTTGAGGTTTTACTACCCACATAATTACCTACTTAAAGGTACTTTTGATTCGACTAATCACTGGACCATTAGTGATTAATCTTAAAGTCAACCGTTAATTACGACGGTTTGACTTTTAAGCTAAAACTAAGCTAAAACTTAATTAAGAAAGGTTTAGCAAACTTACCAAGGTCCTATGCACGAATTATGAACACTTGAGAGCAGACTTGAGCTCCAGAAATGATCAGATTGCTTGAATGAAGGTGTGAAGACTTGTTGCAAGTTCATGGGCTTTATATAGCATTTTAATCACCACAATTTCTTGACACATGGTTCTACTAGTGCCCACAACTGATCAACACTTGTTACTAGTGCTTAGGGGGTGTCTAGGGGTCAAGAGAAAAGCGGAAAATCGGATAAGATCGATCAGATTGCACTTCAGCAGGCAAAACCCAAAGAATTCGGAGCTGGGCACCCCTCGCGTGACGCCACCCCCCCTCGCGTCGCGCTAGGCCTAGTCTGATCAGAACTTTTGATTTTTGCGATTTGATCCTTGGCTCTTCAAAATTCGATTAGGCACTTGTTTCTTGCATTGTAAACCCTCATAATTGATCTATAAGGGCTTTAAAACATATACCCACTTTGTTAAGTCCCCGGGTAACTTTATTGTTACCCGAAAAGTCCTAACTTTCAACGTTTACGCTTTAACCCTTCGCACACGAATTTGATCATAACTTTCTCATACGATTACGAAACTTTATGAAATTTATATCGTGCATTCTAGTGATCATAATTTACAGTTACAAAGCTTTGGGTTTGTCAAAAGGTCACTCAGAGGTATAACTTAAACATGTTGACACATTTAGCCCCTGTAGTTTGTAATCTCTCACTTTTAGCTTCGTATGATCCATGATTTATTCGTTTGACGTTATAAACATCATGTAGGGTAAATGTACAATACATTTATTCACTGTTGACACTTAGAATACGTATATCCACATATTTTCCATGTTTGTCAACTTTAGCCCTTTCATAATATTATTTCACACGTTTAAACATATGACACGTGTCTACACATTATAGGACGTGAATTTTCGAGGTGTTACAGAAATCCGAGATTTGGGTTTGAGTGTAATGAACAAATCAAACAAAATATGGATTTCCAGGGACTACCGTAAGTTACGGTAGTACCGTAACTTACGGTAGAGGTCAGGAGCTTACGGTGGTTTACCCCTGTTTTACGGTAGACCAGAAGTTTCCAGGACCTACCGTAACTTACGGTGACACCGTAAGTTACGGTGGAACCAGAAAAACTTGTATTTTATTATTTACAATTTGATGTTGGATTTTGTGTTTATGTACTATATAACAATGTCAAAACTAATGTTTTAATGGTTTTGACCCTAGGTGACGAGGTGGATCTTACGGATGGCGGTCAAGCAAATGTCGAAGAACCGAACACGACTTTTGAAGCTTCCGCATAATTTAACTCTGTTTAAACAATGTTTATGATGTAACTAGTTTGCAAAACAACTTATGAATGTTTGAATTAGTCGGTAGTGACTAATGTTTGTTACTTTAAAACTTTGATTTTGAAACCTATAATTTAAATTAGGTCATCTTTTATATAAATCTTATGAATGATAGCCAAATTCAAGTAGAAGTTTTTAGGGTGTTACAAGTTTGACTCTGACAAGCTAGGTAGGAGCTTGGAAATGAACGGGTCAAATGGATACAAGTTCAAGTATGAAGCTCACAAGGATGCAAGGTAAGTAAAGCTTACACCCTTTTGTAAGATATGTATTTACTTTATAGGTTATAAATACGACCAAGGTTATATCCGAAATAGGGATTCCGATACGAAATGATACGGGTCGGAACGAATAAAATAATAAATACCATGATTAATGGCAAAAAAAGGGGGCGAAATAGGTTAAATAATGAAATGGTAAATAAATACCATTCAATTATAAGTGTAAAATGTTTGGTTGTTTAGACTAAACGGGTCAAATGGTAATGTTAACACCATTTGACGATTAACGACTAATGAGTGCTTGTCGAGTCTAATGCTCACAGGGTAAAACGGTTTATGGAATTTGCGTTGCTATGAAATCCGCAAATTATTAAGGCAAGGTATTAAAACGGGTCAATACTTGACCCGAGCCAGGTACGCACAAATAAGTTTATAGTTAAAAAATGCGATTTTGGTCAAATAATTAGTGAAAATCCTTCGTCGTAAAATGAGGGACTAAAATTGACCAAAAAGCCTTTGATGGGTAAACCGGGTAAACGACCCTTAGAGGTTGTTTAGGAACTTGTATTGTGATTTTGTAGCCCTTAGATGCGTATAAGAGTTATAGGCATAAACTTTCGTGGGTCAAATGCCTAAAAATGGGTCATTAGCGGAAAATGACTAACCGAAGAGTAAAACTTAGGATAATTGGTTTCTATGTTAAATCCACCACAAAAATAGTTGTGGTGGGATATAAGTAGGTATTTTAAAATAGGAATACGAAGTGTAAAAAGAAAAGAGCGAGTTTGATGCTTAAACGCATAAAAGTCGCTCTAAACGGGTTAAAACGAATTACGCGCATAACTTGGAAAACAGCCGCGTAATTCACTAAGTAATAAGTATAAGTTAAAGATTAGGAGTTAAAGCAGTCGTTTATGACTTCATAGTAAACGAGAAATAAATGTGGATAATGAATCACGAAACGGGTCGATTAATTATAAAAAGGATTTATAAGCCTTTAGCTTATAAGTCAGATTTTGATGCGAACAAAGATGATAAACGGGTCCGTGATTTATTTACGGTCGCGTAGGAAAAAGAATCACGCAAAACGGACATCAAGATCAAAAGTTATGCAACTTTTAAGTCGAAAAATGGGTTGAAACCATAGCTGGGCAAAATGCAGCAACAAAGAAATAACCTGCTGGAAAAAGGTCTCCCTCGTGCCACGCGAGGGATCACAGTGTTCCAGGCGCGACACTTGACGCGAGTCGCGGCCCGCGACAAATACAGCCTAGTCTCTCGTGGCCCGCGAGAGACACAAAAGCTGGAAAAAAATTGATTGTAATTATTGTTTGATGCTTAGAACTTGTTTAATCTATTATTTAAGTTATCAAAACTAACCTTTAAGTTGGTTTTGATCATAGGTGAATATCAAGAGTACCTGGATGAAGATCAAGCGACGTACAAGAACCGAACACATGAAAATGAAGCTTCCGCACGTTGTTTCGTCATTATTCTAAACAACGAACTCAATTATATTATGTTGTATTATTTTAAATTGTAAAAGTTTTAATTAACCCGTATTTTTCAATGTATATGTAATCATAATTACATGTTTATTTTTCGTTATCTATACGAAAACCGTTAAATAACAATAAGGGTCTTACATTGAAAAACAAGGCAGCTGCATTCATCTGTGAAAGGGAGGTGAGAGAAGTTGAATTCGGGCCGTTTGGTGTGTTTGCCCAATTCCGCGCTCTAGGATGGGAGGCGGCTCTCAGTTGCTATGATAAGGATAACAAGAACTTGTACATGACCGAAATTCAAGAATGGATGGCAACCCTCAAGTGCAACACATACGATAGACCGTCGCAAATGAAGTTAACAGGTGAGGTGAATGGGATCCCGGTAGAGATGTCTTTTGATACATTACGAAAGTTGGCAAAGTACGACAGTCTACATGCTCGTGATTACATGATTCCTAGTCTTGATGACCTTCTGATAAAACCGGAGAAGCACTCTCGTTGGAATGATATGCTAGCAGCATTGTTTTTGCCCGGTACTTATAGTGGCGTTTTATACCGGAGGAACTTGAAGATAAAAGCGGAGTTGTTGCTAGCGATTTGCATTTTAAATGTCATTCCGCGGAGAGGGGATAAGGAGCAAGTGAGGTACCCAGAAGTACCCGTCCTCTATTCGTTACTCAATGGGTCTCCGCGTTTTCCAATCCGATATTTGATCATGAACCACCTCTGGATTTGCCGAAACAAGTTGGGGAGAGATATTATCCCGTATTGCCGAATTATCGCGGGATTGATGAAGCAGCAAAAGGCAATCACGTCAGAGGATAAAGGGGCAGCAAAAAGGCATCAGCCTTTTACTTTACAAAAAGTTGGGGATTGGTTGGACTTATACGCAATCGGAAAGGTATCATAAGCTCAAATCGGATGGGCAGAGATGGAGAGCATTAAAAGTGGGTGCAAGGGACCTTCTACCAGGTGAAGAAGATGAGCTGGAAAGTGATGCGGAAGCCCCGAGTGGGGATGATGATTATGCGGACGAGCCGCATGGTGGTGAGAATGTGAATGTAGGCCAAGGGGGCCTAGGTAGGGGATATGGTGGTGTCTTCTATGATTATACGGAGCGTTCCTATGAGCCGAATTGGGCTTACAATGGCACTATGCAAGAGGTTATCGAGAACCAACGTCCTCCGACACCCGTTTTTGAGTCATGGTCGGGTTCGGAGCGGACTTTATTTGATCAACACACGATGATGAGTGCTAGTATGGAACGGGCTTTGAAGCATAATTTTGACCGTCAAGAATCATGGAACCGGGCACATGCTTATTCCCACGAGTTAGAGATGAACAACCGTTATGAAGATGACCAAGCAAGAAGAATGCATGCGGAATGGCATGCCGGGCGGCCTGTGGTTGTGGATCCACCTCCGGTGGATTATGCGTCTCTACCACTATACGATGGTAGTGTATCGTATCCAACCCCGCCGATCCATCATTCACAATCGTTAAACCCACGTCAACAACAAGAAGCATCCCAACAAGGTGGAAGCGGTAGCGGTGCATTCGGCTTTGGAGAATGGAACGAGATGATGTCTTCCGTTTTTGGACCGCCGCAACCGCGTTATTATTAGTCAGGTGGTGCTCTTTCTTGTACATTTTGTGAATATGTGTTTAGTTTATTATGTTTATGGTCGGGTGGTTGGGTGGTGTTAGTTGTTTGGTTTTGTTTGGGTTGGAAGAGTTGGTGGTGTTATGTCTTAAAAAGAAGAAAAATATAAAAAAAAATATAATAAAAAAATACCAAAAAGAAATGTGTGGTTTGAGTGTTGAGCTTTCAGTTGGTGTGAATGAGTTTTAAGCGATCAAAGCCTCCTAAAACCATACATTGGGGTCAATGTATCCCAAGTGTGGGGATGGGGGAAAATTTTTGAAGTTTTTGAAAAATTTTTAAATCAAGCGAAACAATGTGAAAATTTGAACACCTTGGATTAACCCCAAATGATGCACCGGTAACCCTTAATACCCTTTATTCTTGGTGAGAGTTGAAGCCACACATGTAAATAAATAATACTTGTCTTTAATGAGAGTGGCTACGGGTGGGGGTGCATTAGAACTTGTGCTTTGATACGGTTTGAGTCCTTAGTTGGATATGAATGCGAAAAGGATAAGGGCATTTAGGTAGCTTCGTCTTTAGTGTGTGTGAGTGTGGGATTTGGGGGGTTGGACCTCATAAATTATATATGTGAGCATGGTTGCGAGAGGGGCGGGGGTTTGGACATTTAGTTGCCCAATTTTGTGCCTAAAAGCTTATCGTTTGTTAACCCCCTAGCTAGTTACCTAAAAATTTACCCAACTTGACCCGGTTTTATAGTGTTAGTGATTGTTTAGTAGTATGTAATTTTATTTGATGTTAGGTTGAAAGTTGTTAAAAAAAAACAGAAAAAGAAAGAAAAAGAAAAGAAAAAAAAAATAGAAAAAGCAATGAAAAATGAAAAAGAAATGATGTTTAGTTGTCTTGTATATATTAGTTAAGTTGGTAGTTGTTCGTTTATTTGATTGTGTAATAAAAAGACCGGGTTAAGTTTTCGCTACTTCATATATATTCCATTTCCTACCCATACACCTAGCCACGTTACAACCTTAAAAGTCCCTTTGATTTGCAGTCATATTTGACACATTTTAGGAGAAGGATCGATTTAGGTACAAGCCTATAGTTGTGCAACCGCCTGTTAGCCTTTGTGTGTCTAGCTCATAGTTGCTAGTGCTTACTTGTTGCCGAGAGGAGAGATATAGCGAGGGGTGCGTTATTTTGGGTGTTAAAAAGGGGTTAGTAAAAGGACTACATGTTTATGCTTGGTTTACATTGATCGCTTGTTTGGAAAATGATTTGATGAGTTGCTTGGGACAAGCAACAGTTAAGTGTGGGGATGTGACGGGTGGTCCATTGGACAACCCTTAATGATGTTAAAAGACGAATTTATCCTTCACTTAATCGCGTAATTATCTTGAATTAGATGACTACGGTTGCTTATGTTTCAGGTGCGGTTCGGGAGCTAAAAAGGGATAAAACGCAGCTTTGGACGGTTTGGAGATGAACGGGTCGTGCGTGGAATGAAAGAAGAAACAAAACCCAACATTCAGGGCTCCACCGTAAATTACGGTGGCCACCGTAATTTACGGTGGCCCTGAAACATGCCCAATTCTCCACCGTAAAACAGGAGACTTCCACCGTAACACTTCTTGGTCCACCGTAAGTTACGGTGGTACCGTAATTTACGGTGGAGGCTGCGGAGAATTTCGTAACTGCCTAATTAAATCAGTTTTTGTGGTGCCTTTTGACATTATCTCATCATTGGACGTTTTCTCTTAACATTGGGGGCGATTTTGGCTGGTTCTACCTTGTTCCAAACAATTCTAAACATTTAGTTCTTGTTTTTGATTCGTATGAACTTGAATTTGGATGTTATGATGATCAACCGAACAATGTCCGGCTAAACTTGTGGTGATTATCTTAGGTGAAGGTTTTCTTAAACTCTTGTGTGTTTGTTCCTTTATTTCTAGAATGATAACATTGTGTTGCTTTGTTTGTCATGGTGTTTGAGTAATTGATTGTAGCTTGTTAATTGGTATTGCAATTATAGTCTAATCGTACGTTCTTGGTGTCGTTGACAATCGAGATATCATGGGAAGGGTTAGGGTTGGATATTGATTGATTGATCATCGGGAAACAACCTCGCATTCATATAATCCGAGTACTTTGTGCCCTTTTATCACAACAATTGTTTAAACACGAGTTATGTCTATGTAACTCTTTCTAGTTGGAATTTCACACAAGTGTTAAAAGAAACTGAATCCTAAGATGGTCATTGTTCTCATAATCTGAAGTAATAATCCAATTTTGATTAGTAGTAATTGATAATTTAGTTTTCTAAAACAAACAATCCAAATCATTGATCTTTAATTTCTGTAAATTAGGTTAATTGTAGTTAAATCGCAAAGCTATAAAATCAACGCATTTTCCACATACTCCCTGAGTTCGATACCCATTTACCACTATCTATAGTTGTTATTTGGATTAAATTTGCGTGTACTACGACAGCATGTTAAATGAGCTAGAAACTCGTATTTACACTTCTCATTTGCCACCTTTTGGTACGATCGTGCTTGGTAAGTGTCAGAGTCACTTTTTCGTCTGTTGACCCTGTTTGCTACCATTTTGGGAAAAATCTCGCTCAAATATTTCCGAGGTGGCACGACCGTGCCAGACCATGGCGTGGTTGTGCGTGCCGATGAACGTTCGATGATGACTGGTGCGATCTCGGAAATGAGCTAACATGAGGTTGATTTTGACCTGGCACGGTCGTGCTTATGATCGGAACTGACGTGCTGATCCCTGATCTTCGATGGTGTGCATGGTGACTGATAGTGCTTGCGAGAGTGCCGACGTCGGGAGACCTGGCATGGTCGTGCGCGTGTATGGCACGGTAGTGCCATATCTGGCAGTTTGCTGGAATGCTTCATTTTTGCTCCATTTTGCTCCAAAAGCCTCCGTTTCAACACCGGGCCGAAGCCCAGACCTGTATTTTCACAAACAACTCAAATGAGTACCAAAATCAATGAAAATACAAAGAGTTTTCGCATAAACGGGGCATATTTGACGTTTAAAAGATGTATAAATTCTTATACATCAAGTTACTTGAGATGGAGCCAAAGAGTGGCTTCTTTCACTTCCAGCTGGATCTATCACTACATGGAATCAATTAGCTGAGAAGCTCCTTCAGAAATATTTCCCTCCAGAGAAATCTGTTCGGTTGAGAACTGATGTGTGCAAAATGCAACATATAAATTACATCAATTGTGGCATAAAACTAACCCTTTTTTAGTACTAATGTTGGAAAAAGTTTGCTTTTGTCTTCCTTTTGTATTTTCAGGATTAAATGAGCTCAAATTAACAAAAGAAGCAAAAAGGCAACTAAATCTAACATAAATACAAGAAAAGGAACAAACGTGGCATGCCCGACCTCCCCGAAAGCATCTTCCCAAGCAAAACAAGAGAACAGAAGGCTGAACACGCCCCGTGCTCAGGGAACACAGGGGCGTGCCCAAGTGCCAGCATAAAAGACAAAGCTATAGAAGCTTCTATCGCCCACCACGGGGCCGTGCTTAGCAGACACGGGGCCGTGGTCAACTATAAGATTCACAGAATCCAGGCAAATCTTGATAGTACAGATATGCTTCTGCACACGGGGGCGTGCCCAGCGGACACGGGGGCGTGGTCAACTAATGCAGACAAACTGCAATTAATGAAGACAGAGAAGAGGATGGACACAGGGTCGTTCCCACTGGACACGGGGCCGTGCCCGAGCTACTGTTCAGGCTATAAATAGGGGTGCTTGGCTCATTTGCAAACCATCCCTTGGCACACCACCTCTCTCACACTTCACCCACCACCATCACAACACCATCATCCACCACCATCATCCATTGTCCATCATAGAGTGTGTGAGTCGTCTCGGGATCCAAGATTGATCGTAAGAGTTTTGACAATCAAAGGCCATGTTTGCCTAAGTCTCTTACATCACTTGGTGAAGACAAGTGTCTAGTGTAATACTTTTTATTTTTAATCTTTTCGCACTTTTTACTTGGTTATGTATTAATGACTTTAATAACTAGTTTCTTATGTTGAAGGTGATTCTTCCTTATCGTTTGTCCGTGGTGTCTTGGCATTATTTTACTGTCTATATAAAATAAAAGATTTTCACCATTCATATCTCCACGGTCTATATGGAGGTATGTTGGCTACCTGGTCGGGGGTTAAGGGAACGGTTTGGTAAGAGTCTTGCCTTGTTCAGTGTATAGATCCTGCAAGGACCTGGGTCAAATTTAGTAGGACCTCCTTCAATACTTACCGGTATTGGATGGCGGGGCTCCAAACTCTTTGATCCCCTCATATGTAAGCTACTATTAATACTTTAACCCGGCTACTTAGGACTGTATCCCTGCTAACTCAGACTACTTAGCCGAGGGTAACGTCACCTTCAAAAGAGGGGCCTACCACAATACGCATTAATAACTTAATTAATTATCTTTCAATAATCCGACCTTTTAGGATTGTATCCTTGCTGACTCAAACTACTGGGTTGAGGGTAACGTCACCTTCAAAAGATGGGCCTACTACAATAACTAAGATAATCTCTTAAATAATGCAAAAGTGAGGAAATAATCAAAGGTTACACTAAACACGAGTCGGAGCCAAGTGATTCATCTTGTCTATCTGTTTTTCTTTTATTTTATTTTTCAGCATTTTAGTTAGTTTTTATTTTTCTTAGTTTAAAACCTTTTTCTAAATTTTTGATTTGATTAGACGTTGAGGATAAACCGGTACTAAAAGCTCTTGTGTCCTTGGACGACCTCGGTATCTTACCAACACTATACTACGCTCACGATGGGTGCACTTGCCCATATGTGTGTTTAGTGTTAGTAAATATCGTGTTTTATAAATTTAAAACTTGGCTAAAAAGTGTAAAAGGGCTTAAAATATACTTAAACTTATATACACACTTCACACGCATCAAGAACCAAGATTCTGAACTTTCATCAGGACAAGGACGAGTCCCTTTACGAGGCATGGGAGCGTTTTAAAGAGCTTATGAGAAATGTCCTACATCACGGGTTGCCCAAGTGGCAACAATGTCAGATCTTCTACCATGGTTTGGATAGTCAGGGACAGATGATGGTTGATACCTACTCGGGTGGAGACATTGGCACGAAAAATGCCACCGAGGCATTTGAGATTCTTGAGAAATGTGCCGCGAAGAATCGAACACAACAGCCACCGAGGGGGAAGAGTTCTCAATAGGGAGCTCATCACGTGGACGACTTCACAGCCATGACATCACGTATGGATGCCTTATCTTCGAAATTTGACCGAGTGATGGAAATGCACTCGAGTGGTTCTTCGAGTAGGGGAGCATATCATGTAGGCGATTTTCCGACAGGAGAGATGTCACACGAACATGTTGATTTCATGGGAAACCAATACCATCCGCAGAATAATCCCTACAGCAATACTTATAATCCGGGGTGGAAGAACCACCCAAATTTCAGTTGGAAGCCTGACGCTTCTAACCAGCTTCCACCCGGATTTTCTCCACATCCCACAGCTCCAGCTCATGGAGCATATGGTCCACCTCGACCTTAGCAGGCGCCTCCCTCTATCAAACCTAGTGTGCATGTTATGCTTAGTCAGATCTTAGCCGGTCAAAACACTCAAAAGGCCAAGAATGAGAAGTGTTTTAGAGAGTATGATGGTCGTTTCACGAGGCACGAGAGTGAGTTGAGAAGCTAAAAGGCTTCCATGCAAACCATCGAGAACCAAGTTGGCCAGATTGCCAAGATGTTGTGACAACTGTCAATTTTCCATGTAATTCCGTACATGTTAAACAGTAATTAGTGCCTTAATTACTGTGCTTGATCTGAATTAATGACATGAATGATTTCTGGTTATTGTCATATACATACAAGTGCATTACATGTTGCATAATTATTTACCATTATTGCATGCAACACATTATGATTCAAATGATGCATGAAACAAAGTTAGCACAGTTATCAGACAAACTATAATTACTGACGGGAGTTCAGTACCCTGACAGACATGATGTTGAGACACAGAATGAGCCCAAAACCATGAGTTACACTAGTATAGTGTGTAGGAAAGTAAGGATCATAAAACTGCATTCCTAGAGATATTTTAAGTGCCGGAAAGTGCCTAAAACTCACACAAACTGCAGAGTTTTGCAATTTTCAGCAAAAATCAGCTTTTTTTAACAAAACAACATTATGCAGAATTATGGTTTAAGGGTCCAGAATACCTTCCTAAGTGTTGGGAATGAAAACAGTCATAAAGGGGAACATAAAGCACCCAAAACTGCGTAGATTAGCACCTTAACGAACTGGTAACCAACCTAACAACCGAACACTACCCGAAACACCAAATTTTCACTAGAAGCATTGTTTTATCATTTCCGAGCTAGTAATGGTCACCAAACATCATAACACATCTTATAATCGTATAACATCTAAGAACACTAAACTTAACACTTAGAATCTAACTAACTTCTTTAACTATCCATTACATCACAACCAATACCCCCCCATGGGCGACGGTCACCAAGAGTGGACCCACCCCTTGATTTCTTTCAATTGTTTAATAGATATGTTTAGTGCTTTAGGAACATTTTATCCAAAAGATTATATAATGTTGGAGGATTGTTAATAAAAACCCACAAGTGATTTCATTCTATCCATTTCATCAACATCAAACACTTCATCTCTCTCCCTTCTCTCTTGGTCTCGGTCGTGAGCCACCACTACACCACCATCACTTTCAAGTTTCCTTCCTCCATTCCAAGGTGTTCCTAAGGTGCTAGAAGCAAGATTAAGGAGCTTGGAGCCATTGGAGGTTGAAGGACCTTTCTCAAGAGCTATTAACCACCTAGTTTATCATCTTCTTCATCTTTGGTTTCTTCCCTAGCCTTGTGCTAGTAGTAATACTCTTGAAAACTTGTTTTTACTTCTCCTTTGATTGGTTAAAAGATCATGTAAGTAACTAATCATAAGGATCATGAAAGAACAAGAAGATAATCTTTAACATAAAGCTCACTAACATAAGAATCTTTGTTGTTTTAGTGTATGTGTGAATCTTGATTGTTGATTTCTTGTGAATATGATGTTAATCATCATAAGGAAACTTGCTAGATTGTGATTAAACACATGATCTAGCAAGTGAGAGGATAGATCTTGTGAAATCAAAATGATCATCCTATGATGTGGAACATGAACTTGAAAATGAATATGATTTTATGTTTGATGAAGTATGAAACATGTTATAAGTCTTGTAAAAGGATGATTTCAAAAATAGTTTTCTCAAGAAACCAAGTTTATTTACAAGATTTACAAAGTCATGATTTCTAAGGAAACTAATCACATTTTTGGTGTTAAATCAAGACTAGAAGCATATTGTTAACAAGAAGAATACAAGAAAAATCATTTTTAGAAAATCTTCAAGTAAGTTGTAAAGGACTAAATTTCACAAGAAGGTGATTTATAAACAAATAACCATGTTTTAAAGGGTAACTAAGTCTACTAATTAACATGGCAAGTTACTAAAAGTTTTTACAAAATTTTAAGTTCATGATGTAGTGTAAATTGCATGATTTTGGCTCATGGTAAGTGTTGATTGAATTGTTGTTGATTGGTGATGATTTTAAAAGAAAATGATATGCTTTGAAAGCATGGAAACCTCCATTTTTATGGGGAAACTCTGGCAAAATTTTTGTAGAATTTAAACACTTAGAAAAATATTTTTAAACAAGTGTTTATAAGTAAATTTTAACCATGGTTTTTCATATAAAAGTTGCCATAATTTTTTTTTACAAAAATTACAAATATTGGAGGTTGATTTTTGATAAATAAAAGTGACTAAGTATATATTTAGGAAAATATATATTTAGATGTCACAATTTATGTGATTACTTGTATATTATGTGTTGTAGTTATATTATTTTAGGACTTGAAAATAATATAAGTTACCAAAATACCAAAAATTGTGATACAAAATAATACCAAAATTCCAATAAAACAAATATATAATTTATACCCGAATATTGGACAAACCAAACAAGGAATATGGATTACATATATATATATATATATATATATATATTTCGGAATTAAGTTCATATATATTTTGACAAATAAGTTAAACGGTATTTTGTAAATCAAAGAAACGAATATTATAATTTTTACAAGTGTTACAAAAATATATCATATTTTTGTCAAGTAGAAAATACATTATTTTGAGTAGAGAAAAGATATATATTTTCTTGATTTATTAGAAGATATTATTTTTGGGTGAAAAAATGGATTTATAAATATTTTCTAAGATAATCTTGAAAATATATTATTTATGAGGTTTATATAAAAATATAATTATTTTTGCCAAGTATGAATTATAGATAATTTTCTATAAAAGTTTTTCTTAAAAAATATATTTTAAGAATATAAATTGGTGATTTTTATTGGTTAAAAATAATATTCCGGAAAATTTAAATACAAGAATTAAGTATAAGAATACTTAATAAATACATTAAAAATACGTATTTTTATACGTATAAATACACACCGGAATACGTCACCGATACTTGGCAAAATACACAAGACTAAATTACACAAGTATAAGTATACCCATCCTTGGGAAAATTATTCATGGAAGGATTACAAGTCAATTAAGTTAAAATATATCTTTTTAAAAAAATATTCCAAAAATTCATAAATATAATTTAAGTTAAAATATTATTATTTTAACCAATAATCATATACTTTGGGATAATATTTTGTACATCAAGACATAACTCAAAGATACTAAGTCATAACAATTAAGACTAAAAGTCGTGGCACGACCTAGCCATCTAATAAAACGTAGCACATGTGTAGGTAGTTGCACGACTTCGGTACAAGATCTTTGAGTTACACCAGTTGCAGGACGCAAGATTGTGAGTTCATGTCCCCCTTTTCTCTTAACTGTTTTCGGTTTATAACTTCGAGGGTGAAATACATGTTTCAATGTTTCAAATGTTCAAATGTTTCAATGGTATGGTTTAGCTAAGGAATGAATGCTAGATCACGTGGATGATGTAGTATCTATCTTAAGTGCCATTAATCTAGTTTAAGACCAAGGGGCATGAGTGGTAGATCTATCTGGGTGTAGCGAGCCCCACCCATGGGTCCTTGTCTGGCCGCATGTGGTGACTATGTCGTTCCCGCCGGATGGACCGGAGGAAATCCGCTAGGTTTGAGCACTTCCTACACACCACACATATTAATCTCCTTGCAAAACATTAATGATCTGTTCATAGACGCTTTCATACTAGTTATCAAAGGAATTCCCTCAAATTCTTACAAGTTATTACGAGCTCACATACAAAACATATGAACTTGCTCAACTTTTGTTGATGTTTTCAAACTACATGTATTTCAGGAAATTGATAATGGATCTGGCGGGCGTTAAAGTTTTCAAGATGTGTTACCAAGAACGATGTCATCCAATTTTGAGGGTTTGAATTGTGTATTTTATCTTGGATAAGATACATGGCTCAAAACCTTGTTTTATTGATGTCTTTTGTTAAAGTCCACTGTGGAACTTAAAAACATTTGGTCGGTTTGTAATATTAAACTTGTAGTCTTGTTTGGTACTAAAACAATGTGGGTTGTATTATCTTGAATCATATTTATGGATGAACATCATGGTTTTAATCATTTAGTTGTTTGGTATAATTGAATGCAATGATATTAAGAAAGTCACACATAATACGCTTCCGCAAAAGTCTGGGTGTGACAGTTTGGTATCAGAGCTTCGATTGTAGCGAACTAGGATTCCTTCTCGAGTCTAGACTACAATCATTAGGGCTCTCTCACGAAAATATTTTTCACGAAATATTTTTCATTGCATTTTCAAAACGCCAAGATCCATGGAACAAACATTTTACAAAGAAAAGACAAGAAACACGAGCAAGGTCATAGTTGTTGGTTTAGTTCTCATGGGGTAGACTAGTTAAGATAAAAAAGTCTCATGTAGGATAATGTGAATACATGATTAAGTGATGATTGTCTTTGTTTACATACACTGAGTGTTAGTGGTTAATATGTGTGCACATGTTATGATTGTTATGCTACAGGTACACATGTCCTCATCTAAGAGCGGTCTATCAGAGAAGCACGATCCGATGGCGATCGTCTCCGACGACGAGGTGGCGCCTATACCGGAGGTTTTGATTTCGGACACCGACAGCGACCCAGAGATGTTATATGAGGACGAGGATGACTTTCAGCCTTTCGCCCTACCGGACTTTGGTGATGACGCACCTATAGCTGATGGCATTCTTGTTGAGGATCTTTTTGATTTCCCTGCTCCTATCCATGATCACCTCATCATCGGTCACCCCGATGGTGAGCATATTGTTGCACCTATTCTTGATCCAGTTCCCCTCGTGGTCATTCCTCCTGAGGATTGGCCCTTTGATGATCTTTTCGACGATGATGTTGATCTGTTTTTGGATGGTCACCCAGCTGAGGTCCAGTGTGACGGGGAGGTTGATGATGTTGCTATACTGGATGTGCCCCCTCCTGTCATACCCGTTATCGAGTTATCTTCTGACTCCAGCTTGCATTCAGTTTCAGACTCCTTTGAGTCTGTGACTTCCTCGGCCCTGCGGGCGGCAGGACTGCAGCTTTATGCCACTGATTCTGATGACGACACTGCGATGTCTGCTGCACCATTATCCCCTGCTCGAGTCCCTACACCTCCTCACGTCCCAGAGCACATTCCTAAGCCAGACCCTGTTCCGTTTGGTTTGCCAGACATTGAACCTCTTATCCCGGAGCCGGTCCCTGCACCATTCGATCTCCCACTTGTTGATCCCTATGTACCCCAACCCCCATCGGTCAGTGTTGCTCCCCCACCTCCTGTTATATCCGATGCTCATCGTACTGACCTTCCGATTATGTTTCTCTAGGAGATTCCCTTTCCCCGACCAGGGGAGGGTACCTCGGGATAGCCCCCGAGTTTTGATCCGTTTGCTTCAGCCGATTTCCCTCCGATCCCACAGACTACACCTTTTACTCCCTTTACATCTGCATCGCTTGATGAGCCATTACGGTGGTTCCCTCCATATACCATGCCTATCTTAGACCCCTATCATCCCTCTCATTATGGAGTCTACACTGGGGATGAGTTGCTTTTGTCACTTTAGTTGCAGTTTGAGATCTTGAGTCGTAGAGTTCTTGAGTTGGAGCTTGGTGAGGGTGCCAGGCGGTCACCCTGTCCCTGTCATTCCGCTTCTATCCCTCCACATCGATCATCAGCTTCATTTATACCTCCACTTGCTGCTCCCGCACCTATTACGGGTTTTGATGCCCGCTTTCTCACTGTCGAGCAGCAGATTAGCTTTTTTGCTTCGCCGTGTTTACGAGCTAGAGGAGGAGCTTGCACATGTCGGTAGGTTGCTTTTCTTTCCTCCTCCTCCTCCTCCTCCTCCTCCTCCTCCTCCGCCATCAGCACCGCAGGTTTTTGGTTTTATGTAGATGCATTACTTTTGGTGAGAGCACTACAATTGAGCCGAGATTGTGAAGACATTGAAGACCACTTTTTGACTATATTATTTTTGTATATTGACAAACTTATCTGACAAGGGTAGTGTGGCCCTATGTCTCTTTTGGTACCATGCACTTTGTAAACAATGTAACTTGTGGTTGGTCATTAATAAAAGCTCAATAGTCGTGTTCTCATTAAATACATTTTTGGTTCACATGTTCATGCTATGATTATGTTGTTGCATGGTTGTTTGCTATGATGACTACTTATATATATATATGTGTACATACGACTCCTAGACAACTATTTATCTATTTAACGGATAAGGCCTGACCTATCTGATCTTCTTACTAGAAGAAAGATGCCGCCACGAAGAAATACCAATACCAATAACCCTCTGCCAACGACAGAGGCGGAATTACAAGAGCGCATCTCATAGGCCATCACACAACACGAGGCCCTTCACTCCGAACATAGCGGTGGTACCTCTGGGAATAACCCACCAATCGGTAATGTTCAGTCACCTAATACACATCACAACTCGTTTGGATATTTCCAATTGTGCTTTGCTAATGCTTTCTGTGAATGATGTTGCTTGTGTTTACAGGCTGTACCTATAAACAATTCTTGGACTGCAAGCCCATGAATTTCGATGGCACTGGGGGTGCTGTTGCCTTCGTACGCTGGGTGGAGAAGACGGACTCTGTTTTGAGAATGAGTAAATGTGCTCCAGATCAAAGAGTTACGTACATTTCTGGACTTTTTCTAGACGGAGCGCTGTCATGGTGGAACCTTCAGGTGCAGACTTTGGGTGAGGCTGCTGCGTATGCATTAACGTGGAATGAACTGAAAGAGTTAATGCACAAAAAGTATTGTTCTCGAGCGGAGATCCAAAAGTTGGAAACGGAATTCTGGAACTTGAAAATGGATGGTCCAAAGGTGGCTGAGTATGTTCAGAGATTTCATGATTTGTCGAGAGTTGTTCCTTATTTGGTGGAGCTGGAGTTTAAAAGGATAGAACGTTTCATCTGGGGATTGGCACATCAGATTCTGATCATGGTGACAGCGTCCAAGCCTCCAACAATTTCTGAGGCTATTGACTTAAGTGTGGCGCTTACCGAGGAAGAAATTCGGTTGGGAAAGTTCTCGATTTCAGAAACGAAGAAGAAAGAGACTCATATGGAGTCATCGGGTGATAACAAGTGAAAGTTCACTAACTTCAAGAAGGGTACCCGAGCGAACAACAACAATGCCAACAAGCGCAGAGACACTAATCAGCCAGCTGAGGTAAAGACTGGCGCTGCAAATGCTGAAAATAAGGGAAAAGGGTATGCATGATTCTTACCCAAGTGTGATAGATGTCAGTACCATCACACCGGTCCGTGCAGGAACCATAAGTGCGAGAATTGTGGAAAGACTGGGCATTCTAAGGATACATGCTGGTTTGGCACAGGGCGCGGGAATGGAAATCAGGGTGGTAACGGTAGTGGCAACTGTGGTGGGAATGGATATGGAAACAGAAACCAGGGAGGAAATAACAATCAAGGAGGTAATGGAAACGGAAATGGAAATGGAAATCAAGCGGGAAAAGGAAACCGTGGAGGAAATAACAACAACAACCAGGGTGGTAATGGGAATGGATACGGCCAAGGATGTTATGGTTGCGGTGATATGGGGCATTTTAAGCGGGACTGCCCAAAAAATAATCAAGCTCATGGAAGGGTGTTCACCATTGGCGCCAGGGAAGCACGCCAGGATCCAAACGTGGTTACTGGTATGTTCCCTATTAACCAACGTTATGCATCTGTGTTGTTTGATACTGGTGCTGATTTTAGCTTTGTATCCCTAGACTTTAAGAATATACTTGGTTTAGTTGTGAATGAGTTAGACGTCCCGTATTCGATAGAGTTGGCTAATGGAAAGTTAGTAGAGGCAAATGAGGTGATTAGAGGTTGTATTATGGAGCTTGGAGAGCGTGAGTTTTTGATAGATCTCCTACCAGTCGATTTAGGAAGCTTTGATGTTGTAGTTGGGATGGATTGGTTGTCTAGCAATCGTGCAGAGATAGTGTGCCATGAGAAGATCATTCGCATTCCGATGGCGAATGAGGAGACGATCATGATTCATGGAAAAAAGCATGATACGCCTTTGCGAGTCATCAGTTTTTTGAAAGCGCAGAAGTTTTTACATAAAGGATGCGTTGCTTTCTTAGCTCATGTGGTGGATAAGGAAGCCGAAGAACCAAAGCTTGAAGATATCCTAGTGGTGAGGGAATATCCTGAGGTCTTCCCGAAGACTTGCAAGGATTACCTCCGCAACGATAAGTCGAGTTCCATTGGTTCCAGGCGCCGCGCCTGTAGCCAAGGCACCTTATCGACTTGCACCATCCGAGATGCAAGAGTTATCAACGCAGCTTCAGGAGTTATTAGACAAGGGATTTATAAGGCCGAGCTTCTCGCCTTGGGGAGCTCCAGTGCTGTTCGTTAAGAAGAAGGATGGTAGCTTTCGAATGTGTATCGACTACCGGGAGCTGAACAAGTTAACAATCAAGAATCGGTATCCCTTGCCGAGGATTGATGATTTATTCGACCAACTGCAAGGATCAAGCTACTACTCCAAGATTGATCTTCGATCGGGTTATCACCAGTTGCGGATTCACGAGGAAAGTATACCGAAAACCGCATTCAGAACTCGTTATGGACACTATGAGTTCCTCGTGATGCCGTTCGGATTGACTAACGCGCCGGCAATATTTATGGATTTGATGAATCGAGTGTGCAAGCCATATCTCGATAAATTTGTGATCGTTTTTATCGACGATATTCTGATTTACTCGAGGACAAAGGAAGAGCACGAGCAACACCTCAGAGCCATTCTAGAGCTATTAAAGAAGGAAAAGCTCTACGCTAAGTTCTCGAAGTGCGAGTTTTGGATTTGAGAGGTATAGTTTCTCGGTCATGTGGTAAACGAGAATGGCATTCATGTGGATCCCGCAAAGATTGAGGCAATCAAGAACTGGGAAACTCCTAAGACTCTGACTGAGATTCAACAATTTTTGGGTTTAGCGGGTTATTACCGCAGGTTTATCGAGAATTTCTCCAAGATAGATCAACCGCTGACCTTCCTTACTCAGAAGGACAAGAAGTATGAATGAGGAGACAAGCAAGAAGAAGCCTTTCAACTGCTCAAGAACAAGCTATGCGATGCACCGATACTATCCCTACCCGAAGGCACGGAAGACTTCGTGGTGTATTGTGATGCCTCGCGTCAGGGATTGGGTTGTGTGCTCATGCAATGCCAAAAGGTTATCGCTTATGCTTCACGTCAACTGAAAGTCCATGAGAAGAATTATACCACTCACGATCTAGAGCTAGGTGCAGTGGTATTTGCCTTGAATATTTGGCGACATTATTTGTATGGTACTCGATGTACTATCTACACGGATCACAAGAGCCTGCAGCACATATTTGATCAGAAAGAGCTTAATGTGCGACAGTGACGATTGGTTGAGTTGCTGAATGATTATGACTGCGAGATCAAGTATCATCCTGGAAAGGCGAATTTGGTAGTAGACGCCTTAAGTCGAAAGGAAATGATTAAGCCGATAAGGGTTCGGGCTTTAGAAATGACTATTCAGACGGATCTCACTTCACGTATACGTGACGCACAACAAGAAGCTTAAGAAGGAGAATCTTAAGGCTGAACATCTCCGAGGAATGGAGAAGAAGTTGGTGCCCAACGAGGAAGGAACCTTGTACTTCATGGGACGCATCTGGGTTCCGCTTTATGGCGGTATTAGAGAAGTTATTTTTGATGAAGCTCATAAATCGAGGTACTCGATCCACCCAGGACCGGACAAGATGTACCAAGATCTGAAAGATTATTATTGGTGGCCAAGACTCAAGAGTGACGTTGCCATTTATGTTGGGAAGTGCCTAACCTGTGCTAAGGTTAAGGCTGAGTATCAGAAACCTTCAGGTCTTTTGCAACAGCCTGAAATACCCATGTGGAAGTGGGAGCAGATCTCTATGGACTTTATAACAAAGTTACCCAGGACTCCTAGAGGACACGATATGATATGGGTAATAGTGGATCGGTTGACAAAATCTGCGCACTTCCTACCGATTCGAGAGAAGGATAGCACGGTAAAGCTAGCTGAGCTTTACCTCAAGGAGATAGTAGCACGTCATGGAGTGCCTATCTCGATAATATCAGATAGAGATGGACGATTTGTATCAAGGATTTGGCAATCCTTTCAAGAAGCCTTTGGGTCTCAGTTGAATCTGAGTACGACCTTTCACCTGCAGACAGATGGTTTGAGCGAGCGAACTATTCAGACACTGGAAGATATGCTTCACGCTTGTGTAATGGATTTGGGTGGCAGTTGGGATACTCACCTACCTCTAGTCGAGTTTTCCTACAATAACAGATACCATACGAGTATTCAAGCCGCACCATTCGAAGCTCTTTATGGCCGTAAGTGCCGCTCACCATTGTGTTGGGCAGATGCTGGAGATAGACAGATGGTTGGCCCCGAACTGGTCCAAGAAATGACTGACAAGACTATACATATCCGAGAGCGCATCAAGGCGGCTCGTGATCGACAAAAGAGTTACGCGGATCAAAGACGGAAGCCTTTGGAATTCAAAGTAGGAGACATGGTTTTGTTGAAAGTCTCACATTGGAAAGGTGTAGCACGATTTGGGAAACGTGGCAAGTTAAACCCACGTTACATTGGGCCATTCAAGATATTGCAAAGGGTTGGTACCGTAGCGTACAAGTTGGAATTACCAGAGGAACTAAACGGTGTTCACGATACATTTCACGTATCAAATCTGAAAAAAATCCCAACTCAGGAAACCATTATCATCCCTGCGGATGAAGTGCATATCGACGACACTCTTCACTTTACTGAAGAACCCGTTGAGTTTACAGACTGGAAAGTCAACAAGACTCGGAGGAGTAGTGTTAAGCTTGACAAGGTTCCCTGGAATTCACGTCACGGCCCAGAGTTTTCTTGAGAGCGTGAAGATCGAATGAAATCAAAGTATCCGCATTTGTTCCCTAACTCCCCTGCAACTGATAGTGCAGCTTAAAATTTCGGGACAAAATTTAATTAACGGGGGGAGAATGTGACAACTGTCAATTTTCCATGTAATTCCGTACATGTTAAACAGTAATTAGTGCCTTAACGATTGTGCTTTATCTGAATTAATGACATGAATGATTTTTGGTTATTTTCATATACATACAAGTGCATTACATGTTGCATAATTATTTACCATTATTGCATGCAACACATTATGATTCAAATGATGCACGAAACAAAATTAGCACAGTTATCAGACAAACTATAAGTACTGACGGGAGTTCAGTACCCTGACAGACATGATGTTGAGACACAGAATGAGCCCGAAACCATGAGTTACACTAGTATAGTGTGTAGGAAAGTAAGGATCATAAAACTGCCTTCCTAGAGATAGTTTAAGTGTCGGAAAGTGCCTAAAACTCACACAAACTGCAGAATTCTGCAATTTTCAGCAAAAATCAGCTTTTTTTAACAACACAACATTATGCAGAATTATGGTTTAATGGTCCAGAATACCTTCCTAAGTGTCGGGAATGAAAACTGTCACAAAGGGGAACATAAAGCACACAAAATTGCGTAGATTAGCACCTTAACGAACCGGTAACCAACCGAACAGCCGGACACTACCCGAAACACCAAATTTTCACTAGAAGCATTGTTTTATCATTTCCGAGCTAGTAATGGTCACCAAACATCATAACACATCTTATAATTATATAACATCTAAGAACACTAAACTTAACACTTAGATTCTAACTAACTTCTTTAACTATCCATTACATCACAACCAATACCCCCCCCCCCCATGGGCGATGGTCACCAAGGGTGGACCCACCCCTTGATTTCTTTCAATTGTTTAATAGATATGTTTAGTGCTTTAGGAATGTTTTATCCAAGAGATTATATAATGTTGGAGGATTGTTAATAAAAACCCACAAGTGACTTCATTCTATCCATTTCATCAGCATCAAACACTTCATCTCTTTCCCTTCTCTCTTGGTCTCGGCCGTGAGCCACCACCACACCACCATCACTTTCAAGTTTCCTTCCTCCATTCCAAGGTGTTCCTAAGGTGCTAGAAGCAAGATTAAGGAGCTTGGAGCCATTGGAGGTTGGAGGACCTTTCTCAAGAGCTATTAACCACCTAGTTTATCATCTTCTTCATCTTTGGTTTCTTCCCTAGCCTTGTGCGAGTAGTAAGACTCTTGAAAACTTGTTTTTACTTCTCCTTTGATTGGTTAAAAGATCATGTAAATAACTAATCATAAAGCTCATGAAAGAACAAGAAGATAATCTTTAACATAAAGCTCACTAACATAAGAATCTTTGTTGTTTTAGTGTATGTGTGAATCTTGATTGTTGATTTCTTGTGAATATGATGTTAATCATCATAAGGAAACTTGCTAGATTGTGATTAAACACATGATCTAGCAAGTGAGAGGATGGATCGTGTGAAATCAAAATGATCATCCTATGATGTGGAACATGAACTTGAAAATGAATATGATTTTATGTATGATGAAGTATGAAACATGTATAAGTCTTGTAAAAGGATGATTTCAAAAATAGTTTTCTCAAGAAACCAAGTTTATTTACAAGATTTACAAAGTCATGATTTCTAAGGAAACTAATCACATTTTTGGTGTTAAATCAAGACTAGAAGCATATTGTTAACAAGAAGAATACACGAAAAATCATTTTTAGAAAATCTTCAAGTAAGTTGTAAAGGACTAAATTTCACAAGAAGGTGATTTATAAACAAATAACCATGTTTTAAAGGGAAACTAAGTCTGCTAATTAACATGGCAAGTTACTAAAAGTTTTTACAAAATTTTAAGTTCATGATGTAGTGTAAATTGCATGATTTTGGCTCATGGTAAGTGTTGATTGAATTGTTGTTGATTGGTGATGATTTTAAAAGAAAATGATATGCTTTGAAAGCATGGAAACCTCCATTTTTAAGGGGAAACTATGGCAAAATTTTTGTAGAATTTAAACACTTAGAAAAATATTTTTAAACAAGTGTTTATAAGTAAAATTTAACCATGGTATTTCATATAAAATTTGCCATAATTAAAATTAAAAATATTGGAGGTTGATTTTTGATAAATAAAAGTGACTAAGTATATATTTAGGAAAATATATATTTAGATGTCACAATTTGTGTGATTACTTGTATATTATGTATATTAGTTATACTATTTTAGGACTTCAAAACAATATAAGTTACCAAAATACCAAAAATTGTGATACAAAATAATACCAAAATTCCAAGAAAACAAATATATAATTTATACCCGAATATTGGACAAACCAAACAAGGAATATGGATTTCATATATATATTCATGAATTAAGTTCATATATATTTTGACAAATAAGTTAAACGGTATTTTGGAAATCAAAGAAACGGAAATTATAATTTTTACAAGTGTTACAAAAAATATATCATATTTTTGTCAAGTAGAAAATACATTATTTTGAGTAGAGAAAAGATATATATATTTTCTTGAATTATTAGAAGATATATTATTTTGAAGAAAATATATATTTTCTTAAACAAATTTAGAATATATTATTTTTGGGTGAAAAATGGATTTATAAATATTTTCTAAGATAATCTTGAAAATATATTATTTTTGAGGTTTATATGAAAATATAATTATTTTTGCCAAGGAAGAATTATAGATAATTTTCTATAAATTTTTTTTCTTAAAATATATATTTTAAGAATATAAATTGGTGATTTTTATTGGTTAAAAATAATATTCTGAAAAATTTAAATAGAAGAATTAAGTATAAGAATGCTTAATAAATACAATAAAAATACCTATTTTTGTACGTACAAATACACACCGGAATACAACACCGATACTTGGCAAAATACACAAGGCTAAATTACACAAGTATAAGTATACCCATCCTTGGGAAAATTATTCATGGAAGGATTACAAGTCAATTAAGTTAAAATATATTATTTTAACAAATATTCCAAAAATTAATAAATATAATTTAAGTTAAAATATTATTATTTTAACCAATAATTATATACTTTGGGATAATATTTTGTACATCAAGACATAACTCAAAGATACTAAGTCATAACAATTAAGACTAAAAGCCGTGGCACGACCTAGCCGTCTAATAAAACGTAACACGTGTATAGGTAGTTGCACGACTTCGGTATAAGATCTTTGAGTTACACCAGTTGCAGGACGCAAGATTGTGAGTTCATGTCCCCCTTTTCGTTTAACTGTTTTCGGTTTATAACTTCGGGGGTGAAATACATGTTTCAATGTTTCAAATGTTCAAATGTTTCAATGGTATGGTTTGGCTAAGGAATGAACTGTTAGATCACGTGGATGATGTAGTATCTCTCTTAAGTGCCATTAATCTAGTTTAAGACCGAGGGGCATGAGTGGTAGATCTATCTGGGTGTAGCGAGCCCCACCCACGGGTCCTTGTGTGGCCGCATGTGGTGACTATGTCATTCCCGCCGGATGGACCGGAGGAAATCCGCTAGGTTTGAGCACTTCCTACACACCACACATATTAATGTCCTTGCAAAACATTAATGATCTGTTCATAGACGCTTTCATACCGGTTATCAAAGGAATTCCCTCAAATGTTTACAAGTTATTACGAGCTCACATACAAAACACATGAACTCGCTCAACTTTTGTTGATGTTTTCAAACTACATGTATTTCAGGAAATTGATAATGGATCTGGCAGGCGTTAAAGTTTTCAAGATGTGTTACCAAGAAGGATGCCATCCCATTTTGAGGGTTTGAATTGTGTATTTTATCTTGGATAAGATACATGGCTCAAAACCTTGTTTTATTGATGTCTTTTGTTAAAGTCCACTGTGGAACTTAAAAACATTTGGTCGGTTTGTAATATTAAACTCGTAGTCTTGTTTGGTACTAAAACAATGTGGGTTGTACTATCTTGAATCATATTTATGGATGAACATCGTGGTTTTAATCATTTAGTTGTTTGGTATAATTGAATGCAATGATATTAAGCAAGTCACACATAATACGCTTTCGCAAAAGTCAGGGTGTGACAGATGTTGTCTGAAAGACAACAGGGGGCATTCCGAGCAACACAGAGCCTAATCCAAATGCTACTGCGAAGGCCATCACGTTGAGAAGCGGCAAGATCGCTCAGCCTATCCCTCCGGCTGTTCCATCAAAGCCGGTTGATGATGAGATCGTTGAGGAGATTGAGACTGAGTCTCTGAGTGAGGTGCAACAGAGGCGAGTCTCAGCAAGTACATCACGACCCAAGGAGCCAGTGAGAGAGTATGTCCCTCCCATTCCATACCCGGGGAGGTTGAAGAAGCAGAAAATGGAAGAACACTATGGTAAATTCCTTGAGCTTTTTAAGCAACTTCATATAAATTTACCATTTGTCGAGGCACTTGCTCAAATGCCTAAGTATGCCAAGTTTCTGAAGGATATCTTATCTAACAAAAAGAAACTTGAGGAGCTTTCGCAAGTGACCTTGAATGAGGAGTGTTCAGCAGTTCTTCAGAACAAACTACCTAAGAAGATGAATGATCTTGGGAGTTTCACTATCCCATGTTTGATTGGTAGTTTGTCGGTCAGCAATGAATTAGCTGATCTTGGAGCTAGCATAAACCTCATGCCATATGCGGTTTTTGCTAAGCTACACTTGGGAGAGCCAAAGCCGACTCGTATGAGTATTCAGCTAGCCGACCGTTCAGTGAAATACCCTCAAGGCATAGTTGAGAATATGCTGGTGAAAATCGACAAGTTTGTCTTTCCTGTCGATTTTGTGATTCTAGACATGGACGAGGACAAAAATGTTCCAGTTATCTTAGGACGCCCATTCCTAGCCACTGCGAGAGCCTTGATAGATGTCTGCATGGGTAGACTTACTCTTAGGGTTGATGATGAGGAGGTTACCTTTGATATTGGGAAATCCATGCAACACTCACAGAGTCAGGATGATACACTCTACTTCATTGAGACTATCGATACATATGTGAGTGATCATCTCCATGCTACATTTGAGGAGGATGTTGTGGACACACAGCTGCTAGGAGGGGAGACTTTTGGTTCGCCCAGAGTGGACCGATTGGTTGAGGAGGTGACCTGTCTGATAAGTCATGCGCCTCCCCCGTGTCCTGAGTTTTTGAGGTTGTGGATTGCGTTGCTGAGCCTAAAGCACGCCCTTCTATTGAGGATCCGCCTTCGGTTGAGCTTAAGGAGCTTCCAGATCATTTGGAGTATGCTTTCTTGGAGGGTGAGACTCATTTGCTCGTTATCATTTCTACTGGATTGTCGGGAGAGGATAAGGATCAACTGCTTGAAGTTCTGAAGCAGCATAAGAAGGCGATCGCTTGGAAGATTATGGATATAAAAGGAATCAATCCATCCTTTTGTACCCATAAGATCTTGATGGAGGAGGACTTTAAACCTGTGGTACAGCATCAGAGGCGCTTGAACCCCAACATGTAGGAGGTTGTGAAGAAAGAGGTCATCAAACTACTTGATGCAGGTTTGATATATCCGATCTCTGATTCACCATGGGCTAGCCCTGTACATGTAGTCCCGAAGAAAGGAGGCATGATAGTGGTGACTAATGAGAAAAACGAGTTGATTCCTACTCGTACTGTCATCAGATGGAGAGTTTGCATTGACTACCGCAAACTCAATGATGCCACGAGGAAGGATCATTTCCCACTTCCTTTCATTGATCAGATGTTGGAGAGGTTGTCGGGCAGGATGTAATACTGCTTCCTTGATGGTTTTTCAGGATACTTTTAGATTCCCATCTCTCCTGAGGATCAGGAGAAGAAGACATTCACATGTCCCTATGGCACATTCGCTTACCGACGGATGCCCTTTGGACTGTACAATGCCCTGGCCACATTTCAGAGGTGTATGGTGGCCATTTTTCATGACATGATCGAGGACTCCATGGAGTTTTTCATGGATGATTTTTCTGTATTTGGAAGTTCTTTTGATCAGTGTCTCGAGAATCTGAAAAGGATGTTGGCTAGATGTGAAGAAGCCAACCTTGTGTTGAACTGGGAAAAATGCCACTTCATGGTAAAGGAGGGCATTGTGCTTGGGCACAAGATTTCACAAGCGGGGCTCGAGGTTGACCGAGCTAAATTCGAGTTTTTCAGGTCATGCAGGTTTTTACCGGCGATTCATAAAGGACTTTTCCAAAATCGCCCGTCCCATGACTCAACTCCTCAAAAAGGATGCCCAGTTCGTTTTCTCTGATGAATGCCTTTGGGCATTTGAGTTGTTGAAGGAGAAGTTGGTGAGTGCCCCGATTATGGTCGCTCCCGACTGGGAGCTACCATTTGAGTTGATGTGTGATGTGAGTAACTTCGTAGTCGGGGCTGTCTTGGGTCAAAGGAAAGATAAGCACTTTCACCCGATTTACAATGCAAGCAAGACCTTGAATGACGCTCAGGAGCACTACACCACGACAGAGAAAGAGCTCCTAGCTGTGGTCTTTGCCTTCGATAAGTTTCAGTCCTATCTTGTGCTTTCCAAGACCATTATGTACACGGATCATGCAGCCCTTCGGTATCGTTTTAGCAAGCAAGATGCTAAACCGAGATTGATACGTTGGATTTTGTTGCTGCAAGAGTTTGACATTGAAATCCGTGATAAAAAGGGGATGAAAATTTGGCAGCCGATCATTTTTCTCGACTTGATCATTCCGAGGGAAAGGAAACTTGTGGGCCTAACATCAATGACAATTTCCCCCACGAGTTCCTCATGAGGATCGAGACTAGTGATGATTCCCCATGGTTTGCTGACTTTTCAAACTACCTAGCTAGTGGCATCCTGATCAAGGGGATGACCCATCAGCAGAAGCGAATGTTCTCTGCGGATGTCAAGCATTACTTTTGGGATGACCCCTTACTTATTTAGGGTAGGAGCGGATCGGATGATCCGGCGATGTGTGTATGGTGACGAGGCGAGGGATATTTTACGCCACTGTTACGAAGGACCCACGGGAGGCCACCACAGAGCGAACAACACGGCGAGGAAAGTGTTCGACGCCGGATTCTTTTGGCCGACTATTTTCCGTGGTGCCCACGAGTGGGTGAGGTCCTGTGATGCTTGCCAGAGGGCAAGCAACATTTCTGCATGCCATGAGATGCCACAAAACGGCATCCAAGTTTGTGAGGTCTTTGATGTATGGGGGCTAGACTTCATGGGCCCTTTCCCGACCTCTTTTGGTAACTGCTACATCCTAGTCGCTGTTGATTACGTTTCAAAGTGGGCTGAAGCACAGGCTTTACCCACTAATGATGCTAGGGTGGTGGTGAGGTTTTTGAATAAGTTGTTTGCTCGCTTTGGTGCCCCGAAGGCATTGATTAGTGACCGTGGGACTCATTTTTGTAATGCACAGCTTGAGAAAGCATTGTCCCGATATGGTGTGCAACACCGATTCTCTGCACCATATCATCCGCAGACGAGCGAACAGGTTGTGGTCACTAATCGAGGTATCAAGCAAATTTTGGAGAAAACGGTTAATTCTAGCCGTAAGGATTGTTCCGAGAAACTGGATGATGCACTGTGGGCTTTCCAGACAGCCTACAAGACTCCTATAGGCACCACGCCATTTAAATTAGTCTATGGGAAGTCTTGTCATTTTCCTGTTGAACTCGAGCACAAAGCATACTGGGCTTTGGAGACAGTTAATCTCGATATGGCTGCTGCGGGTGAAAACAGGTTTATGCAGATTCATGAGATGGAGGAGCTTAGGCACGATGCGTATGAAATCTCCAAGCTGTACTAGGAATGTACTATGACGCTTCATGATTCCCGCTTGAAGGACAAGAAGGAATTCTGAGTGGGTGATCGTGTGTTGTTATACAACTCGCGTCTCAAGTTGTTTCCTGGTAAGCTTAAGTCTCGGTGGTCGGGTCACTACACTGTATGGTCAGTGTTTCCTTAGGGGACCATGGAGATAGGCCATGAGGATGTCCGGTTCTTTAAAGTCAATGGGCATAGGCTAAAGGCTTATGTTGGAGGGCCCGTTGACCAGAGTGAGGAGGTTGTTACCCTCCACCCCAGGAATAAATGAATTCGGGGTGGTGAGTCTAGCTGAAGACTCGTAAATAAACTTAATATGTATGTTTGTGTTTATATTGTTTTTTCTTATGTGGTTGTCTACTTCTTTTTCAGGTTGCGGTTCATTCTGGTCGTGAGGGATGTTAGAGCTTGTTGCCGGCTCTCAGGTATGTTAGTTCGGTTCTTTTTCTTGGTAGGAGATGCTTCGTGAGTGCCCCGGGTTCAATGAGTTATCTTTGTATATTTCCTTATCTACATCCAAAAAAAAAAATCCAAAAATTAAGCACTACCAACAGTAAAATCTGGCACTACCAGACATGGGGGTGTCAGCCTCTTTTGCAGACTAATAATATAACCTTTAATAAAACCAACCACCCTCCTCTTTTTCTTCTTCTTCATAATTCCATCTTCCTCAATTGAACCCATTCAAAACACTCACGAATCCTCTACATCTCCTAGCTTCCTCCAAGAATTTCTTTCATCCAAACAAGTATTCCAGGTACGAATTCTTCCTTTTTCTTGTTAGTTTCTTGTGATTTAGGTGTTATATTCTTCATAGTTAGTTTTCTTTAAAGTTTTAGGGCTTGGCCTAAATCACCCGATTCAAGCCCGTTTTTCGTGTTTTTTGTGTTGGTTTGAACCACAATGGACCGATTTACAAAACCCCTAAGCAAAAATGTAAAAAAATCGGGGTTTTGGGGGTGTTTTGAGCGATTTCACAAACCTGGGTTCCGATACACACGAGGGTGCCGTCCGGTGGCACGATCGTGCCGTTCATCATTGTGTGTCGGATCTTCATATTTTGCCCAGAAATTCAAGTGGCACGAGGGTGCCAACATATGGCACGATCGTGCGCCTCGCCAAATCGCTCAAATCGTTTGAACTAATTCCCGGAAATCGGTCACGCATGAGGGTGCTGACAGGTGGCACGATCGTGCTTAACGTAATTTGGTTCAGATCATAGCTGGAAGCCAGCCAAGCACGAGGGTGCCGTGGGGTGGCACGATCGTGTGACTGGGGAACAAAAACCCAAAACTTCATAATTCCCCATAATTCTTCATAATCTTGCTGGTTACCAGGTCAAGCACGTAGTGCCATACGGTGGCACGACCGTGCCAAATTATTCAGTTCCATATTTTTGTCTGTTTTTGGCTGCTGATTGATTTTTGTCTCAATCTTGCAGATGGATCACCCGTACTTGTGGTTCCACAAAAATGCCAGGGAAGGGTTTTGTATCGCTAAGGCGGAAAGGTTGTGGGCTAGAAGACACTTGATTGAGCCCATGAGGAGATTACAGATGGTTGACTTGGACTTGCTCGGACAATTCGAGCGGTTTAATGATCTTATGACGCCTCCTTGGTCCTGTCTTTTCGAGATAGCGGAGCCTCAGTATGTGGAGCTGGTGATCGAGTTCTTTGCATCTTTCTGATTCACCTTTCCTTGCCAGGACGTGTATGAAAAAAATGTTGGTGTAAAATATCGATTGGTAGTTCGTTGTGGATGCTCCTTTTTACTTCGTCTTACTCCGATTCTAGCCTTTATATTTCAGGGGAGTTTTTGTGTTCCTGCCTTCCTTTATTTGTATTGAATTCGCATTTCCATTGCTTATTCAATTTTTTTTGTTGTACATTGAGGGCGATGTATAATTCAAGTGTGGGGAGGTGGTTTATCGCTTGAGCTTTGTTGTCAATCATATATTTTATATATGAAAATAATAATAATAATAATAATAATAATAATATAATAATAATAATGCAAAGCTCTCTTTAACAATTTTTGTGGCATATTAATCAAATCAACACAAGTATCGAAATAAGCACTTAATTTTTTGATAAATAAATAAGGGTAAACACAAAAAGGGGGTTCGCTCGTGTAAGGAACACCGTCAAAAGTAACATGTTTTTTTGTATAAAATTGAGCATGAGAAATCAAGCGATTGACCTACTTGTTGCCTTGCATATTTACCCAATAAGGCCGTTTCCGTGAGTTATTTTTGAGCCTTATAGCTTTAGGATTATTTTTGCTCATGTTTTTGCGGGCAAAGATTGAGTGAGCCGGATGAATTTTACGATTTAGAACTTGTGTTAGATATACATTTCGAGGCCACGAATCACAAATATAAGCATAAAAATGATTGAGGCACTAGGAAACCTTTTTGTTTTAGCCATTTGTATTTATTCCCCTACCCAAATAATTCCCCTAGTTAAACCAATTTGAGCCTTTCCTGTCCGTTTCTTTTAAACCACAAAATATCAACCACTTAGCCAAATTAGCCTTTTATATTTTTAAGCCATTTTTGGTTGGAAGTCCGGTTCAGTTAGTGATTAACTTTTAGCTTTTGTATAGTATCATATTCTTTGTAATACAACCTCATAGTCAAGAGTTTTTATCTAAGTAGACGTGCTTAGTTCTCTCTAAAGCAAGGGTTAAAAAAAACTCGAAGAAATATAGTTGAAAAAGCCTTATCAATCGGCTTTATTAGAGCAATTTTGGGAGTAAAAAAAAGTGATAGTTGTTGGTTAGCTCTCGGTTAGATATTATTTAGTTGTATAGTTCTTTTTTTTTCTTGTATTTAAAGTTAGTCGAACCGTCGGGTTACAACCGCTTTAGCCGCTTTTAAAAATCCACTTCCACACCCTTAACCCAAGCCAAGTTACAACCCAAACAAGACCTCATGATTTATGTTATATTTTTGTCGAGTGATTAGATTTGATCCTTCCAGAAGCTTATGATATTGCATAGTTATCGTCTTGGCATCGAGTGTTCTAAACATACTCCATAAATTGTATGTGCACCTATATTTAGCCGAGTGTGTGTGAACATTGTGAGGATGCAAGGTGAACTTGTAGGGATTTCAAAGATGGACCATTGCTCATAAACATATTTTGCGTAACCCCTTTTGGGCTCTTTCTTCATGTCGAGCACTCCTTGATTGTTATAACCCGAATTATTTATTTGTGCTTATGAAATGCTAGTTGAGATGATTGCCATTGAGAGCGTTTCATTCATTTTAGTATGCTTGAGGACAAGCAAAGTTCAAGTGTGGGGATGTTTGATGTATAAGAATTTATACATCTTTTAAACGTCAAATATGCCCCGTTTATGCGAAAACTCTTTGTATTTTCATTGATTTTGGTACTCATTTGAGTTGTTTGTGAAAATACAGGTCCGGGCTTAGGCCTGGTGTTGAAACGGAGGCTTTTGGAGCAAAATGGAGCAAAAATGAAGCATTCCAGCAAATTGCCAGATATGGCACTACCGTGCCATACACGCGCACGACCGTGCCAGGCCTCCCGACGTCGGCACTCTCGCAAGCACTATCAGTCAGCATGCACACCATCGAAGATTAGGGATCCGCACGACAATGCCGATCATAGGCACGACCGTGCCAGGTCAAAATCAACCTCAGATCAACTCATTTCCGAGATCGCAGCAGTCATCATCGAATGTTCATCGGCACGCACGACCACGCCATGGTCTGGCACGGTCGTGCCACCTCGGAAACATTTGAGCGGGATTTTTCCCGAAATGGTAGCAAACAGGGTCAATAGACGAAAAAGTGGCTCTGACACTTGCCAAGCACGACCGTGCCAAAAGGTGGCATGGTACTGCCAAACGCCCAGCAATTTAAATACGCGTTTCTAGCTCATTTGCAAGGGAGTTGGAGCATTTTGGTGAAGTTTTCTCTCAAAAATCTGGTCTTGGAAGCTTGTTGGAGCCAAGAGGGAGCTTTGAAGAAGACTTAATCACTTGAAGATCTACTCAAACACCATTTAAACTTGTCTTTAACTTGGTTAGCTTACTAGTTACATTATGACCAATTTATGTTTTCTTGCACTTGATTTGGTAGTCATGAGCCTTATGGGCTAAACATTTGTGTTGTCTAAACTATGTTGAAGCTTATGAACATGTGATAATATGGAAGAAGATGTGATGATTGTTTTTGGTAATCTTCATAGTGACACTCAATCACTGCTTAATCGCATTGTAAAACATTTAAGGTTTTGTAAAAAACAATTTACAAAAAGGAGATTACTCACATTGCTGTCTTAGGTTTTCTATAAGGGTTTCCTGGTGATTATCTATTAATTACACAAATGTACATGCGTTAGTATAATAACCCAATATTTATATTAGTAATACCCTCCCCGAGACGGCATTCCAATGACTACGTCAGGTAGAACCTCGACAGCCGTTACGGAACCCTAGATCAATCGGGCAACGTATCTAATACGTAACTGGGGTTATAATACTTACAATGGGACAGAACTTCGTTAATTAGGGGGATATTATACCCGAGTATAGTGCCTACTATATAGTAATTCGAGAGAGAAAGTGAGAATTGAGCGAGTTCGAATGTTCAGTCGATGCCTCCTTTATATAGGGCCACATTTCGAGTTCCTCGCCCCCCGCGTAAGCTTAGGTTAAGGCTTACGCGGCCCGCGTAGTAGGGGTGTAGACCTTAGCCCTGATTGGTCATCACCACTAGAGTCGACACGATCATGACACGTATCAGCTCAGGGCTGCGCCTCGTTGTAGGGCTGTCGCGCCCCGCGTAGACCCAGGTGTGGTCTTACGCGGCCCGCGAGCGACACAAAAACTTTGTTTTTATTTAATTTTTAATGTTATATCGTATTTTGGGCTCGGTTTTTACATACGGGGTGTATTTTGAGACATATAGGAATATTTTAATATATACTAGGGTGTCAGAAAAAAAATCAGGAGGGTTGTTATAATTTAGGCCAAAGTTGTTATCTAGCATGACCATGCTTGTGGTTCATATCAAGAACATGATGATAGTGCCACTTACTTGAAACCAAGTTAGGGTGATTAGTGTGTTGTTCATAGTAGTTTTCCCTAATTTGTAGATTTAGGAGTTTTAACAAACAAATAACTCATGATTAAAGATTAACATCAACTTAGCAAGTGAACTTAAAAGAATAATTTTTAGGTGATTAGAATGTTAATTCATTTTAAGTTTTCCTAAGAATTATATTCCTATGAAGCCTTGATTGGGGACTTAGTTAAAATTAGAGCTTGCATAATTACTAATCCTTCCTTTTTGTTGTCACATGTTTGTTAGTGGAAACTTAGTTTAGGCAACCTTCCTTAGATATTGTTATTTTCTAGAATATTTAGTAGTTTGTTTATTTGCATGCCAAGTTAGAAAAATCAAACCTATCAATTGAAAAGGCTTTAAAGTAGCAAAAGTTTAGTATCGAGACACCGTATCCACGGATCGATATCCGGTTCTTGCCGATCAGCTATATTACCACCCGGCGGGTACACTTGCCCTTTTGTGTGTGTAGTTAGTTCCTAGGTGAAAAACCATTTTTAAAACTAAATTTGTGTGAAGAAAAACTCAATTAAAAATATATACATTTCACCCACATCATCGTGTCAGTCTGTCAAGTCTATAGAGTCTAGTTTACGTAATCAGTAGAGTCTCGTGGGTTCGATACTCAGACGTACTTAGGTTATACTACATTGACCGGTACACTTCCCGGTTGTGTGGTCTAGGTTTAGAGAGTCTTAGTTATAAATTTAAAACTTAGAGAGTCTAGTTTAGGGTTTAATTTAGTTAATTTAATTAGACCACTTTTAGCACATCAGTTTCGTATTTGTACTTTAATGGATATACCCGTATATATTGTGTAAATTTATCAACCAAAACCATATAATATTTATACCCGGATTTGCTCGCAATAGGAGACATCCAAAGGTCACAATGTATGATATCAAATGACAATAATGTGGTAGACAAAGATAAATAAAAAGGCAAACATTTGTGTTTAAAATCTGACTCGAGTGACAAAATGAATTTCTAACACGTTTATTACATGAATTTAAATTACGAGAAATAAGAACATCCATAACGGGAAGTCCCAGATGTCCAAGCTTGTTATGCCAAAAATCTGAAGTACTTGAAACTAGGAACGCTGAAGAGACGTCTTTATTGAACGGGTAGAGATAACTGGTACTAGGGTGTCGGCTAAATATTTTCCCACTCTTCCAATCCTTCACAGTAAAACCAAAAGGATCAAATTCAACAGTAACACAATTGTCAATAGTAAACTGGCGAACGAACACTAGGTTCATGATTATGTTTGGTACATAAATGATGTTTTTAAGTTTATGGGTGGTATAGAAGTAGTTAAATATTACCAGATTCAATAATGGGTACAGATTGTCCAATACCAACATAAATAGAGTTAATAGGTGATGACACTAAAGGAGAAGAGAGTGTACCGGTAACAACCCGCTTTTTGGGAAGTCAAAGTACAAGTCAAAGTCAAAGTCAAAGGAAGAAAAGATTGCTAATGGCGATCTGTCACTCCTTGCTTGACCATTAAATCATACTTTTGACTTGTAATAGAATTTTATTATTTAATCGCTTTAGTTGTATTATATGGAGTATCTAATAATAATCGAGGTTTAATCGCATGTTTATCATTAATCGACTTATCGCAAATCGCTATCGCAACTCGAATTATGTGTTCTGGATATTGTTTTACGTGTGTGTGCCTTTATGTGTTAATTGTGCATGTTATGTTTATTTGAGGTGATTAATCGCAATCGCAATTCAATCGCATCGCAATCTAATCGCAAATGCTAAACGCAAGTTATTTATAGTGATTGTATGTTAGATATAGTAGTTAAGTTATTTGTGTGACTATTGGGTAGTACTATCGCATCGCTCACTCGAAACGCATCACAACGCTTAACACGCGAATCGAAACGACAAAACTCAACACGCTGGACACCTGGATCGAATGGCCAACCGATCGAGTGGCCATCCGATCGGATTGCCATCCTATCGAACCGCCATCCGCCACCTGGTTCAAAACCTGTGACAGCGGATGCGGACGGTACTGAATGGCGGGTTGATGAGCCAATAGGAAGGCCAGGGGCATACGGATCTTTTTAACCGAAAGAGAGACTGAACCAAGGAAGCAACCATACTGACTGAAGCCAGAAGAAGCGCGGGGACTGACTATCAGACAGAACGGAAGAGAATTGATAGCTCAGGAAAGACTTTATCTCAACTTAGTCCTCAGCTCGTGAATCAGGCTATCCTTTCTGATGCTCCTTATGTTTTTTTTCCAAAAGGTAAAACATTTCCTTCCTTTCTAGGTGTTAGCAGGCTCTCAATCAATGCGGTTCGTCCCATTCCTAAATCAGGTTGACCATCGTACCAGTATTCAGGTTCATTCCTGACTTTCACATGGAAAAGGTTGAGGGTTCAGAGTACCTGATAACCCCGCTAGGACTGGCAAGGGAAGGAGCACCGGCGAGTAGACCAGTGAGAGCCCTCCATCAAAGGTCGATATCTTACCTTTAAAGCGGGTATAAGAATAGGAAGTCGGGATATCCCAATCTTCCAGCTCTCAAGCAGTTCAGAAGATTCATCCCTCATTCAATCCCCTTTGCTCCAGCTTTCATCTACCCCTATCTTTCTGCTTTCTTCGTCTATGCCTATGCCTCCAGGGAAGGATCCAATTTCCTGTCCTTTTTTTGGAATCGTTGATACATATGTTATGTTACGATGGCTTCGGATGAGAGAGGGTGGTCGTAGATCATAGTTCTGTAGCGAAGCTATGCTGTTGAGTTTGAGCTATGAGTTCTGACCTGAGCTAGTCTTTCAGATTAGGCAGGGAACATGAGGGACAGTTCCTCACTACCGAAATTCCCTTACAGTTCTAGAAGGTAAGAGAAGCTAGGGCTTTTGAGTTCCTTGAACCGCCATCCGATCGGTGGCCAATCCGACACTAATGCACTTTCCCTTTTTGGAAACCCTATAAACACCCTCCTGTCACATCATTTGTGATGTGACAGCTCCCTCATTCGACCAGCAGCACTCAAGCCCTCTTTTCTCTCGATTTCTCGTGATCAAGTTTTCAACTCAAATCTTGTACTTCTATGATCTACACGCACTCCTTCATCTTTTTCACCTTTGAATCATAACTTTTAACCGTGAAATCACCGGATTTGAGGTGTTTTAGGGTGACGTCATCAGGGAGTTCTTATGAACTTCAAGGTTTGACTTCATCCCACCAAGAACAACTCAGATCTGAAGGATTTCCACATGATTTAACAATGATTTTGCATAGATCCAAACATTTTCTAAGAGGAAAGGATTGAAAGATGGATTTCCAACTTTCTTTAAACTCTTTTACATTCAATGCACTAAAAAACGGTAGAACCGGAGCTCGTTCTGATCTTCTACTCTTTCTTAGTGATGAGTTGGTTCGAGATCTGGTTACTATCAAAGAGACAACCGATTTCAGGTTAAACAAGAACAACCGTCACGAACCAGTAAACTGATCGGGTTTGGGTGATTCCTATTCGATCGGACGACTTGGGACTTGACGAGGTTATGTTGTTTAGTACGTTGTCAAACCGTCTCGAACAAACCGCAAACTTTCAAAATAATCAAGTTTAAGACGATCAGATTCGTTGGGACGGATTGCCGTCCGATTGGATTGCAATCCGATCGAACCGCAATCCGATCGGATTGCACTTGAGCTTTCAACACTTAAATAACTTTCAACAGGTTCACCGGATTGCTATCCGACCGGATTGCCATCCGATCGAGTAACCATCATGCTGTGAGCTTGTTCTCACTAAGTGTCTTGCCAATCGGATCGCTATCCGATCGAACGGCCGTTCGATCGATTGACCTGAAGGGTAGAGATACTTCTCTATTTTCAAAATGCTACAATGAAAACTCCAAAGCCATCATACACAAACACATCCTTACCAAACGAATGTCAATCTGACTGAATGGCCATCTGATCGGATGACCATCCGAACGGATTGACATCCGATCAAGTGACCATCCGATCGGTTTGCCATCCGATCGGATTACCGCTCGACACTTGGTCACTTTTCACCATTTTACGCACCGCACTTCGCTTATGCTATCGTTAACTGTACATGCTAATCACTCTAGCGCTCCCTTCAATCCATTTCCAACGATGTGAGTATACTTGATCCCTTTTTGCTTTACGCACTTTTGGGTGTTACATACGTCGCTTATTCTAAATCACAATCGATCACACAACACAAACACTATTTATACGATGACCGTTATTGCATGTTACTTGTTACTCGATGAATTCTTGTATGTTATGTTAACACAGTGATTGTTGCCTGACACCTTAGCAACGATAGTACTATTTGTTTGGACTCAGCACCTGTCATGGACAGGGGTTGTTAAGGTTACCTCTTCACGTGTCACAGTGGTGATATGTGTTGCGCATTCTACAACTCGCAGTCTAGTCTGTGCATATTTCATTGTTGATAACCTACTAGCTTCGCATTATACATGTTACATGCTGGTTATGCGTAAACGCTTTCGAACTCTACTATTACTAATAAACTTGTATGCTCACCTTTACACTATGTGTATTGACTCTATTTTAACGTATGTGACAGGTGCTTAGGATGCTTGCTTGCTATTTAATGGAATCGAGCTTAGGAGAGTCTAGAAACCAACAAAGACAATTTATTTTTATTTAAATCTGAGTTGTCAGAACATGTTATTCGTCTTTGAGATATCGCTGTCTGTAATAACTGATTTTGCTTAATAGGTTATGGTATGGGACATAATATTAACTATTCGGTAAAGTAGTTGTTATGGAATTTCTCTTGGACAATCTGTTTCGCTCAGTGCCGCGCCCCGATGATTCCGCCATCGGTTGGGGTGTGACAGATTGGTATCAGAGCCATAACTATAGGGAATTAGGCGAGACTCGACCTAGTCCGGACCGATGCCTTAGAAACGACCTAGTCTATAGTCTAAATACCAACAGACCGACTTGTGCATGCCCGGTATGGGTTTTGTATGAGCTTATTCTCTATTTCTCGCTCGAACTCGTTGTACGCTACACACTTGCGTGAACAACGCACGCTACAGTTCTGCGCAAGATCAGCCTTTCCTAAGGCTGACTTGTCACAACCCGATATTTCCACGTATTACCGGTGGGCCCGGTGGGGAGTATCGTGACGTAGTTGATATCATCATAGTCAATTAATCACAGTTTAATGCACAGCGGAAGTCTAAAAGTAATTTATACAAACCGATTCGAAAGTATAATAAAATATTACACAACGGATTGTAAGTGGATCCACAGTTGGATCTAAAATAAAAAAAATATAACAGAATTAAGCATCAAAAGCTTGCAAGACTCTTTATTTGATACTAGGAGTAGCCAGCCCATTACGCGTAGTACCTGCACTTAATCTTTTTGAAAAATACGTCAGTTTACACTGGTAAATACAATTAACTGACTCTTTTTGAAAAGTATTTATAAAATTGGTTTGCATGCACAAGGCATAGAATCTTTTATAACTTGGGATAATTATTTAAAATAATCTTGTATACAGATTTATATGTTTGTCGTCCATTCAGTAGCCCGGGTTAGAAGTACCGGGCTTAAGATTAATAGACACACCACTAATATAATCCCACGGCGAGTTATCCTCAACGAGTGGTTATATCTTTTACATATGCAACTGTCAGGTGTATGCCTACACCCCGTGCTTAAAGCGTGGCCATTCAATGAATGAGCCGAGGATATCCAGGACACGGTCATTAACCCCCCAAAGGCATTGCATCAAACAAAACAGATTAAAAAGGGTTATGTTAATGATTTAACCACTAATCGATTAAAGATTCAATACCCGACCAAGCGGTATTATTAAATACCGTATCCCAAGCCCGTATAACGGAAAATAAGTTAAAAGTATTTACCTGAGCTTAAAATATAATTTTATTCTCAGCCGTATATCAATCAGCAAGCACAAGTAGCTTTTACTGGGCTCCAAAATCTGGAACGAAGGTTTTAATAACCTATTAGATTCCTAACGGGTCTTATTTAAGTCTTAACTTAGACCGGTTAGTTTTAATGAAAGGTTTACGGTTCAAAACGCAAGATTAAGCGAAGACCGGATTAGAATGTGATTTAGACCCGACAAGTATGAAGACTTGTATAAAATGGGTAAACTAAACACATTCTGGATTTTGAAGTAAAAATGATAAGGTTTGACCCGTTTCGGTTAATTCATGCAAACTAGTTACATAAACCGTACCGAATACGCATATGCATAACGGGTAACCAAATGAGTCATGTACAGGTTCCACAAGTTAATATGCTTAAAATATGTTATGATATCAGTAGGATATCTTCCGTTACGCCCAAAACGAATTTAAAATCAATTTATGCCTCGAAGGGGTATTTTGGTCATTTTAGAGTTTATAAAAGAGGTTAAATACTAATATGAGGTTCTGGTCTAAAATAATCAGTAAAAATATTTATTTTAACAAGTTACATCAGTAAGATATCATACATATGTGAATTTTATCATTTATGGCCAAACTATGCACCGAAGGGGCATTTTGGTCATTTCACATATGTTTTAAGGGTCAAATTTGGAAATCTGAGTTCAAGACTTAAACTTACTGTTAAAGTATAAAATTTATCCATAACATCAGTAGGTAACAAGCCTTTGGTGCCAAATATGGTTTTAAACCATATTATGCGCCTAAATCGCATAAAAGTCGGTATTTGACGATATTCGGGGTTGATTAAGGAAATCTGAGATTTTGATTAGCCTCTACTGTTTAAAATAATTTATTTAATGTATAAAATCAGTAGAAAAAGGTTTGATATGTAAAGAATGTGTAAAACGTATTTTATTAGCAAAAAGGGCATTACCGTCAATTACCGAGTCTATGCAAGAATCCTATGTTATGATCAGTTTAAAATTTAACAAAAAATTCCAAAAATCCCTAAATATTATATCCCTTAACAGTAGGTGGCAAGTTTGGTGTCAAAAGTTGAGTTTAAATATGATTTATGCCAAAAATGCCATTAAATTAACAAAAAGCTTTTGTTTTACGATTTTGTGCATAACTCTTATTTTAGACCAGATTCGGATGTCAAATTTTTAGGACATACTAATATATCAGTAATAAAGGTTTTTGTCCTCTCACATTTTCAAAAATCTTGTTTTAATATCAAAAGGGCATAATGGTCAATTTTTAAGCATTTAACGGAAACATGCAATGAACTAGGATTTCTATGGAACCAAGTTGTATAACCTCAGAGGGTTATACTAACATATAATATGGTCCTAAAGGAACCCTAAGGCATATCTAAACTAAGCTAAATCGGTTCAGAACTGAAAGTCAAAGTAAAAGTCTACTTTTACGACTTTCGGTTACGAACCGAGCCTAAACTCAGAATTGTCGGGTTGAACATGCCTAGACATGTTCTTATATTATTTACCAAGTTATTTTAGTGTTAAAACATGATCCATAACTTCAGCATTATCAGTTATGAATTATTTTGCAAAAACTGACCCGTTTGACTTTTTATTAATAAGTTTGACCCGATAATTGACTGAGATAACGTGATAATTTGAAGGTGCCCTTTTAAGGGTTTAACACCTACATAATTACCAACACATAGCCACTTTCAATTCGAATAATGGCTGGACCGTTTGTGATTAATCACTAAGTCAAAGCTTAATCACGCTAACTTTGACTTTCGGTCATTACACTAATGAAAACTTAATTACAGAGGCTAAGTACACTTACAAGAGTCCTTAGCACGAAGTTTGAACTATAGAAAACTTCTTAGAAGTCCAGGAGGCTCCAGAGAAGTGAGTTAGAGAGTAAACTTCAAATGTGTGCAAGAACAAGAACAAAACAAGGGCCTTATATAGGAAGTTTGATGCTTCAAGATCAATCCATTTGTCCCTATGTTGTTACCAGATATTCACAGGTGTCCCTAGGGTAGTAAAAACCATGTACAAGCCCCTGGTATTGCTCAGAGTTCATGCAATGGCGGTGTAAGAGCTGCAACATGCAGCTGTCCAGGTTTCAGTCGCTGGCACTGCTGTCGCGGCCCGCGTAGACCATAGAGGGAGTCTACGCGGCCCGCGTAGACCTATTATTATGGTAAAAAGTTTTAAAACTTTGCATTTTCAGTCCCTGGTCCATTTTAAGTTTAAATAACTTTCATTTATTGCACTTATAACCCCCATAGTTAACTATTAAGGGCCTTGGGTCACAAATTAACTCCGTTAAGCTCCCGGTTAGTTACGAGATCACCCGAAAAGCCTTGTTTTCATCGAAACTCCATGAAATTACTATCCAATATTCTTGAGAGCAAAATATACAATTATTACAATGTTTTTGGGATCGTTAAAAGGTCACTCAAAGGTAACATTTAACATGTTGACACTTTTAACCCCTATGTTTTGTAAGATCCTTATTTTAAGCACAAACGACTTTCTATGTCCGACAATTTATTCCTTAAAGAACACGAACGTCGTGTGAGGTTAATCAGAGGCATAAGATTGGCATGTTGACACTTTGGATCCTTTTACTTACATAATTACATTGTTTGACAATTTTAGTCCCTCCAGATCAATCCATTACACGTTTAAAGTCCATGACACGTGTCTTTATTATATTGGTCGTGATTTTGCAAGGTGTTACATCAGACTACACACACAAACATATGATTTGGTTAAGATTAGGTGTGAGAACCGCAAACTCTCGACCAAATCACTCATTCGAATTGCTATTTTTATTATAAAACAAGAGAATTTGCGTTGAATCAGTAGTGAAATCCATACTTTGACACAAATCTCCTTATTTATCTCATGATTTTATCATACCAACAGGGATGTAGTCGCTAAGTTAGGGGTGAAACCCGAACCTTGATGACTATTTTCGCTCTATACTTTTGGTTTTACAAAACTCTCACCAAAGTCTCGACGGACTCCAACAACTTGAAGTCACACTGTGATTGGAAGGATGCGTGCCGATTGCTCAAATTGAAGCAAGAGAACAGTCTAGAAAGCCAAAGTGTGTGCTTAAGGTCCTTGTGAATAGTCGAATCACTTTGGGTAGTCAATGTCTACACACACCCGAGACAATCTATCCTAGATTTTATGTGTTACGATTCTGGAATTGCCGCCGCTGACTCTGTGATTTATCGATTTTATGTGAATTTTAGGTGATTTTATGTGTTTATGCGTTTGATTTTGGTGATTTATTCGCTTTTTGCTGTTCACTTTGATCAACACGCACGACTCGCACTGCACATCTACCTCAAAACGTTAACAAATCGCGTGCTATGCTACTCGCCGTGTACTCGCTGATCGCAATCACTATACCTAAACGTTATACGTGCTGTGAAGGATAGGTAATACGTGCAACATATGTGTTTAGGTTAGCTTATGTGTGCTTATGTGCTTATGTGTCTATGTGCTTATGTGATTCTGTGATTTTGTGCCTATGTGGATTTTGTTAATGGCTGTGTTCCTGAGCTTTAAGGTGAATCGTTAGACTATACTAGGAATGATCGAAATTGTGTTTGAGTCCTATGGCGATGTCTGTTGCAGACAATGTTGTCGTTTGGATCATTCCACTCGCGCGCAGCTTGCCGAAACCATGATGACAAACGCATCGCCGCTCTCGTCTCTAAACAAATGGCGAAAGTCATCCCCTAGATCGTCAGTGAACTGAACGAGAATGCAAGCAAGTCCTCGGAAGAGTCCAGGACTGATACTCCTAAGGCTGCTTTTAGCTTCAAGCAGTTCAAAGCCTGCGGACCAAAAGAGTTTATCGGCGAAGATGGTCCTACGGCCATGTTTCAATGGTTTGATTCTATCGAAGTCACCCTGCACCAGAGTGGCTGTCCAGAAAACCTGCGCACCGTCAATGCTACCGGCATCTTCCAATCTCGCGCTCTTGATTGGTGGACGGCCGAGAGGAACAAACGAGGAAACGATGCAGCTTTCAGATTGTCTTGGGATGAGTTGAAGAACAAAATGATGCAAGAGTTCTGTCCTCCCCATGAACTCCAAAAGCTTGAAGATGAATTCTGGCACATAAAGCAGGACGGTGGAGATAACGCTGGTTTGACTGCCCGCTTCAAGCAGTTGAGTATTATCTGTCCCGGTCAGGTTACTACCCCAGATGTCACCATCAAGAAGTATATCCGTGCTCTTCCAGACTGTGTCGCAGATTTTGTTCAGGCTACAAAGACTACGACGATCGAGGAAACCTACCTGCTCGCTGCAGAGATAAACGATAAGCGAGTCAGGGCGGGTTATTTCGACAAAACTCCAAGAATCTGCACCAAGTCACAGCCGCTGCCACCGCTGAAACCACTGTCGCACCTCAATCATCCAAGCTCTCATGCCGCAAAAGGAAGAACAACAGCAGTTCTAACAATAAGAACTATGCAATCACTGCAGCTCCGCTCCAAATAGTACCAGCACCACCGCAACCTCAACACCGCCAAGTAGCGGCGCCTGTGGTCAATGCACCGCCTGCCAAGCGTGCATATACTGGACCACACCCGTTTTGCCCTACTTGCACTTATTATCACCCGGTGGGTATCGCATATCGGTTCTGTGTTCATTGCAATATGTACGACCACTTCACCGCCAACTGCCGTACAGGCCCACGTCAAGCCCCCGCTCCAGCATAAGGTCAAGCTCCTGCTCAACAAGCTCTACTTCCTGTTCCTCAAGGCCAACAAGCAGCTCCTGCACCCGCGATCCATGCTTGAGCATGCTTTGCGTGTGGAGATCCCAACCACTTCGCAAACATGTGCCCAAATCGAGTGGTGAAGCAAGAGCCATAACAGCAGCAGCCCCAGCAGCAGCCTCAACAACAGCAGCAACAGCCAGCAGCCCGAGGACGTGCATTCAACATCAACGCCCGTCAGGCTCAAGCAGACAACAATGTGGTCAATGGTACGTTCCTTGTGAATGGTATATATGCTTCGTGTTTATTTGATACTGGAGCCGATAACTGTTTTGTATCGTTTAAATTCGAAAAGCTCCTTAATCGTAAGCGCGCTCATCTCCCCTCGACGTTCGATGTTGAAGTTGCCACCGGAAGAACCGTAGCTGTTAATTCTGTTCTACGTGATTGTACGCTTGAACTCAACAATCACGTCTTCCCTATCGACCTTATTCTGATGTAGCTCGGTAGTTTTGACGTCATAGTAGGCATGGACTTTCTTCATAAAAACCATGCTGAAGTTGTTTGCTTCGATAAGATGATTCATTTCTCGCCCACTAATGGTGATCAATTGTATATTTATGGTGAAGTAGCGTCGAAGAAACTCCAACTTATGTCATGTGTCCAAGCTAGCAAGTATCTCCGCAAGGAATACAGAGCTTTCTTGGCTAACATTGTAGTAGCAGAGAAGGAGAAGAAAGGTAATCCCGAAGTGAAAGACGTTCCCATTGTTTGAGAATTCCCCAACGTATTTCCTGAAGATCTACCTGGTTTACCTCCCACTCATGATATCGATTTCCGAATCAACCTCATTCCTGGAGCAATTCCTGTTGCTAAAGCGCCCTATCGTCTCGCTCCTTCTGAAATGCACAAACTCTCGAGTCAACTCCGGGAACTACTTAATAAAGGCTTTATTCGCCCTAGCACTTCTCCTTGGGGCGCGCCTGTCCTTTTCGTAAAAAAGAAGGATGGATCGTTCCGGATGTGCATCGACTATAGGGAGTTGAATAAGCTGACAATCAAGAATCACTATCCTTTGCCTCGGATCGATGATTTGTTTGATCAGTTACAAGGTGCTACGTGTTTCTCGAAGATCGATCTACGCTCAGGCTATCACCAGTTACGCATCTAAGAGGATGATATACCCAAAACCGCTTTTCTAACCAGCTATGGTCACTATGAGTTTGTGGTTATGCCTTTTGGTTTGACCAACGCTCCCGCTGTCTTCATGGATCTAAAGAATCGCGTGTACAAACCCTTTGTTGACCGCTTCGTAATCGTGTTCATCGATGATATCCTGATCTATTCCAAGTCAAAAGCCAAACACTCGCAGCATCTATGTTTGGTTCTTGAGTTACTCCAGGGAAACCGTCTCTATGCCAAGTTCTCTAAGTGTGAATTTTGGTTAGAGGAGGTCCAATTCTTGGGTCACATTGTCAATAGTCAGGGCATTCACGTCGATCCCGCGAAGATCGAAGCTGTTAAGAGTTGGGTTACACCCAAGAGCTCGTCTGAAGTCCGTTCTTTTCTCAGACTGGCAGGCTATTATCACCGTTTTATCGAAGGTTTCTCTAAGATCGCTGTGCCGCTTACCTCTCTTACGCATAAGGACAAACCTTTTGTTTGGGGAACTAAACAAGAGGAAGCCTTTCAAGCTCTCAAGGCTATGCTTTGCAATGCTCCCGTGCTCTCACTTCCCGACGGAAACGACGACTTCGTAGTCTACTGCGATGCCTCTAACCTTGGTCTAGGTTGTGTTCTCATGCAACGAGATAAGGTTATCGCGTACGCCTCTCGACAGCTCAAAATCCACGAAAAGAACTACACCACACACGACCTCGAGTTTGGCGCAGTTGTTTTTGCGTTAAAGATTTGGCGACACTACCTTTACGGTACCAAGTGTACGATCTTCACCGATCATAGGAGCCTGCAACACATCTTTGACCAAAAAGAACTGAATATGCGTCAACGCCGTTGGGTAGAACTACTAAACGATTACGATTGTGAGATTCGTTACCATCCAGGTAAAGCAAATGTTGTTTCCGACGCTCTCAGCCGACGAAGCTATTTGCATAGCATTCTTAATATCCAAGCCCAGCATCATCTCGAAACTCTTATCCGTGAAGCACAGCATGCTTGTTTTACCGAACGAACTTTGAAGAAGGAAAGGATTCTAAACGATGGCGCCCAACTCGAGAATAAATCTAATGGTATCTTTCATTATTTGGACCGAATTTGGATTCCCAAGCGCTCCAATTTGCGACAACTCCTGATGGACGAAGCCCACAAATCTCAGTATTCTATTCATCCCGGTGCTGACAAGATGTACCAGGACATGCGCTACAAGTACTGGTGGCTGGGCATGAAGAAGAATATATCGCTATCTATGTTTCGAAATGCCTGACCTATTCCAAGGTCAAGGCTGAGCATCAAAGACCCTCTGGCTTACTCGTTCAACCCGAGATCCCTATGTGGAAATGGGAGAGTATAGCTATGGACTTTATAACGAAACTTCCGCGTACTCAATCAGGTCATGACAGCATCTGGTTTGTCGTTGACCGTTTGACTAAATCAGCCCATTTCCTACCGATATGAGAAGACTTTAAGGTAGAAAAATTAGCCCGAATCTACACCGACGAAATCATTTGTCGACATGGGATGCCTCGTGACATCTTCTCTGACCCCGGTGGTCGGTTTACCTCGCGTCTTTGGGAAATGTTTCAATCCGCTCTTGGTACTACTCTTAATCTAAGTACCGCTTTCCATCCCCAAACCGACGGTCAAACTGAAAGAACGATTCGTACCCTTGAAGACATGCTTCGCTCATGTGTCATAGATTTCGGTGGTAATTGGGACGTGCACTTACCTTTGGTCGAATTCTCGTACAATAACAGTTATCATTCTAGCATACAAATGGCACCATTTGAGGCTTTATACGGAAGGAAATGTCGATCGCCTATTGTATGGCACGAGATCGGAGATGCGCAAATTACCGGTCCTGAGCTGTTGCAAGAAACGACTGACAAGATCCTCCAAATTCGAGACAATCTATTGAAAGCTCAGAGCCTACAGAAAAGTTACGCTGATAGACGCCGCAAGCCTTGAATTTGACGTTGGCGATCACGTACTCCTAAAGTTACGCCTTGAATTTGACGTTGGCGATCACGTACTCCTAAAGGTTGCACCTTGAAAGGGAGTGATCAGATTCGGCAAGAAAGGAAAGCTCGCGCCTCGATATGTGGGACCCTTTAAAATTCTGGAAAGGATTGGAAAATTTGCCTACAAACTTGAACTACCAGAGGAACTTAATAACGTCCACCCGACTTTCCACGTTTCGAACCTCAGAAAGTGCTTGGCTGACCAGGAACTACATGTCCCTCTTGAGGATTTACAAGTGGACGAAACATTACACTTCATGGAAAACCCTGTCGAGATCATGGGACGAGACACCAAGGTGCTCAGACGCTCACGCATTCCCATTGTGAAGGTTCGCTGGGAAGGCAAACGAGGCGCCGAGTTCACCTGGGAACTCGAAAATGACATGAAGGCAAAGTACCCACAACTGTTTGTTACACCTACTTCTTAAATTTCAGGATGAAATTTCCTAAAGTAGGGGAGGCTGTAACAACACGCTTTTTGGGAAGTCAAAGTCAAAGGAAGAAAAGATTGCTAATGGTGATCTGTCACTCCTTGCTTGACCATTAAATCATACTTTTGACTTGTAATCGAATTTTATTATTTAATCGCTTTAGTTGTATTATGTGGAGTATCTAATAATAATCGAGGTTTAATCGCATGTTTATCGTTAATCGACTTATCGCAAATCGCTATCGCAATCGCAACTCGAATTATGTGTTCTGGATATTGTTTTACATGTGTGTGCCCTCATGTGTTAATTGTGCATGTTATGTTTATGTTGAGGTGATTAATCTCAATCGCAATCGCAATTCTATCGCATCGCAATCTAATTGCAAACGCTAAACGCAAGTTATTTATAGTGATTATATGTTAGATATAGTAGTTAAGTTATTTGTGTGACTATTGGGTAGTACTATCGCATCGCTCACTCGAAACGCATCGCAACGCTCAACACGTGAATCGAGAGTTTTTATCTAAGTAGACGTGCTTAGTTCTCTCTAAAGCAAGGGTTAAAAAAAACTCGAAGAAATATAGTTGAAAAAGCCTTATCAATCGGCTTTATTAGAGCAATTTTGGGAGTAAAAAAAAGTGATAGTTGTTGGTTAGCTCTCGGTTAGATATTATTTAGTTGTATAGTTCTTTTTTTTTCTTGTATTTAAAGTTAGTCGAACCGTCGGGTTACAACCGCTTTAGCCGCTTTTAAAAATCCACTTCCACACCCTTAACCCAAGCCAAGTTACAACCCAAACAAGACCTCATGATTTATGTTATATTTTTGTCGAGTGATTAGATTTGATCCTTCCAGAAGCTTATGATATTGCATAGTTATCGTCTTGGCATCGAGTGTTCTAAACATACTCCATAAATTGTATGTGCACCTATATTTAGCCGAGTGTGTGTGAACATTGTGAGGATGCAAGGTGAACTTGTAGGGATTTCAAAGATGGACCATTGCTCATAAACATATTTTGCGTAACCCCTTTTGGGCTCTTTCTTCATGTCGAGCACTCCTTGATTGTTATAACCCGAATTATTTATTTGTGCTTATGAAATGCTAGTTGAGATGATTGCCATTGAGAGCGTTTCATTCATTTTAGTATGCTTGAGGACAAGCAAAGTTCAAGTGTGGGGATGTTTGATGTATAAGAATTTATACATCTTTTAAACGTCAAATATGCCCCGTTTATGCGAAAACTCTTTGTATTTTCATTGATTTTGGTACTCATTTGAGTTGTTTGTGAAAATACAGGTCCGGGCTTCGGCCTGGTGTTGAAACGGAGGCTTTTGGAGCAAAATGGAGCAAAAATGAAGCATTCCAGCAAATTGCCAGATATGGCACTACCGTGCCATACACGCGCACGACCGTGCCAGGCCTCCCGACGTCGGCACTCTCGCAAGCACTATCAGTCAGCATGCACACCATCGAAGATTAGGGATCCGCACGACAATGCCGATCATAGGCACGACCGTGCCAGGTCAAAATCAACCTCAGATCAACTCATTTCCGAGATCGCAGCAGTCATCATCGAATGTTCATCGGCACGCACGACCACGCCATGGTCTGGCACGGTCGTGCCACCTCGGAAACATTTGAGCGGGATTTTTCCCGAAATGGTAGCAAACAGGGTCAATAGACGAAAAAGTGGCTCTGACACTTGCCAAGCACGACCGTGCCAAAAGGTGGCATGGTACTGCCAAACGCCCAGCAATTTAAATATGCGTTTCTAGCTCATTTGCAAGGGAGTTGGAGCATTTTGCTGAAGTTTTCTCTCAAAAATCTGGTCTTGGAAGCTTGTTGGAGCCAAGAGGGAGCTTTGAAGAAGACTTAATCACTTGAAGATCTACTCAAACACCATTTAAACTTGTCTTTAACTTGGTTAGCTTACTAGTTACATTATGACCAATTTATGTTTTCTTGCACTTGATTTGGTAGTCATGAGCCTTATGGGCTAAACATTTGTGTTGTCTAAACTATGTTGAAGCTTATGAACATGTGATAATATGGAAGAAGATGTGATGATTGTTTTTGGTAATCTTCATAGTGACACTCAATCACTGCTTAATCGCATTGTAAAACATTTAAGGTTTTGTAAAAAACAATTTACAAAAAGGAGATTACTCACATTGTTGTCTTAGGTTTTCTGTAAGGGTTTCCTGGTGATTATCTATTAATTACACAAATGTACATGCGTTAGTATAATAACCCAATATTTATATTAGTAATACCCTCCCCGAGACGGCATTCCAACGACTACGTCGGGTAGAACCTCGACAGCCGTTACGGAACCCTAGATCAATCGGGCAGCGTATCTAATACGTAACTGGGGTTATAATACTTACAATGGGACAGAACTTCGTTAATTAGGGGGATATTATACCCGAGTATAGTGCCTACTATATAGTAATTCGAGAGAGAAAGTGAGAATTGAGCGAGTTCGAATGTTCAGTCGATGCCTCCTTTATATAGGGCCACATTTCGAGTTCCTCGCCCCCCGCGTAAGCTTAGGTTAAGGCTTACGCGGCCCGCGTAGTAGGGGTGTAGACCTTAGCCCTGATTGGCCATCACCACTAGAGTCGACACGATCATGACACGTATCAGCTCAGGGCTGCGCCTCATTGTAGGGCTGTCGCGCCCCGCGTAGACCCAGGTGTGGTCTTACGCGGCCCGCGAGCGACACAAAAACTTTGTTTTTATTTAATTTTTAATGTTATATCGTATTTTGGGCTCGGTTTTTACATACGGGGTGTATTTTGAGACATATAGGAATATTTTAATATATACTAGGGTGTCAAAAAAAAAATTCAGGAAGGTTGTTATAATTTAGGCCAAAGTTGTTATCTAGCATGACCATGCTTGTGGTTCATATCAAGAACATGATGATAGTGCCACTTACTTGAAACCAAGTTAGGGTGATTAGTGTGTTGTTCATAGTAGTTTTCCCTAATTTGTAGATTTAGGAGTTTTAACAAACAAATAACTCATGATTAAAGATTAACATCAACTTAGCAAGTGAACTTAAAAGAATAATTTTTAGGTGATTAGAATGTTAATTCATTTTAAGTTTTCCTAAGAATTATATTCCTATGAAGCCTTGATTGGGGACTTAGTTAAAATTAGAGCTTGCATAATTACTAATCCTTCCTTTTTGTTGTCACATGTTTGTTAGTGGAAACTTAGTTTAGGCAACCTTCCTTAGATATTGTTATTTTCTAGAATATTTAGTAGTTTGTTTATTTGCATGCCAAGTTAGAAAAATCAAACCTATCAATTGAAAAGGCTTTAAAGTAGCAAAAGTTTAGTATCGAGACACCGCATCCACGGATCGATATCCGGTTCTTGCCGATCAGCTATATTACCACCCGGCGGGTACACTTGCCCTTTTGTGTGTGTAGTTAGTTCCTAGGTGAAAAACCATTTTTAAAACTAAATTTGTGTGAAGAAAAACTCAATTAAAAATATATACATTTCACCCACATCATCGTGTCAGTCTGTCAAGTCTATAGAGTCTAGTTTACGTAATCAGTAGAGTCTCGTGGGTTCGATACTCAGACGTACTTAGGTTATACTACATTGACCGGTACACTTCCCGGTTGTGTGGTCTAGGTTTAGAGAGTCTTAGTTATAAATTTAAAACTTAGAGAGTCTAGTTTAGGGTTTAATTTAGTTAATTTAATTAGACCACTTTTAGCACATCAGTTTCGTATTTGTACTTTAATGGATATACCCGTATATATTGTGTAAATTTATCAACCAAAACCATATAATATTTATACCCGGATTTGCTCGCAATAGGAGACGTCCAAAGGTCACAATGTATGATATCAAATGACAATAATGTGGTAGACAAAGATAAATAAAAAGGCAAACATTTGTGTTTAAAATCTGACTCGAGTGACAAAATGAATTTCTAACACGTTTATTACATGAATTTAAATTACGAGAAATAAGAACATCCATAATGGGAAGTCCCAGATGTCCAAGCTTGTTATGCCAAAAATCTGAAGTACTTGAAACTAGGAACGCTGAAGAGACGTCTTTATTGAACGGGTAGAGATAACTGGTACTAGGGTGTCGGCTAAATATTTTCCCACTCTTCCAATCCTTCACAGTAAAACCAAAAGGATCAAATTCAACAGTAACACAATTGTCAATAGTAAACTGGCGAACGAACACTAGGTTCATGATTATGTTTGGTACATAAATGATGTTTTTAAGTTTATGGGTGGTATAGAAGTAGTTAAATATTACCAGATTCAATAATGGGTACAGATTGTCCAATACCAACATAAATAGAGTTAATAGGTGATGACACTAAAGGAGAAGAGAGTGTACCTGTAACAACCCGCTTTTTGGGAAGTCAAAGTACAAGTCAAAGTCAAAGTCAAAGGAAGAAAAGATTGCTAATGGCGATCTGTCACTCCTATCTTGACCATTAAATCATACATTTGACTTGTAATCGAATTTTATTATTTAATCGCTTTAGTTGTATTATATGGAGTATCTAATAATAATCGAGGTTTAATCGCATGTTTATCATTAATCGACTTATCGCAAATCGCTATCGCAATCGCAACTCGAATTATGTGTTCTGGATATTGTTTTACGTGTGTGTACCTTTATGTGTTAATTGTGCATGTTATGTTTATTTGAGGTGATTAATCACAATCGCAATTCAATCGCATCGCAATCTAATCGCAAACACTAAACGCAAGTTATTTATAGTGATTGTATGTTAGATATAGTAGTTAAGTTATTTATGTGACTATTGGGTAGTACTATCACATCGCCCACTCGAAACGCATCACAACGCTCAACACGCGAATCGAAACGACAAAACTCAACACGCTGGACACCTGGATCGAATGGCCAACCGATCGAGTGGCCATCCGATCGGTCGCCAATCCGACACTAATGCACTTCCCTTTTTGGAAACCCTATAAACACCCTCCTGTCACATCATTTGTGATGTGACAGCTCCCTCATTCGACCAGCAGCACTCAAGCCCTCTTTTCTCTCGATTTCTCGCGATCAAGTTTTCAACTCAAATCTTGTACTTCTATGATCTACACGCACTTCTTCATCTTTTTCACCTTTGAATCATAACTTTTAACTGTGAAATCACCGGATTTGAGGTGTTTTAGGGTGACATCATCAGGGAGTTCTTATGAACTTCAAGGTTTGACTTCATCCCACCAAGAACAACTCAGATCTGAAGGATTTCCACATGATTTAACAATGATTTTGCATAGATCCAAACATTTTCTAAGAGGAAAGGATTGAAAGATGGATTTCCAACTTTCTTTAAACTCTTTTACATTCAATGCACTCAAAAACGGTAGAACCGGAGCTCGTTCTGATCTTCTACTCTTTCTTAGTGATGAGTTGGTTCGAGATCTGGTTACTATCAAAGAGACAACCGATTTCGGGTTAAACAAGAACAACCGTCACGAACCAGTAAACTGATCGGGTTTGGGTGATTCCCGTTCGATCGGACGACTTGGGACTTGACGAGGTTATGTTGTTTAGTACGTTGTCAAACCGTCTCGAACAAACCGCAAACTTTCAAAATAATCAAGTTTAAGACGATCAGATTCGTTGGGACGGATTGTCGTCCGATTGGATTGCAATCCGATCGAACCGCAATCCGATCGGATTGCACTTGAGCTTTCAACACTTAAATAACTTTCAACAGGTTCACCGGATTGCTATCCGACCGGATTGCCATCCGATTGAGTAACCATCATGCTGTGAGCTTGTTCTCACTAAGTGTCTTGCCAATCGGATCGCTATCCGATCGAACGGCCGTTCCATCGATTGACCTGAAGGGTAGAGATACTTCTCTATTTTCAAAATGCTACAATGAAAACTCCAAAGCCATCATACACAAACACATCCTTACCAAACGAATGTCAATCTGACTGAATGGCCATCTGATCGGATGACCATCCGAACGGATTGACATCCGATCGAGTGACCATCCGATCGGTTTGCCATCCGATCGGATTACCGCTCGACACTTGGTCACTTTTCACCATTTTACGCACCGCTCTTCGCTTATGCTATCGTTAACTGTACATACTAATCACTCTAGCGCTCCCTTCAATCCATTTCCAACGTTGTGAGTATACTTGATCCCTTTTTGCTTTACGCACTTTTGGGTGTTACATACGTCACTTATTCTAAATCACAATCGATCACACAACACAAACACTATTTATACGCTGACCGTTATTGCATGTTACTTGTTACTCGATGAATTCTTGTATGTTATGTTAACACAGTGATTGTTGCCTGACACCTTAGCAACGATAGTACTATTTGTTTGGACTCAGAACCTGTCATGGACAGGGGTTGTTAAGGTTACCTCTTCACGTGTCACAGTGGTGATATGTGTTGCGCATTCTACAACTCGCAGTCTAGTCTGTGCATATTTCATTGTTGATAACCTACTAGCTTCGCATTATACATGTTACATGCTAGTTATGCGTAAACGCTTTCGAACTCTACTATTACTAATAAACTTGTATGCTCACCTTTACACTATGTGTATTGACTCTATTTTAACGTATGTGACAGGTGCTTAGGATGCTTGCTTGCTATTTAATGGAATCGAGCTTAGGAGAGTCTAGAAACCAACAAAGACAATTTATTTTTATTTAAATCTGAGTTGTCGGAACATGTTATTCGTCTTTGAGATATCGCTGTCTGTAATAACTGATTTTGCTTAATAGGTTATGGTATGGGACATAATATTAACTATTCGGTAAAGTAGTTGTTATGGAATTTCTCTTGGAAAATCTGTTTCGCTCAGTGCCACGCCCCGATGATTCCGCCATCGGTTGGGGTGTGACAGATTGGTATCAGAGCCATAACTATAGGGAATTAGGCGAGACTCGACCTAGTCCGGGCCGATGCCTTAGAAACGACCTAGTCTATAGTCTAAATACCAACAGACCGACTTGTGCATGCCCGGTATGGGTTTTGTATGAGCTTATTCGCTATTTCTCGCTCGAACTCATTGTACGCTACACACTTGCGCAAACAACGCACGCTACAGTTCTGCGCAAGATCAGCCTTTCCTAAGGCTGACTTGTCACACCCCGATATTTCCACATATTACCGGTGGGGAGTATCGTGACGTAGTTGATATCATCATTGTCAATTAATCACAGTTTAATGCACAGCGGAAGTCTAAAAGTAATTTATACAAACCGATTCGAAAGTATAATAAAATATTACACAACGGATTGTAAGTGGATCCACAGGTGGATCTAAAATAAAAAAAATATAACAGAATTAAGCATCAAAAGCTTGCAAGACTCTTTATTTGATACTAGGAGTAGCCAGCCCATTACGCGTAGTACCTGCACTTAATCTTTTTGAAAAATACGTCAGTTTACACTGGTAAATACAATTAACTGACTCTTTTTGAAAAGTATTTATAAAATTGGTTTGCATGCACAAGGCATAGAATCTTTTATAACTTGGGACAATTATTTAAAATAATCTTGTATACAGATTTATATGTTTGTCGTCCATTCAGTAGCCCGGGTTAGAAGTACCGGGCTTAAGATTGATAGACACACCACTAATATAATCCCACGGCGAGTAATCCTCAACGAGTGGTTATATCTTTTACATATGCAACTGTCAGGTGTATGCCTACACCCCGTGCTTAAAGCGTGGCCATTCAATGAATGAGCCGAGGATATCCAGGACACGGTCATTAACCCCCCAAAGGCATTGCATCAAACAAAACAGATTAAAAAGGGTTATGTTAACGATTTAACCACTAATCGATTAAAGATTCAATACCCGACCAAGCGGTATTATTAAATACCGTATCCCAAGCCCGTATAACGGAAAATAAGTTAAAAGTATTTACCTGAGCTTAAAATATAATTTTATTCTCAGCCGTATATCAATCAGCAAGCACAAGTAGCTTTTACTGGGCTCCAAAATCTGGAACGAAGATTTTAATAACCTATTAGATTCCTAACGGGTCTTATTTAAGTCTTAACTTAGACCGGTTAGTTTTAATGAAAGGTTTACGGTTCAAAACGCAAGATTAAGCGAAGACCGGATTAGAATGTGATTTAGACCCGACAAGTATGAAGACTTGTATAAAATGGGTAAACTAAACACATTCTGGATTTTGAAATAAAAATGATAAGGTTTGACCCGTTTCGGTTAATTCATGCAAACTAGTTACATAAACCGTACCGAATGCGCATATGCATAACGGGTAACCAAATGAGTCATGTACAGGTTCCACAAGTTAATATGCTTAAAATATGTTATGATATCAGTAGGATATCTTCCGTTACGCCCAAAACGAATTTAAAATCAATTTATGCCTCGAAGGGGTATTTTGGTCATTTTAGAGTTTATAAAAGAGGTTAAATAGTAATATGAGGTTCTGGTCTAAAATAATCAGTAAAAATATTTATTTTAACAAGTTACATTAGTAAGATATCATACATATGTGAATTTTATCATTTATGGCCAAACTATGCACCGAAGGGGCATTTTGGTCATTTCACATATGTTTTAAGGGTCAAATTTGGAAATCTGAGTTCAAGACTTAAACTTACTGTTAAAGTATAAAAATTTATCCATAACATCAGTAGGTAACAAGCCTTTGGTGCCAAATATGGTTTTAAACCATATTATGCGCCTAAATCGCATAAAAGTCGGTATTTGACGATATTCGGGTTGATTAAGGAAATCTGAGATTTTTATTAGCCTCTACTGTTTAAAATAATTTATTTAATGTATAAAATCAGTAGAAAAAGGTTTGATATGTAAAGAATGTGTAAAACTCATTTTATTAGCAAAAAGGGCATTACCGTCAATTACCGAGTCTATGCAAGAATCCTATGTTATGATCAGTTTAAAATTTAACAAAAAAAATCCAAAAATCCCTAAATATTATATCCCTTAACAGTAGGTGGCAAGTTTGGTGTCAAAAGTTGAGTTTAAATATGATTTATGCCAAAAATGCCATTAAATTAACAAAAAGCTTTTGTTTTACGATTTTGTGCATAACTCTTATTTTAGACCAGATTCGGATGTCAAATTTTTAGGACATACTAATATATCAGTAATAAAGGTTTTTGTCCTCTCACATTTTCAAAAATCTTGTTTTAATATCAAAAGGGCATAACGGTCAATTTTTAAGCATTTAACGGAAACATGCAATGAACTAGGATTTCTATGGAACCAAGTTGTATAACCTCAGAGGGTTATACTAACATATAATATGGTCCTAAAGGAACCCTAAGGCATATCTAAACTAAGCTAAATCGGTTCAGAACTGAAAGTCAAAGTAAAAGTCTACTTTTACGACTTTCGGTTACGAACCGAGCCTAAACTCAGAATTGTCGGGTTGAACATGCCTAGACATGTTCTTATATTATTTACCAAGTTATTTTAGTGTTAAAACATGATCCATAACTTCAGCATTATCAGTTATGAATTATTTTGCAAAAACTGACCCGTTTGACTTTTTATTAATAAGTTTGACCCGATAATTGACTGAGATAACGTGATAATTTGAAGGTGCCCTTTTAAGGGTTTAACACCTACATAATTACCAACACATAGCCACTTTCAATTCGAGTAATGGCTGGACCGTTTGTGATTAATCACTAAGTCAAAGCTTAATCACGCTAACTTTGACTTTCGGTCATTACACTAATGAAAACTTAATTACAGAGGCTAAGTACACTTACAAGAGTCCTTAGCACGAAGTTTGAACTATAGAAAACTTCTTAGAAGTCCAGGAGGCTCCAGAGAAGTGAGTTAGAGAGTAAACTTCAAATGTGTGCAAGAACAAGAACAAAACAAGGGCCTTATATAGGAAGTTTGATGCTTCAAGATCAATCCATTTGTCCCTATGTTGTTACCAGATGTTCACAGGTGTCCCTAGGGTAGTAAAAACCATGTACAAGCCCCTGGTATCGCTCAGAGTTCATGCAATGGCGGTGTAAGAGCTGCAACATGCAGCTGTCCAGGTTTCAGTCGCTGGCACTGCTGTCGCGGCCCGCGTAGACCATAGAGGGAGTCTACGCGGCCCGCGTAGACCTGTTATTATGGTAAAAAGTTTTAAAACTTTTCATTTTCAGTCCCTGGTCCATTTTAAGTTTAAATAACTTTCATTTATTGCACTTATGACCCCCATAGTTAACTATTAAGGGCCTTGGGTCACAAATTAACTCCGTTAAGCTCCCGGTTAGTTACGAGATCACCCGAAAAGCCTTGTTTTCATCGAAACTCCATGAAATTACTATCCAATATTCTTGAGAGCAAAATATACAATTATTACAATGTTTTTGGGATCGTTAAAAGGTCACTCAAAGGTAACATTTAACATGTTGACACTTTTAACCCCTATGTTTCGTAAGATCCTTATTTTAAGCACAAACGACTTTCTATGTCCGACAATTTATTCCTTAAAGAATACAAACGTCGTGTGAGGTTAATCAGAGGCATAAGATTGGCATGTTGACACTTTGGATCCTTTTACTTACATAATTACATTGTTTGACAATTTTAGTCCCTCCAGATCAATCCATTACACGTTTAAAGTCCATGACACGTGTCTTTATTATATTGGTCGTGATTTTGCAAGGTGTTACATCAGACTACACACACAAACATATGATTTGGTTAAGATTAGGTGTGAGAACCGCAAACTCTCGACCAAATCACTCATTCGAATTGCTATTTTTATTATAAAACAAGAGAATTTGCGTTGAGTCAGTAGTGAAATCCATACTTTGACACAAATCTCCTTATTTATCTCATGATTTTATCATACCAACAGGGATGTAGTCGCTAAGTTAGGGGTGAAACCCGAACCTTGATGACTATTTTCGCTCTATACTTTTGGTTTTACAAAACTCTCACCAAAGTCTCGACGGACTCCAACAACTTGAAGTCACACTGTGATTGGAAGGATGCGTGCCGATTGCTCAAATTGAAGCAAGAGAACAGTCTAGAAAGCCAAAGTGTGTGCTTAAGGTCCTTGTGAATAGTCGAATCACTTTGGGTAGTCAATGTCTACACACACCCGAGACAATCTATCCTAGATTTTATGTGTTACGATTCTGGAATTGCCGCCGCTGACTCTGTGATTTATCAATTTTATGTGAATTTTAGGTGATTTTATGTGTTTATGCGTTCGATTTTGGTGATTTATTCGCTTTTTGCTGTTCACTTTGATCAACACGCACGACTCGCACTGCACATCTACCTCAAAACGTTAACAAATCGCGTGCTATGCTACTCGCCGTGTACTCGCTGATCGCAATCACTATACCTAAACGTTATACGTGCTGTGAAGGATAGGTAATACGTGCAACATATGTGTTTAGGTTAGCTTATGTGTGCTTATGTGCTTATGTGTCTATGTGCTTATGTGATTCTGTGATTTTGTGCCTATGTGGATTTTGTTAATGGATGTGTTCCTGAGCTTTAAGGTGAATCGTTAGACTATACTAGGAATGATCGAAATTGTGTTTGAGTCCTATGGCGATGTCTGTTGCAGACAATGTTGTCGTTTGGATCATTCCACTCGCGCGCAGCTTGCCGAAACCATGATGACAAACGCATCGCCGCTCTCGTCTCTAAACAAATGGCGAAAGTCATCCCCTAGATCGTTAGTGAACTGAACGAGAATGCAAGCAAGTCCTCGGAAGAGTCCAGGACTGATACTCCTAAGGCTTCTTTTAGCTTCAAGCAGTTCAAAGCCTGCGGACCAAAAGAGTTTATCGGCGAAGATGGTCCTATGGCCATGTTTCAATGGTTTGATTCTACCGAAGTCACCCTGCACCAGAGTGGCTGTCCAGAAAACCTGCGCACCGTCAATGCTACCGGCATCTTCCAATCTCGCGCTCTTGATTGGTGGACGGCCGAGAGGAACAAACGAGGAAACGATGCAGCTTTCGGATTGTCTTGGGATGAGTTGAAGAACAAAATGATGCAAGAGTTCTGTCCTCCCCATGAACTCCAAAAGCTTGAAGATGAATTCTGGCACATAAAGCAGGATGGTGGAGATAACGCTGGTTTGACTGCCCGCTTCAAGCAGTTGAGTATTATCTGTCCCGGTCAGGTTACTACCCCAGATGTCACCATCAAGAAGTATATCCGTGCTCTTCCAGACTGTGTCGCAGATTTTTTTCAGGCTACAAAGACTACGACGATCGAGGAAACCTACCTGCTCGCTGCAGAGATAAACGATAAGCGAGTCAGGGCGGGTTATTTCGACAAAACTCCAAGAATCTGCACCAAGTCACAGCTGCTGCCACCGCTGAAACCACTATCGCACCTCAGTCATCCAAGCTCTCATGCCGCAAAAGGAAGAACAACAGCAGTTCTAGCAATAAGAACTATGCAATCACTGCAGCTCCACTCCAAATAGTACCAGCACCACCGCAACCTCAACACCGCCAAGTAGCGGCGCCTGTGGTCAATGCACCGCCTGCCAAGCGTGCATATACTGGACCACACCCGTTTTGCCCTACTTGCACTTATCATCACCCGGTGGGTATCGCATGTCGGTTCTGTGTTCATTGCAATAAGTACGGCCACTTCACCGCCAACTGCCGTACAGGCCCACGTCAAGCCCCCGCTCCAGCATAAGGTCAAGCTCCTGCTCAACAAGCTCTACTTCCTGTTCCTCAAGGCCAACAAGCGGCTCCTGCACCCGCGATCCATGCTTGAGCATGCTTTGCGTGTGGAGATCCCAACCACTTCGCAAACATGTGCCCAAATCGAGTGGTGAAGCAAGAGCCATAACAGCAGCAGCCCCAGCAGCAGCCTCAACAACAGCAGCAACAGCCAGCAGCCCGAGGACGTGCATTCAACATCAACGCCCGTCAGGCTCAAGCAGACAACAATGTGGTCAATGGTATGTTCCTTGTGAATGGTATATATGCTTCGTGTTTATTTGATACTGGAGCCGATAACTGTTTTTTATCGTTTAAATTCGAAAAGCTCCTTAATCGTAAGCGCGCTCATCTCCCCTCGACATTCGATGTTGAAGTTGCCACCGGAAGAACCGTAGCTGTCAATTCTGTTCTACGTGATTGTACGCTTGAACTCAACAATCACGTCTTCCCTATCGACCTTATTCTGATGTAGCTCGGTAGTTTTGACGTCATAGTAGGCATGGACTTTCTTCGTAAAAACCATGCTGAAGTTGTTTGCTTCGATAAGATGATTCATTTCTCGCCCACTAATGGTGATCAATTGTATGTTTATGGTGAAGTAGCATCGAAGAAACTCCAACTTATGTCATGTGTCCAAGCTAGCAAGTATCTCCGCAAGGAATACAGAGCTTTCTTGGCTAACATTGTAGTAGCAGAGAAGGAGAAGAAAGGTAATCCCGAAGTGAAAGAGGTTCCCATTGTTTGAGAATTCCCCAACGTATTTCCTGAAGATCTACCTGGTTTACCTCCCACTCATGATATCGATTTCCGAATCAACCTCATTCCTGGAGCAATTCCTGTTGCTAAAGCGCCCTATCGTCTCGCTCCTTCTGAAATGCGCGAACTCTCTAGTCAACTCCGGGAACTACTTGATAAAGGCTTTATTCACCCTAGCACTTCTCCTTGGGGCGCGCCTGTCCTTTTCGTAAAAAAGAAGGATGGATCGTTCCGGATGTGCATCGACTATAGGGAGTTGAATAAGCTGACAATCAAGAATCACTATCCTTTGCCTCGGATCGATGATTTGTTTGACGGAAACGACGACTTCGTAGTCTACTGCGATGCCTCTAACCTTGGTCTAGGTTGTGTTCTCATGCAACGAGATAAGGTTATCGCGTACGCCTCTCGACAGCTCAAAATCCACGAAAAGAACTACACCACACACGACCTCGAGTTTGGCGCAGTTGTTTTTACGTTAAAGATTTGGCGACACTACCTTTACGGTACCAAGTGTACGATCTTCACCGATCATAGGAGCCTGCAACACATCTTTGACCAAAAAGAACTGAATATGCGTCAACGCCGTTGGGTAGAACTACTCAACGATTACGATTGTGAGATTCGTTACCATCCAGGCAAAGCAAATGTTGTTTCCGACGCTCTCAGCCGACGAAGCTATTTGCATAGCATTCTTAATATCCAAGCCCAGCATCATCTCGAAACTCTTATCCGTGAAGCACAGCATGCTTGTTTTACCGAACGAACTTTGAAGAAGGAAAGGATTCTAAACGATGGCGCCCAACTCGAGAATAAATCTAATGGTATCTTTCATTATTTGGACCGAATTTGGATTCCCAAGCGCTCCAATTTGCGACAACTCCTGATGGACGAAGCCCACAAATCTCAGTATTCTATTCATCCCGGTGCTGACAAGATGTACCAGGACATGCGCTACAAGTACTGGTGGCTGGGCATGAAGAAGGATATTGCTATCTATGTTTCGAAATGCCTGACCTATTCCAAGGTCAAGGCTGAGCATCAAAGACCCTCTGGCTTACTCGTTCAACCCGAGATCCCTATGTGGAAATGGGAGAGTATAGCTATAGACTTTATAACGAAACTTTCGCGTACTCAATCAGGTCATGACAGCATCTAGGTTGTCGTTGACCGTTTGACTAAATCAGCCCATTTCCTACCGATATGAGAAGACTTTAAGGTAGAAAAATTAGCCTGAATCTACACCGACGAAATCATTTGTCGACATGGGATGCCTCGTGACATCTTCTCTGACCGCGATAGTCGGTTTACCTCGCGTCTTTGGGAAACGTTTCAATCCGCTCTTGGTACTACTCTTAATCTAAGTACCGCTTTCCATCCCCAAACCGACGGTCAGACTGAAAGAACGATTCGTACCCTTGAAGACATGCTTCGCTCATGTGTCATAGATTTCGGTGGTAATTGGGACGTGCACTTACCTTTGGTCGAATTCTCGTACAATAACAGTTATCATTCTAGCATACAAATGGCACCATTTGAGGCTTTATACGGAAGGAAATGTCGATCGCCTATTGTATGGCACGAGATCGGAGATGCGCAAATTACCGGTCCTGAGCTGTTACAAGAAACGACTGACAAGATCCTCCAAATTCGAGACAATCTATTGAAAGCTCGGAGCCTACAGAAAAGTTACGCTGATAGACGCCGCAAGCCTTGAATTTGACGTTGGCGATCACGTACTCCTAAAGTTACGCCTTGAATTTGACGTTGGCGATCACGTACTCCTAAAGGTTGCACCTTGAAAGGGAGTGATCAGATTCGGCAAGAAAGGAAAGCTCGCGCCTCGATATGTGGGACCCTTTAAAATTCTGGAAAGGATTGGAAAATTTGCCTACAGAATTGAACTACCAGAGGAACTTAATAACGTCCACCCGACTTTCCACGTTTCGAACCTCAGAAAGTGCTTGGCCGACCAGGAACTACATGTCCCTCTTGAGGATTTACAAGTGGACGAAACATTACACTTCGTGGAAAAGCCTGTCGAGATCATGGGACGAGACACCAAGGTGCTCAGACGCTCACGCATTCCCATTGTGAAGGTTCGCTGGGAAGGCAAACGAGGCTTCGAGTTCACCTGGGAACTCGAAAATGACATGAAGGCAAAGTACCCACAACTGTTTGTTACGCCTACTTCTTAAATTTCGGGTTGAAATTTCCTAAAGTAGGGGAGGCTATAACAACACGCTTTTTGGGAAGTCAAAGTCAAAGGAAGAAAAGATTGCTAATGGTGATCTGTCACTCCTTGCTTGACCATTAAATCATACTTTTGACTTGTAATCGAATTTTATTATTTAATTGCTTTAGTTGTATTATGTGGAGTATCTAATAATAATCGAGGTTTAATCGCATGTTTATCGTTAATCGACTTATTGCAAATCGCTATCGCAATCGCAACTCGAGTTATGTGTTCTGGATATTGTTTTACATGTGTGTGCCCTTATGTGTTAATTGTGCATGTTATGTTTATGTTGAGGTGATTAATCTCAATCGCAATCGCAATTCTATCGCATCGCAATCTAATTGCAAACGCTAAACGCAAGTTATTTATAGTGATTATATGTTAGATATAGTAGTTAAGTTATTTGTGTGACTATTGGGTAGTACTATCGCATCGCTCACTCGAAACGCATCGCAACGCAACGCTCAACACGCGAATCGAAACGACAAAACTCAACACGCTGGACACTTGGATCGAATGGCCATCCGATCGAGTGGCCATCCAATCGGTGGCCAATCCGACACTTATGCACTTTCCCTTTTTGGAAACCCTATAAATACCCTCCTGTCACATCATTTGTGATGTGACAGCTCCCTCATTCGACCAGCAGCAGTCAAGCCCTCTTTTCTCTCGATTTCTCGCGATTTTTGTAAGTTTTCAACTCAAATCTTGTACTTCTATGATCTACACGCACTCCTTCATCTTTTTCACCTTTGAATCTTAACTTTTAACCGTGAAATCACCGGATTTGAGGTGTTTTAGGGTGACGTCATCAGGGAGTTCTTATGAACTTCAAGGTTTGACTTCATCCCACCAAGAACAACTCAGATCTGAAGGATTTCCACTTGATTTAACAATGATTTTGCATAGATCCAAACATTTTCAAAGAGGAAAGGATTAAAAGATGGTTTTCCAACTTTCTTTCAACTCTTTTACACACAATGCACTCAAAACAGGTAGAACCGGAGCTCGTTCTGATCTTCTACTCTTTCTTAGTGATGAGTTGGTTCGAGATCTGGTTACTATCAAAGAGACAACCGATTTCGGGTTAAACAAGAACAACCGTCATGAACCAGTAAACTGATCGGGTTTGGGTGATTCCTGTTCGATCAAACGACTTGGGACTTGACGAGGTTCTGTTGTTTAGTACGTTGTCAAACCGTCTCGAACAAATCGCAAACTTTCAAAATAATCAAGTTCAAGACAATCAGATTTGTTGGGACGGATTGCCGTCCGATCGGATTGCCGTCCGATCGGATTGCCGTCCGATCGGATTGCCGTCCAATCGGATTGCCATCCGATCGAACCGTAATCTGATCAGATTGCACTTGAGCTTTCAACACTTAAACAACTTTCAACAGGTTCACCGGATTGCTATCCGACGGGATTGCCATCCGATCGAGTAACCATCCTGCTGTGCGCTTGTTCTCACTAAGTGTCTTGCCAATCGGATCGCTATCCGATCGAACGGCCGTTTGATCGATCGACCTGAAGGGTAGAGATACTTCTCTATTTTCAAAATGCTACAACGAAAACTCCAAAGCCATTATACACAAACACATCCTTACCAAACGAATGTCAATCCGATCGAATGGCCATCCGATCGGATGACCATCCGAATGGATTGACATCCGATTGAGTGACCATCCGATCGGATTGCCATCCGATCGGATTACCGCTCGACACTTGGTCACTTTTCACCGTTTTACGCACCGCTCTTCGCTTATGCTATCGTTAACTGTTCAGGCTAATCATTCTAGCGCTCCCTTCAATCCATTTCCAACACAGTGAGTATACTCGATCCCTTTTTGCTTTACGCACTTTTGGGTGTTACTTACGTCGCTTATTCTAAATCACAATCGATCACACAACGCAAACACTATTTATACGCTGGTCGTTATTGCATGTTACTTGTTACTCGATGAATGCTTGTATGTTATGTTAACACAGTGATTGTTGCCTGATGCCTTAGCAACGATAGTACTATTTGTTTGGACTCAGAACCTGTCATGGACAGGGGTTGTTAAGGTTACCTCTTCACGTGTCACAGTGGTGATATGTGTTGCGCATTCTACAACTCGCAGTCTAGTCTGTGCATATTTCATTGTCGATAACCTACTAGCTTCGCATTATACATGTTACATGCTGGTTATGCGTAAACGCTTTCGAACTCTACTATTACTAATAAACTTGTATGCTCACCTTTAAACTACGTGTATTGACTCTATTTTAACATATGTGACTGATGCTTAGGATGCTTGCTTGCTATTTAATGGAATCGAGCTTAGGAGAGTCTAGAAACCAACAAAGACAATTTATTTTTATTTAAATCTGAGTTGTCGGAACATGTTATTCGTCTTTGAGATATCGCTGTCTGTAATAACTGATTTTGCTTAATAGGTTATGGTATGGGACATAATATTAACTATTCGGTAAAGTAGTTGTTATGGAATTTCTCTTGGACAATCTGTTTTGCTCAGTCCCGCGCCCCGTTGATTCCGCCATCAGTTGGGGTGTGACAGTACCTTCATTACCGGTGAGATGATAAGTGGCACCCGAATCCATCACCCAATCATCCTTAGGTGGTTCCATGGACATTGCTGAAAAAGCTTCCTATAGTTGTGTTGGATCCATTGCATGAGGTCAGAAGAGCCTGGTCATTATTAGATGGCGGCCCAGCAGATATTTGGGTGGCGTTGGGCTTGTTTGGTTGTGGGTTCCATGGGGAGGCCTAGTTACACTGGGTCGGGTAGGGACATGATGGTGGGTACCACTTGGGCCAATACGGTGGTGTAGTAATGGATGGATTCTAGGGTGGTTGACGTGATGTGAGTGTGGTATAATTTTTAGTATATTTTAGCACTTTTTACTCGTTATCAAGCTTTAAATTTATAGAACAGATACAATACAATCACTCTCTACAACACGTTAGGGCAAGTTCACCAATCAATGGCGTAGGATAGTGATGGTAAGATACCGAGGTCGTCCAAGGACACAAGAGCTTTTAATACCGGAATATCGTCGACGTCTAATCTAACAAAAAATTAGAGAAAATATATTAGTAACTTTAAAAAGATAAAAGCGAAAAATAAAATAAAGTGTTGGTAAAAACAATAAACAAGACAAAATTACTTGGTTCCGAATCCTCTTTTATGTATCCTTTGATGATCTCCGCACTTTGGGCTTTTTAAGAGATATTTTAGTTATTGTGGCATGTCCCTCTTTTGGAGGCAACGCTACCAGCGGCCTTATTGGTCTGAGTAAGCAGGGATACAGTCCCGCAAGGCATTATTGAAAGATAATTAAGCAAGTTATTAATGCAAAATGTGGCATGTCCCTCTTTTGGAGGCAACACTACCCTCGGCCATATTGGTCTGAGTCATCAGAGATACAGTCTCGGAAGGCCGGGTTAAAGTTTTAATAGTAGTTTATTTATAAGGGATCCAAGAGAAGTCCTAATAAGCTTTAATCAAGTCCTTGCAGGACCTATACACTGAACGAGGTAAGAACTTTACCCAAACTACCCTTCTAACCCCCTTTCAGGCAGTTAGCGCACTTATATAGACCGTAAAGACACGAATGAGTGAATCAACAAAACAAGAAGGAATGATAGAGTAAAGTTCACTTTCAATATAAAAAACTAGTTACTAAAGTCATTAATACAAATCCATATAAAAAGTAGCCAAAGCTTGGAAATCAAAAGTAATACATAAAATATTTGTCTTCACCAAGTGATGGAAGAGATTAGCCAAACATGACCTTTGTTTGAAAAGAACTCTTACGATCAATCTTGGATACCGAGACTACTACACACACTCTATAGGTGGATAATGGAGGAATGTGGTGGATGATGGTGTTGGAGTGGTGGTGGAATGGTGGCAAATAGGAGAGAAGTGGTTTGCCAAGGGATGAGTTGGAAGTGAACCAAGCCCCTCTATTCATAGCTGAAATCAGTCCCTTCACACGGCCCCGGGTCCATGGGGCACGACCTCGTGTCCCTTCTTTCTCTATCTTCATTTAATGCCTAGTGTCAGATCGTATGCATACACGGTCCCATGTGACAGTAGGCACGACCCCGTGGTCAACTTTGTGGGGTCCATTGGGAGATTCTACACATCTGGGAGTTGACCATGTCCCTGTGTCTCCGGTCTGCTTTGTTTTGTCTTGTTATGCATGGCCATGAACACATTCAGTGGTGGGGCACGATCCCGTGTCCAGATTGCACGGCCCCGTGCTTATCTTCTGGATTGTTGTTTTGGCCTTGGGGTGTAGATTGGAGGGTAGGCATGGTGTGTCAACTCCTCTTTCTTGTATTTTTGTTGGTTTTTGCCGTTAATTTGTTCCTTTTGTACATTTAAGCTCATTTAGTCCTGAAAATCAAAAGTATACAAAGAAACGCGCTTTTTACAACAGTAGTACATAAAAAGGGTTGATTTTATGCATTGTTTGATATAATTTATATGTTGCATTTTGCGCATATCAAATACCCCCACACTTGAATCTTTGCTTGTCCTCAAGCAAAACTCTTGAATATTGCTTACACACCCAAATAGAAGAGGTAGAGAAGAAGTTTTGGGTCTTGCTTAGAGTGTCGGGTATCCAAGTTCTTTTTATTTTGTTTTTATTTTATTTACAATGGTATTCGATATGATTTATTTAGAACACTTTTTAAGAAAAAAAATTTTAGGCATAACATGCCTCTTAAAATTCCATTAAGCTATACAATTTCACACATCTCACAAGTGGTCATTCAACACTCGGCCGAAGATGTATAAGTGAAACGTTCGGTCTCGGTGTGGAACTTACTCCTACCATAGGCTTGACAAGCAATCAAACCTCCTCCTTTTTGACATAATCTTTGTAATATCAAGAGGAATTTAAAGGGTAGGTTTTGGCTAAGGGTATGGATTTTTGTTGGGAAAGTGGTGAAATATGTAAAAATGTCGGTTTTCTTTTGAAAAAAATATTTATTTGTGACTTTGATACAAACAATACGATTTATAAACTTTAAGAAAGATTTTTAGGACTAGCTTAATTATTTCGAGCAACTAAGGATCTTTTTTTATAGAGTAAATATACACAAGACAACAAAGTCACTTTTTACATTTTTCAAAAGAACCGAATTTTTACAAAAAATAAAGGGTGTAAAAGTAAAAAAGGTTTATGGGTGATGGGTGGTTCTTGCAAAGTGTATTTTGCGGGTTTTGAAACGAAAGGATTAGGCTCAAAGGGGTTAACTAGGTGATTTTTGGTTTTTTTTTTTTTGGGGGGGGGGGGGGGGGGAGGGGGATATCAAAAAGAAAAGTAAGGTTTAAATGAAAAGGTTTATAGTCCTAATGTCTTAATCATTTACTTACTTGAATTAGTCGGTAATGACCGAGAATGCACTGTCTTGGCAAGTTGTAGATACGTAGAACCAGACGGGCTACCACACAAGAAATGAAAAGTGAGCATTTAATAAAGATATAGTATTGTATGCTCGGTAAAGGCTCAAACTCACTATATGTGGAAAAAGGGTTAAAAAGTGTGAAAATGTATATATAATCAAATTTTAAAAGGATTGTCATGCCTTTTATTAATTTTTCTCATATTTGTGGGAAATGGGTTAACTCACTATAAGTTACCTTCACACCGTCAAGCACACAAACCTTGCGAGTATCGGTCATAGTGTAGACCGGGTGTAATTCAGGGTTGGATTGTTTATGCGATTGATCACCCATGGTGGAGGGAGGGGAAAGTGATAAAGTATCATGCTAGGATCGAAAAGTACTTGAAAGAGCAAACTGTGTTGTCGATTGTAGGATGCGAACAAGCTTAAGGTTTTCAGAGGTGAGATTCGCGCTTTGATACCATTAAAAGGTATGAATCGTTCAATCAATCTTCTATTCATAAAGTACTCAATATGTACTGATGCGTGTGTAGCATTATATAATTTTATATATATATATTTGTAGCCCTTTTTTAACACTTTAGTCAAGTTTTAAATTTATAAAACACGATATTCTACTAACACTAAACACACAAATGGGCAAGTGCACCCATCGTGAGCGTAGTATAGCGTTGGTAAGATACCGAGGTCATCCAAGGACACAAGAGCTTTTAGTACCGGTTTATCCTCAACGTCTAATCAAATCAAAATTTTGGAAAAAGGTTTAAACATGAACTTAAAAACTAAAAATGCTGAAAATAAAAATAAAAACATATAGACAAGATGAATCACTTGGAACCGACTCGCCTTTAGTGTAACCTTTGATGTTTTCCGCACTTTTGCACTTTTTAAGAGATTATCTTAGTTATAGTAGTAGGCCCCTCTTTTGAAGGTGACGTTACCCTAAACCCAGTAGTTTGAGTCAGCAAGGATACAATCCTAAAGGGTTGGAATATTGAAAGATAATTAATTAAGTTATTAATGCGTAATGTGGTAGGCCCCTCTTTTGAAGGTGACGTTACCCTCGGCTAAGTGCTTTGAGTCAGCAGTGATACAATCCCAAATAGCCGGGTTAATGAATTAATAGTAGTTTACATATGAGGGGATCAAGCCATCCGCACCCCCGCCATCCAATACCAGTGGGTATTGAAGGAGGTCCTAGTAAGCTTGACCCAGGTCCTTGCAGGATCTATACACTGAACAAGGCAAGAACCTTACCAAACCATTCCCTTAACCCCCGACCAGATAGCCAACATATCTCTATATAGATCGTAGAGATATGAATGGTGTAAATCTTTTATTTTATATAGACAGTAAAATAACGCCAAGAAACCACAGACAAATGATAAGGAAGTTTCACCTTCAACATAAGAAACTAGTTATTAAAGTCATTAATACAAAACCAAATAAAAAGTGCGAAAAGATTAAAAAACAAAAGTATTACACTAAATGCTTGTCTTCACCAAGTGATGTAAGAGACTTAGGCAAACATGGCCTTTGATTGTCAAGAACTCTTACTATCAATCTTGGATCCCGAGACTACTACACACACTCTATGATGGATGATGGATGATGGTGGTGGATGTGGGTGTTGTGATGGTGGTGGAGTGTGGGTGAAGTGGGAGAGAGGTGGTTTGCCAAGGGATGCCTTTGAAGTGAACCAAGCATCCCTATTTATAGCCTGCACAGAAGCCCGGACACGGCCCCGTGTCCGGTGGGCACGGCCCCGTGTCCATCTACTTTCTCTTTCTTCATTAATTGCAGTTTGTCTGTCTTAGCTCCACACGCCCCCGTGTCCGCTGGGCACAGCCCCGTGTGCAGAAGCGTATCTGTACTATCAAGATTTGCTTAGATTCTACGAATCTTAGCGTTGACCACGGCCGTGTTGAGCTGGGCACGCCCCCGTGTTGGGAAATAGAAGCTTCTACAACTTTGTCTTTTCTGCAGACACCTGAGCACGCCCCCGTGTCCGCTGGGCATGAGGCATGTTCAGCCTTCTGGTCTTTTTATTTTTGCTTGGGAAGATGCTGTCGAGGGGTCGGGCATGCCACGTTTATTCCTTTTCTTGTAAGTATGTTAGATTTTGCTGCATATTTGATTCTTTTGTTCATTTACGCTCATTTTATCCTGAAAATACAAATGGAAGACAAAAGCACACTTTTTCCAACATTAGTACTAAAAAAGGGTTAGTTTTATGCCTCATTTGATGTAATTTATATGTTGCATTTTACACACATCAAATACCCCCACACTTGAATCTTTGCTTGTCCTCAAGCAAAACTCTTTTTAATGTGGCTTACACACCCAAATGGAATGGGTAGAAGAGAAGTTTTGGGCTTGTCTTGAGTGTCGGGAATCCAAGATCTTTATTAGGCTTTATTTTTATGTTATTTACAATCCTATTCGTTATGATTTATTTAGAACGTTTCATAAGAGAAATTACTTATTTGGGCATAACATGCCTCTTTAAAATTCCATTTATATACAAGTTCACATCCCTCACGGGAGATCACTCAACACTCGGCCGAAGATGTATTTTTATGAAACACTCGAGACCGGCATGGAACTTACTTCTACCATATGCTTGCCAAGCAATCAATCATCCTCCTTTTTAACTAAAATCCTTTGTAAATATCAAGAGGACTTGGGGAAGGGTTAGGCTTTGGGTTAAAGGTAGGTGGTAATTGGTTAGTGGTTAGTAGAAAGGGCGAAAGGCGTAAAAAGCATCGGTTTTCGTAAAACTTTTTATTTTTGTGACTATTTATTCAAACGAAGCATTTTCAAACAAATTTTCTTTTGGGGAACGTGTTTGTTTATTGCTATACTTCATATAATTTTTTTTCTTTTTTCGATAAGGAATGTCACATGGAAACCGAGCTTTTTACTAAAATAAAGGGTTTAAAATAAAAAGGGTTTTTTTGGTGGGTAAAGGGTGTGTGTTTTGTGGGTTTAGAAATGGAAAGGTTTAGGCTCAAAGGGGTTAACTAGGGGGATTTTGGGTAGGTGAAAAAAAAGAAAATAATGGTGTTGAAAAGAAAAAAAGGGTTAGTCCTAATGCCTCCATCATTTACTTACTTGGGTTTAAGTTGATAAGGACCAGGAATGCATCGTTATGGCAAGTTCTAGAGTCGTAAGAAACCAAGCGGCTATTCACACAAGAAACGAAATATGAGCATTTAGTTTAAAGATGTATATTTGTAAGCTCAATAAAGGCTCAAAACTCACTTTTTTGTGGGAATGGGGTTTTAATGTGATCAAGTATATATAATCAAATTTTAACTAGATTTGTCATGCCGTTTCATAATTTTCTTATGTTGGTTTCTTTTTATCACGACGCTATCGGTTGTAAATTTGTAAAAATATAACCTTTTTAGAACTTGTTATTTCCAACTTATACCAAGACAAGTAAAAAAAATGAAAAGTTTTTTTTTTTTTTAAATTTGGGGTGTTTAGCGGTTCCAATAGAGTTTTGTGTAAGGCTTGTAATTAGGACTTGCAAAATTCAAAGTTTTAGCATCCCCCCACACTTAAATTACACATTGTCCTCAATGTGTGTCCCAAAAATAAGTTTTTAGGTTGATTGAATGTGTAAAAAGGTGTCAAAAAGCAAAATTTTATGTTACTGGGCATCTGGACAAGGCCCCGTGTCGGATGAGCACGACCCCGTGGTCAGATTGCTAGTAACGAGAACTTACAGAAGGTGGACAAGGGGGCGTGTCTGGTGAACACGACCCCGTGTTGGGCACAACTTAAACAGTAATCTGCAGAATTTGAACAAACAGCATGTCTGGGTGGTGGACACGGGGGCGTGCCGGCTGGGCACGACCCCGTGTGGACAAACTGCAATCATTTAAAACAGGTTTCGGCTTTCGGTTCTGCTGTCCCGGCTTTAGTATCACGAATATTTAGTGCTTTAAGCCTCGTAGGTACCTGTTTTACTAATAAATACCACACCAAACAATAACAAGCATCCTAATTTACCAAAGTTTCATCATCCACATCACAAAATAAAAAAGAAAAGAAATGCAGAAAATTAAAAAGTGTTAAGAGAAGTAAATTGTTCAACAAGTGGCACGCAGGCCATGCAACTGTTTGCGAGAGATAAAGGGTTAACCTGTTAGACCTTCAACCGTGTGATGCTACCTCCACTCCTCCAGCTCAATCCATGTCCTCATCGTCATCATCATCATCCCCTCCGTGGCCCGCCATATACTCCTAGATGTTCCCAATATCATCCTGCATGTCGGAGATATTTCTTTCTATCACTCCGACCCGGGCGTATGTGTTGCTGGCCATGTTGTAGGTGTTCCTGGTGCACATAATATTTTCCTGTAATAAATCATGTAAGCTTTGAAAGTTAGGAAAACCACCTCCTTGAGAGAAGGATTGACCAGGATCACCATGGGGCTGGTAGTGGTATTGGGGAGGAGGACGGATGTGCGGAGCGTGTAGGACGAGATCTTCTTGAGGGTTCCATGCATGCCCTTGAACTGTTTGAAATCTGATCGTCTTGTCATCCGCTTTGTTGATTAAGTTCATGGAGCGGTAAATGACAAGGTCCACTTTTACCGACCACGGGCCCTTTTGAAAGGACCTCGACATCCTTGGCACAAAGTGTTTGAAAAGGCGGTATATCCACCCTCCAAAAAGGATAGGAATAGGGGGAGTAGCAAGTTGGTTCAAGTGTATGTTACGGAGTAGCAGGTATGGAACATCGAGGTTAATACGGTTGTGAATGCAATGGAGGACTAGTAGATCACGCAACCCTACAACACCACCACTGTCGTGTCTCTGGCAGAGAGAGTAGCTGAGGACCCTGTGGATGTAGCGGTAGAGAGGGTCCCTCAACATTGTGCTCTTAATTCGGCTCGGGTTATAGTGGTCCTCCCCGATCTGAGCCCAAGCAGCTTGGCATTGATTTTCTGGAAGCTCGCGGAGACCGCCAGTGTTCTCTTCCTCTCCAGCATCCTCTTCCGAGTACAACCCGACAATTGCCCCAAATTGTGCGATTGAGATTGAGTACATAACCCCTGCACAACGGAACTCTACCCCCTCATTGTCAAACGGGTCCGCTCTTGTCTTGAAGACAAACGTGCTGTAAAATTCCATGTTGTATTCATGAACGGAGTGAAGCCGAGTGCAAAGAGCCGCTCGTAGTGGGCAGGTAACAATGTTGTTGAAGCGGTCTATTTGGTTCACTGCTTCAAGAGTGTCCATGCACACCTGTCAGGGATTTTCTTCGGGCCTAGTTCTTAGCACCTCATATCACGCATGAGCAGCCAACTCACTTGCGTTGAATCTGGTAAATTTCTTGGCCATCTGAAAGAAAACACCAAACAATTAGAACGAAATAGTGAAATTTTCGAAGAAAACTGAAATCAGTCAGCTGAACACGACCCCGTGTTCAGCGGACACGCTCCATGTTCGCCTGAAATCGGCTGGACACGCCCTCGTGCTCGCTGGGCACGACCCCGTGTCCAGGTGTCTGTTTCCCAAAAATCTCATTTTTTGACCCGGTCCCGAAAACTTGAAAATTTTTGGTCCAGTAGGGGCGGTTTTCCTCGAAAATGAAACCCCAAGTGCCGTTTTTCCCCAAAACAAACCGTTTACCTCTTCAATTTCATCTTTTTCGGTTCAAAAACAAGGGTTTGAGGTTTTTATGAGAAATCGGGCAAATCTACAAACAAGACAAGTTGATTTACTTCCTATAACATGTATCTATACTAATGCTAACAGATCTAAGCAAAAATTTGAGGTTTGATTCGGTTCAAGTTGAAGAACCCTAGATTTTTCCCCAAATATTGATGTTAAACTACATGCAAGTACTTAAACTAACTAATTATAAGGATAGAATCATACCTTGACGTTGTTAAAAGAAGGGGAAACGTTGAAATCTTCGGAAAATTTCGCCTGAACCAGAGAGTTCTTGGGGAAACGGGGCGTGTTAAATGAGAAAGTGAAAGAAAAAGGGGTTTTATCCCCGACAGTTGCGCGGACACGGCCCCGTGGGCGGGCAAATAATTTTTTTTAAGTGCTCGTGTGAGTGCCCCTGTTTTCCGAAACTTGGTTTTATAAATCTTACAGATTTAAATGCTTTCCCGATATTCGTAACTTACAAGGTATGATGTTGATGCTTGAACCTTCGTTTCATTCTTCGGTCGCTTGAAGCGAGATTTCCTCCTCTTCATCCTCAATAAATCCTTGATAGAGCTTTAGCCGTTGGCCATTGACTTTGAATGGGATTCCATTCCGAGATTTAATTTCAACCGCACCGTGTGGGAAAATATGGGTGATGGAAAAAGGTCCCGACCACCTAGACTTTAATTTACCAGGAAATAATCGAAGTTGTGAATTAAACAATAGAACTTGATCCCCTACCCGAAATTCATTTGGTTTAATGTGTTTATCATGCAAATTTTTCATTCTTTCCTTATAAATTTCGGAGTTAGAGTATGCATAATTCCTTAATTCGTCTAATTTATTTAATTGGCAAAATCGATTTTTACCGGCAATTTCTAAGTCTAAGTTTACATTTTTAATTGCTCAATAGGCCTTGTGTGCTATTTCTACCGGCAAATGACATTTTTTTCCATAGACAAGCTTATATGGGGTTGTTCCTATTATTGTTTTATATACTGTTCGAAAAGCCCATAAAGCATCGTCTAATTTATCGGCCCATTCTTTTTTATTTAACCCTACGTTTTTTCAAGTATTCTTTTTAAACCTCGATTAGTCACTTCGGCTTGTCCATTTGTTTGAGGATGATATGCCGTTGAGACCCGGTGATAGACCCCATACCTTGTTAAAAAAAATTCAAGTTGATGGTTACAAAAATGGGTACCTCTATCACTTATTAATGCTTTTGGTGTTCCAAAACGAGAGAATAATCGTTTCAGAAATCTTACCACGACTCTTCCATCGTTTGTTGGAAGTGCCTCGGCCTCGGCCCATTTAGACAAGTAATCTACAGCCACAAGTATATATTTGTTTCCTTTTGACGGTGGGAAAGGTCCCATAAAGTCGAGTCCCCACACATCAAAAAATTTCACAAACAAGAATGCCATTTTGTGGCATTTCGTTTTTGGAAGAAATATTACCTGATCTTTTGCAAGCGTCACATGTCTTGATAAGACTTTGAGCGTCTTTGTAAATGGTTGGCCAATAAAATCCTGAATCAAATACCTTTCGTGCGGTACTAGCGGCACCATGATATCCTCCGTATGGACCTTCATGACAATGGCGGAGAATTCTTCTTGCTTCACTACCATGTACGCATCGACGGATGAGTTGGTCAGCACACATTTTGAAAAGGTAAGGATCTTCCAAAAAATAATGCTTTACATTAGCAAAGAATTTCTTTCTTTGATGATGTGGCCATCATTTTGCGACTATACCGCTAGCTAGGTAGTTAGCATAGTCGGCGTACCATGGATCTTCTCGGTACTCCACCATTTCCAGGGACTCCGTTGGGAATTTTTCATTGATTTGCTCATCCCTAGTTGCCTCCAAAGCTGGATCTTCCAAGCGAGAAAGATGATCTGCTGCGGTGTTTTATGCTCCTCTTTTATCTTTTATTTCAATGTCAAATTCTTGGAGGAGTAGAATCCACCAAATTAAACGTGGTTTAGCATCCTATTTCTTAAAGAGATATCAAATGGCTGCATGGTCTATATAAACAATCATTTTAGAAAGAACAAGATAAGAACGAAATTTATCAAAAGCAAATACCACGGCTAGTAATTCTTTTTCTGTTGTTGTGTAATTTTCTTGTGCATCATTAAGTGTTTTACTAGCGTAATAAATTGAGTGAAAATGCTTATCTTTTCTTTGTCCCAAGATGGCTCCAACTGCAAAGTCACTTGCATCACACATGATTTCGAAAGGTAGTTTCCAATCAGGCGCTATCATGATAGGTGCATTGACTAGCATTTCTTTTAGTGTTAGAAATGCATGATTGCAATCCTTGTCAAAGATGAAAGGGGCATCTTTTTCAAGTAATTTTGTTAGAGGTCTTGAGATTTTAGAAAAGTCTTTGATAAATCGTCTATAAAATCCGGCATGCCCTAGGAAACTTCTGATAGCTCTAACGGAGGATGGGGGTGGTAATCGAGAAATAGTGTATATTTTTGCTCGATCAACCTCAATTCCTTCGCTTGAGATTTTGTGACCGAGTACTATTCCCTCCGTTACCATGAAATGGCATTTTTCCCAGTTAAGGCGAGGTTAGTTTCCTCACATCGGGATAGCATTCGTTCAAGGTTATCGAGGCATTGGTCGTATGAATCTCCAAAGATAGAAAAGTCATCCATGAAGACTTCCATTGTATTTTCTATCATGTCATGGAAGATGGCCACCATGCAACGTTGGAAGGTTGCGGGGGCATTACATAGACCAAAAGGCATGCGTCAATAAGCAAAAGTTCCGTAGGGACATGTGAATGTTGTCTTTTCTTGGTCTTCGGGTGCTATCGGTATTTGAAAGTAACCTGAAAACCCATCTAAGAAACAATAAAATTTGTAACCGGGTAATCTTTCTAGCATTTGATCAATAAAAGGTAAAGGAAAGTGATCTTTCCTTGTTGCCTCATGTAATCTACGATAATCTATACATACTCTCCATCCTGTGACGGTTCTTGTTGGTATCAATTCATTTTTCTCGTTAGTTACTACCGTCATACCTCCTTTCTTTGGAACTACTTGGACGGGACTTACCCAAGGACTATCAGAAATTGGGTAGATGAGTCCGGCGTCAAGTAACTTGATGACTTCATTTTTAACCACTTCTTGGACATTTGGATTTACTCTACGTTGTGGTTGTATTATCGATTTATAGTCATCATTTATTAAAATTTTGTGCGTGCACATGGAAGGACTTATTCCTTTAATATCTACAAGCTTCCAAGCGATCGCGTTTTTGTGTTTTTTCAAAAGTGTAATTAATTTTTCCTTTTCTATACTAATTAATTTTGATGAAATAATTACAGGTGATTTACCATCTTTGTCTAGAAAAGCATATTCCAAACCTTTTGGAAGTTCTTTGAGCTCAAGAGGTGGGTCTTTAGGAGACTCCTTATTTGGTTGCTCATTTTGATCAAGAACTACAAAGGTTTGTTCTATGGCGACCTCTTCTTCAACAAAGTGGTCAATTTCTTCTCTTGTATCGGGTGGTTCATCTTCATCTTCAATTAGGGGGTCATTATTTCCGAATGGATATTTCATTGAACGCTCAAGATCGACACTTTTTTTTAAATGCCCCTAATTGAATAGATAGATTGTTGTACTTCCGATTTTTCAAGGCTTCGTGGGTTTTTACAAAAGGTCGTCCCAACACTAGAGGAGCGTCATCAAGGATGACAAAGTCGGTTGGGATTACCATTTGATTTGTTTGGACCAAGATATCCTCAACTACCCCTATTGATTTTATTATTTTCCGATTAGATAGAAAAATGGGTATTTGAAATGGAGAAAAATCACCAATACTTAATTTTTCAAAAATATAGTTTGGCATTATATTAACACAAAGATCTTTATCAATTGTAATATTACTAATAAAGGAATTTTGAAAAAAAACATGGAACAAGTGTAATGTTAATTTCAAATGGATCTTCTTTTATTAGCGTAGTTTGATCATTTGTTAACTTAATGCTTACCGTTTCGTCAATTTTAGTGTTAGAGTTTAACTCTTTTAAAAACTTTGCATGAGTGGGTACTAAACAATGATTTTCGAAAGAAGGTAACAAGAGATTAATTTCTTTAAAATTAGACTCTTCTTGAATTATAATGTTGTCAGACTCACCTTTTTTGTTGTTTAACTCATGTGTCGGCTTTTCACTTACTTGCTCTTCCATTTTTACATTTTCAACTATCTTTTCTTTATTACAAGTTAATTCTTCCCTTGCGCGGGATTTATCTTCTCTTGCGCGGGATTCTTTTATGCAGCGCTCGATAGTTTTAATGTGTTCTATTATCTTATCAGCTATGTGGGTGATAGAGTAAGGATCTGGATCCTCAAAGCTTGAATTCGAAAGTTCGATCCTTGGTTCCTCATAATGCTCATATGAGGTAGATGGTTCACACCATTGTTCCTCATTGTAAGTATTTGATGGATAAGGGTCGTAACCTTGTTCTTCATAATACTCGTATGAGGTGGGTTGTTCACGCCATGGTTCCTCATAGTAAGTATATGAAGGTGGAGACTCATATCTTGGTTCCTCAAAGTATGAGTATGAAGGCTCATACCTTGGTTTATCAAAATATGAGTATGAGGGAGAAGGTTCATACCTTGGGTCTTCATAGGGTGTGTATGAAGTGGACGGCTCGTACATGGGCTCCTCATAGTAGTTGTATGAAGTGGATGGTTCAAAGAGGTCACAATATTGTACCGAGTGAGGGTTACCACAAATGGTGCAATAGTCTTCCCTATAATCATCCTCCTCATAGTGGTAGTTGTAATCTCCTGAGTATTGATCCATAAGAATCACTCAGCAGACCACAATAGAGTCTCGGGACCAGAAGACTAAAATAAGGGGTGTAAAAGTAAAAATGGTTTATGGGTGATGGGTGGTTCTTGCAAAGTGTATTTTGCAGGTTTTGAAACGAAAGGTTTAGGCTCAAAGGGGTTAACTAGGTGATTTTTTTTTTTTTTTTTTTGTGGTGGGGGGGGGGGGGAGGGTTATCAAAAAGAAAAGTAAGGTTTAAATGAAAAGGTTTATAGTCCTAATGTCTTAATCATTTACTTACTTGGATTAGTTGGTAATGACCGAGAACGCACTGTCTTGGCAAGTTGTAGATACGTAGAACCATACGGGCTACCACACAAGAAGTGAAAAGTGAGCATTTAATAAAGATATAGTATTGTATGCTCGGTAAAGGCTCAAACTCAATATATATGAAAAAAGGGTTAAAAAGTGTGAAAATGTATATACAATCAAATTTTAAAAGGATTGTCATGCCTTTTATTAATTTTTCTTATATTTGTGGGAAAAGGGTTAACTCACTATAAGTTACCTTCACACCGTCAAGCACACAAACTTTGCGAGTATCGGTCATAGTGTAGACCGGGTGTAGTTCAGGGTTGGATTGTTTATGCGATTGATCACCCATGGTGGAAGGAGGGGAAAGTGATAAAGTATCATGCTAGGATCGAAAAGTACTTGAAAGAGCAAACTGTGTGGTCGATTGTAGGATGCAAACAAGCTTAAGGTTTTCAGAGGTGAGATTCGCGCTTTGATACCATGAAAAGGTATGAATCGTTCAATCAATCTTCTATTCATAAAGTACTCAATATGTACTGATGCGTGCGTAGCGTTATATAATTTTGTATACATATTTGTAGCCTTTTTTAACACTTTAGTCAAGATTTAAATTTATAAAACACGATATTCTACTAACACTAAACACACATATGGGCAAGTGCAACCATCGTGAGCGTAGTATAGCGTTGGTAAGATACCGAGGTCGTCCAAGGACACAAGAGCTTTTAGTACCGGTTTATCCTCAACGTCTAATCAAATCAAAATTTTGGAAAAAGGTTTAAACATGAAAATAAAAACTAAAAATGCTGAAAATAAAAATAAAATAAAAACAGATAGACAAGATGAATCACTTGGATCCGACTCGCTTTTAGTGTAACCTTTGATGTTTTCCGCACTTTTGCACTTTTTAAGAGATTATCTTAGTTATAGTAGTTGGCCCCTCTTTTGAAGGTGATGTTACCCTCAACCTAGTAGTTTGAGTCAGCAATGATACAATCCTAAAGGGTTGGAATATTTAAAGATAATTAATTAAGTTATTAATGCGTAATGTGGTAGGCCCCTCTTTTGAAGGCGACGTTATCCTCGGCTAAGTGGTTTGAGTCAGCAGGGATACAATCCCAAATAGCCGGGTTAATGTATTAATAGTAGTTTACATATGAGGGGATCAAGCCATTCGTACCCCCGCCATCCAATACCAGTGGGTATTGAAGGAGGTCATAGTAAGCTTGACCCGGGTCCTTGCAGGATCTATACACTAAACAAGGCAAGAACCTTACCAAACCATTCCCTTAACCCCCGACCAGGTAGCCAACATATCTCTATATAGACCGTAGAGATATGAATGGTGTAAATTTTTTATTTTATATAGACAGTAAAATAACGCTAAGACACCACGAACAAATGATAAGGAAGTTTCACCTTCAACATAAGAAACTAGTTATTAAAGTCATTAATATAAAACCAAATAAAAAGTGCGAAAAGATTAAAAAACAAAAGTATTACACTAAATGCTTGTCTTCACCAAGTGATGTAAGAGACTTTGGCAAACATGGCCTTTGATTGTCAAGAACTCTTACTATCAATCTTGGATCCCGAGACTACTACACACACTCTTTGATGGATGATGGATGATGGTGGTGGAGTGTTGTGATGGTGGTGGAGTGTGGGTGAAGTGGGAGAGAGGTGGTTTGCCAAGGGATGCCTTTGAAGTGAACCAAGCACCCCTATTTATAGCCTGCACAGAAGCCCGGACACGGCCATGTGTCCGGTGGGCACGGCTCCGTGTCCATCCACTTTCTCTTTCTTCATTAATTGCAGTTTGTCTGTATTAGCTCCACACGCCCCCGTGTCCACTGGGCACGGCCCCATGTGAAGAAGCGTATCTGTACTATCAAGATTTGTTTGGATTCGGCGAATCTTAGCGTTGACCACGGCCGTGTTGAGCTGGGCAAGCCCCCGTGTTGGGAAATAGAAGCTTCTACAACTTTGTCTTTTCTGCAGACAACTGAGCACGCCCCCGTGTCCGCTGGGCACGGGGCATGTTCAGCCTTCTGGTCTCTTTGTTTTTGCTTGGGAAGATGTTGTCAAGGGGTCGGGCATGCCATGTTTATTCCTTTTCTTGTAATTATGTTAGATTTTGCTGCATATTTGCTTGTTTTGTTCATTTACGCTCATTTTATCATGAAAATACAAAAGGAAGACAAAAGCACACTTTTTCCAACATTAGTACTAAAAAAGGGTTAGTTTTATGGCTCATTTGATGTAATTTATATGTTGTATTTTACACACATCAGTACCAAAGTCTACCAACTACTTTCCTATTGTACAAGAGTTTGACTAGGAACTATAAAAGGAAATAGCAAATTATTGAAGATGGAAACATACAAATAAATTATATACATAAATAGTGTGGCGTTAGACTATGGGGGGCGTGGTTCACTTTCCTCCATGTCCACCTCAGCGCCACATCACCCTCCCTTTCCACCTCATCACCATCTCCCAAACATGGGGTGTGATTCCCCTTTCTTCCCCTTCCATTTTTTTTATTTTTATTTTTTAATATCAAAATTCTTAAAAATATAAAAAAGTTTTAATTAATTAAAAATAAAATTACTTATCCTAGAAAAAAAAGACATAGTTAAAAAAATTACTTAAAAATAAAACAAACTAAAGCATACTTTCACTTCCTTCTAGCCATTTCTTCGCGATTTTGTCTTTCATCCTTGAGAGCACCGCACGGTCTCTTTCGAGTACGCTTTCGATGTCGGTTCTTATTAGTCGGAACTCTTCAACTTCTTGGTTTTGTATATCAAATTCGAGACGCCTCCAATCAAACTCAAGTCTTTCTCTTTCCCACGCCGCCGCTTCTTCATTTTCCCTCTCTTTCTTTTTGTACCTATCCTCTTGCACTCCCATAAAGTGGTTGAATTTTTTGTAAAATTATATCAAGTTTAGACACATCACTCGAGCTCGTTCCCTTTGAACCCGAAGCCTTTTTAGCGGCCGTTTTTTAGCGCGATCCCTTCTAGTTGGTTGCTCTGGTTCAGGAGTTGGAGCTTCATCTTCGAGCTCGGGGTCATCGTTTATATTGATAGCATAACGCGTATCCAAACCACCCGCACTATAACTCCCGACACACTTTTTTTCGATCTTTTCGCTTCAGAAACCTCATTAGGCACCACCTTCCACTTCTCACATTTTCTCAATATTTCATACTGCCTCATGTAATTCCACGGCCTGTGTTTCGCGTTGTATCTCTCAACCGCCAACGCCAAAATAGTTGTATCATCTTCACAACTTTTAAGATTGTTCCATGCATGTTGAAAAATACCCCCAAACAAACCAATTTTATGGTTCATCTCTCTAAATTTTGAACTAACAGATTGGACTAATCATTATGGCTCGCGTTGTACCAACTTAAAAAATTCTTTACAAACTTGGTTGTAAAAGCCATCACGTTTTCGTTTGTTTGCTACAAATGAAAATTTAAAAATATGATAATTATTTAGAAACCAAATACAAATACAAATACTAATTTTAATTTTTTATTTACAAACAAATTTTAAAAATATACCTAAAATCGGATCGCTAGAAGCTTTCCAGGGTCCAAGGAATGCTTTTCGCCCTCCCGCTTCCTTTTTCTTGATCTCTTAGAGCGCGTTTTTTCCCTTCTTAGTGTTCATGGTTTGTGGTTGCGTTTCGGGTATGACATCATCATCTGCGACTAAAGAAACGAAATCGTGCTCAGGTGCGGTTTGAGTGAACGCTTGTAACAGCGGCATTTGTACGCCTTGCGATTGCATTTGCATTTGCATAGCATGGTGGTGTTGTTGGTATTGCATTTGCCAACAGTTTTGAGATTGACTAAAACCGCCAAACGAAAACGGGTCCATCAGTGTCGTGTTGTATGCAAGTGGGGGTTGGGTCGAGGGAGTAGCGGCAGGGGCGGATTTAGCATGGTTCCATGGGTTCCCAGGAACCCATTTGATTCGAAGAAAATGGAAAAAATTAGTGTAAACCTTGTATGATTTGGGAAAAAATAATGAAAATTAGTGAAAAACTACCAAAAGGAACCCAGTGGAATCCGACCCTGGATCCGCCACTCGTAGCGGGTGTGTTGGGAAAGCATATGGACGGGTTCGGTCGGCTCGGGTCCATGTTTTTTTGGATGTTGAAAATGGAATGAGATTTGCTATTCAAAAAGAAAAAAGAAAGAAAGAAAACTCTATACCAACTAACATTCGTGTTACACGACCCTTGAAGACGAAATGAAATCTATTCATGTAAAAAATTTCAACGTGTAGAAAATAGAAATATACCCAAAAATGTAGGAAAAAGGAGTGAATACGAGATCTCCATTTTTGATTGACCCTCACCCCAAACATAAAGAATGAAACAACCAACCACCACCTTTTCACTCCCTCAATTTCCCCTTATTTCAATTATTATGGCATGACTTGTAATATTTTTCATATTATTATTATTAATGTTGAATTACCATTTCACAGATTGATCAAATGCGAATCTGAATTGGATGATGCCTAATTCCAAATCCAATATGGTTGATTCCAAGAACAACAACAACAACAATCATGAATTGAAACACAATAATTCAACCATTACCAAAAACAACTACAACAACAATTCTGAGGATGATTCAAAAACACACGCTCATGCTTCCGCGCAGGTTTCAAATTATCTGTTTATTCCGTTATTAACGTATTGTGTTTTTTGAACGTCATGTTTTAGTTATACTGTAGTTTTGGGATTTAGGGAATTCAGCTCATATATGTTGGGCTCGAGCTCGAGTCAGCTCGTTTATTTTTTATTTTTATTTTGTATTTGTTACACTTGTTATGTATATATAAACAACAAATAATGTTTTTAACATTCATTTCGAATTTAAAAGTTGCATAATTTTTAATTTATATGTATTAAAATTTGGGTTATCATCTATATACATATGGATATAAGTTTTTGGTTTTAGTATAAACAAGCCAAACCAGCGAACCAATTATTGAGCGAGCTTAGCTAGTTAGCGTGACTCAGGCTTGGCTCATTTATAAACCAAGGAATCGATTTTGAGTGCGAGCTTTCTGAACAGCCCTATACGTAATGAAAAACTGATTATTGTGGGATTTAAAAGAAGATTATCTGTTAGTAAGTTGTTCTTTTGATCTAGGGAGATGGTGGTGGTGGTGGTACATTGTCTCCTCATGGGGCGGCTCAGCCATCCGAGGCCGATCATTGTCTAAATGGCAACAAGGTTTTTCTTTATTCATTAACTAGCTTCCATGTATATTTTTCTTACTAAAAATGATATTGATCATGATGCATATTCAACACCAATAAAATTTCCATTAGTAAAACATGCTGTAAAGAATGCACATATATGTAGACCACTAATATTGATTTGTACACCATCTTGTTGGTGTGATGTTGTACTTAATGTTTTTGGAGTTCATCTCATGAAAATGTGCAATGATGAATTGCTCTCTCTCATGATTTGGGTCTTCTGTCAATCCCCATTTGATCTCTGTAATTATTGATTTGCAGGTGCACAAGAGTGGACCACTATTTCTTTCATCAAAAGGTGTGTTACTTTCATCACCTTGTGCTTAACAAGTGTTCCAATCCATTGCTAGTTTTTCCCTATGGGTTGTTGTTGTTGTCATCTTGTGTGTTTGTAAGTTTGGGTAATAATGCACTATCTCATTGGTTTTTTTACTAACACAAACGAAACATGTTACCGAACGTTCACAAACATAAATGAACGAAATTTCTTTGTTCATGTTCATTCATTTATTAAACGAACGAACACAAACGAACTTCCCGCCGAAGGGTTCACGAACCGTTCGCTGAAGGTTCGGTTTGTTTGCAGCAGTTACATCGCCAGGAAACCGGCTACCTGCTGACAACGTTGAACATTACCTAAAATCGAATTCTGAAAGTCTAAAGGTTTTTCCAACAGAAACAAAGTTGGACACCCGAAATAAAATTTGACCATAGTCATGTTACCACTGAATACATCCTGTTCTCATCTTGTATGTAACATTGTTTGGATCCCTGCCAACGAGTCATGTGTGATGAAAATCTGTTTGTTTTCAGTTTCTTACTATACATAATTGACCCATAAGAAAAAAAAAACATTATAAACTACAATGTTCATAGAAATAACACTTGCTTTGTAGTTTGTACATCAATTATGATTATCTGAATTATATTCTTTACTTTTCCAAGTTATAAATCCTAGATCATGAAGCCGATTGTTTATCATTCTAAAGGCTCATTATACTTTCCCAGAAGTCCCTAATTATGCTTGTTACCAGGGATCGGCTGGACCTCCTGGAAGAAAAGGTGGTTTGTGCTGACACATACCTCGTTGGTTTTCTATCGAAGTGATCCCGTAAGTTGCATATTTTTGTCCTCATCTGTTTAGTTTGAGAAAAAAAATGTAATTTTTGTTAGTTGTCTAAGGAAATAGTTCTGTTTTTTGAAATATGTATGCATAATGCATCACTAAAAATATTGAAGGGCCATTCATAGTTTTTATTTGTTAATGCTCAGAATGCTGCTCCTCAAAAGGGATGTGAGGCGAATCTAACCCTTGGTGGCATAGACCTTAACAGTTCAGGCAGGTTAGCTTGCTTTCCTTAAGTGTTATATATATACATACATGCACACACACATATATATCACAATAATTTTTTTCTGATTTTTAGTTTTCCTCTTCTTACCAGCTGTCTTTTTTTTTTTTTTTTTTTTTTTGTATTTCAGTGTGGTCGTTAAAGCAGATAAGAAACTATTGACAGTTTCATTTCCCGACAGTCGTGATGGGAGAGCTTTTACTCTTAAGGTGTTATTTTATATCGGTCCTTATAATGCAGTAGCCATAACCATTATACGTTCTTGTTCTGTTTTCTCTTAAAAACGTATTCCAAGTTCAATCTATTAGCGTTAAAAATGATACCAGAATCTTTATTTTTTTTTAACAACAATTTTTTACACCTAAATACCACCTAACCTTGCACTTTCAAGTATTCTCTAAGTGGGGTGCAATGAATTAAAATTTTACGCCCCCGAATTGTTAGCCGGCCAATAAAAGATTTGCGCGAAAAAGAAAACACAACAAGGTGTCAGATATTGTCATCTAATATGTATCAGTCTAATGATTAGTTATAACTAATTAGACAGTTTTTTTCCTTAGTAAATCTGATTTGACTGTTTGTTCATAACTACTACTGGTTACTGACTTCTATTATCACAGGCTGAAACTACAGATGATTTAAATGAGTGGAAGGCGGCATTGGATGAAGCTTTGGCAAACGCACCAAGTGCGAGCCCAAAGGCGGGGCCCACCGGAACATCGAAAAACGACAAGGGTGATACAACTGATGCTGCTTCTTCAGAACAGTGTAAGAACAATTTACAACAGAAAATCAATTTTTTTTTTCATACAAATGTATTTTTTTCCATGTGTGTGAATTGCCTGTTCTTGTATTAACCGTTAGACACGTGACGAAAAATCTCTTTTTGTTTTTATACTTTCACCAGCAAAAGATGGAGCCCCGGGAAAACCAATGATTCTCGGTCGTCCAATTTTACTTGCATTGGAAGATATAGATGGAACACCATCTTTCTTAGAGAAAGCTCTTAGATACGTTGAAGATTATGGTAATTACGATGCAAACTTTATTATTACGGACGTATTAACTTTTTAATTCTTGTTCATATAGTTGCACTTGTATTAGTTATTTTGGTTTGAATGCACAGGAGTGAAAGTAGAAGGCATCTTGAGGCAGGCTGCAGACGTTGAAGATGTTGAGCGCCGCATGCGAGAATACGAACAGGGTCAGTAGTATAATATATGCTAGCACCGTTATGATTTGTTTGAACGTTCCACATGACGTAATATCTATGATTTTGTCCAGGAAAGGTTGAGTTTAATGAGGATGAGGATGCACATGTTATAGGAGATTGTATCAAGGTATGGAATATAAGCACACTTGACATATATACTTATTATTAATGCTTGACAAAGTATTGAACATATTCTCTTTTTCCACATTTTACTTTTGATTAGTTCTGATCAGTGTTGTAAGAATCGCTAGGCGCTAGTCGGCTGGTGGGTACCGACTAGCGATTAATCGGATTGGGATTTTATATGTAATTTTTAGTTTTATATGTATATACACGTAATTTGTACGTAATTTTTCTAAGTAAGCATGTTTTAACACCTTTTTCGACACGTATTTTGAAGCAGATAGGATTAATTGACAGAATTTACAGGTTTTGGCTGGAATTTATAGGTTTTGGTTGGAATGGCTAGACTGCCATCGATTTTTGGCCGATTAGGACAGGATTTGACCTCCTAGCGATTAATTGGCCGATTACATGAATATTACTCGGTGAACCCGGGACCAGTGATTAATCACCGACTAATTGGAGGCGCGATTTTTACAACCATGGTTCTGATTGTTTTTCTTGATGCCTTTCTGTTTCAGTATATTCTTCGGGAATTACCATCATCCCCAGTTCCAGCTTCTTGTTGCAACGCTTTGCTAGACGCACATAGTAAGTTTTTCATGTAATATTTCTACATATATTGTTGTATTTTAGCTTACAGTTATGACAACTTATAACTAGAAACTGATCGGGCCACGAGAGTCAGCGCCATGCGTGCAGCCATATGCGACACATTTCCTGAACCAAATCGCCGTTTATTACAAAGGTAGTATATTAATTTCTATGTTTTCTCTGTAGCTCTAGTTTTGTATCTATATTCATTAACTTTACTGTTTACAGAATTTTGATAATGATGGAAGCCGTTGCTGACAACAAAAACGTGAACAGAATGAGCGTTTCAGCTGTCGCAGCTTGCATGGCACCGTTACTTCTTCGACCCATTTTAGCTTGTGAATGCAATCTAGATAGTCAATTCAGTATGGGTGGTGATCAATCCGATCAACTGATGCAAGCAGCTGCAGCTGCTAACCATGCTCAAGCAATCGTTATCACCCTTCTAGAAGAATATGATAACATATTTGGTGTAAGCTTTCGCTTTCGTCCTGCTTATATTTGCTTTTAGGATTATCTGAATGGTTAATATGCTAGCAGGAAGGAGATATGTTAAGCGACTTATACTCCGACTCAGAAGACCTCGGAAGTGAGAGCGAAGAGCTTAGTGAAGATGACTATGATGATGGTGAATACACGTCTGAAGATTCCGAGCATGCGTCAACATCTAGTCAGAGTGGCGGCGATGGTGATGGTTACCAGAAAAATACCAAGGTGGATTCTTGTACTTTTCATTATGAAATCCAGGGGTGTCCATAAAGCGCGCAGCTCGCTCGAAGGCCGCTCAAAAAAAGCTCGAAAGAAACTCGGCTCGAAAAAAGCTCAGTAGTAAACGAGCTGGCTTCTCGATTTGTAAACGAGCCAAGCTTGAGCTAGGCGTGGCTCACCTCGTGAGCTCGCGAGCCGGCTCGAGTTATATTATTAATTTTAATTTTAAATGTATTAAAATAAAAAAAAAATATGTGGGAGGGGGTTGAAGCGTTAACATTTTAAGTTTAATTAATCAATAACATATAAAATTATAGAAAAATAAACAAAATTTTACACATAATCCTTTTAATATATCTTTCGATCTTTAAAATATTAGAAAAATAAAAATAATACATATAGATATATGTGTAATTTTCTTACATTATCAATATTTGTAAAACAATTGAAAAAGACTAAGGAGCCGGCTCAATTTGGCTCGAGCTGGCTCAGATATTTTACGAGCCAAGCTTGAGCGCGACTTTTCAGCTTGATCGTTAAAATAAACGAGTCAAGCCAAGCTGGCTCGTTTAAATTCGAGCTCGAGCTCAACCCGGCTCGGCTCGACTTGACTCGGTTACAGCCCTACTGTAATCTAATGTTTGAACAAGTTTCACTAGATCATGATATTTTGTTTATTTTTTCTTAAATGTGTCGATGCAGCGACCCAGTACCTTAAGATCACATACCATAGCGCATCGGGAAGTTATTAAAAAGTCAAAGTCAAAGTCTCATGCCCGATCAATAAGCGAAGTTCCTGATAATGTTTCAAATCGGATTGGTGACAATATAACAAGGAAAACAGTTGAGCATGGCACGCATCCCGAAAATGAAAACGCGCAACAAAGTACAAACAGAGAGTTGAGTGATAATATTCAGAGGTCATCAACTACAGCAGATTCGCATGCAAACACAAAACACGCTACGCAACAAACTGATGTAACGCCTGATGCCACTAAAGAGGAATCACAAGCTAAAAATGAAGAAGCGGACTTGTTGAGCGAAAAGAAAGCGTTAGAAACACGCCGCATACAACTCAAACAAGAAGTATGTTTAGGATATTAATTTCATTTTTCATGTCATCCATTTTTTTCTTGTTTCATTGCTACAAGAAACATTATCATTTTTTTATAATAATATCTATTATCTTGGCACAATGTTATTTTCAATTGTGTGTGTAGGTGGCAAGATTAGAGCAACAGCTGCAGAAGGAGTTAGAATTGAGAAAAAAACTTGAAACTGGAATTAAGATATCTCAACAGGCCTTATTTTCGCATTTCTCTACTAATGAAAAGGTTTGATCCCAATATTATATTATTTATGAGTTTTGGTTATGCATTAAATTATTAAACTATAGAGATAAAAGGCAGATTTGTATGACTTTTCCCAGGCAGAGAGTGATGTCATCAGCTTAAATCAGAGAAATAGTGAAGCTACAAATACTTCTCAGGAGAGTAAGGTAACACACTAGCTTCATCTTCATTTTCTTTGACTCTTATACAGATATTATGCATGGCAAATGGGCGGGTCGGGTAACGGGTCATACTAGATTTCGCCACATTTGACCCTGAAACATTTTTTTTTAATTTCCTTCAACAAGGATGGCAACAACAAACATCAAGTTCACTCTTATTCTACTAGATTACCTCCACACAAGCAGCTTGATTCGACTCGCAGCTCCAAGGCACGCGCAAATTTCATTTTGCAAGCTTCTTCTAATATTTCAGTTTACTTCAGAAGATATGCATGCTTAGAGCTATGGTTGTGTTGAGATTTCATTTTTTGTTTTTGTAACAGGAGACAAGTTCTAGTAAAAATATGAGAAGGTCTTCTACAAAGAAACCTAAAAGGTTGAACTCAAAGAATGAGGTAAACAATAACATACAACATATTTTTCTCTTTGAAAGCTAATTCTAGTACTCGTATTACTTTACTTTTGTGATTTGTCTTGAGCTGACAATTTCAACCCATTTACTACGTGTTCCGGTTATGTTTTATCTCTAACAGGTTAAATGAGTCCAACATGTCAAAATTGCTCGGGTGTATTTTTAAAGCATATACGTAACCTTCTTCATCGCTTTATGCAAAAAGCTAAATTATTTTTTTATAATCACATTTAACAAGCTGATAATTTTTAAGAAAAGTTCAAATTTGAGCTCACACGTCCCGCACAAGAAAGCTACTCATTTTGACCCGTTATCCGACTCACTACCTCTACATTTTTTTCTTATAGGGAATGCGCACCTAAGCTTTCAACTGCATGGTTATTGTAGTTTCACATTAAGCATGAGGTATATGGTTAAGCTTCAGCAAGTCCAAAGCTTCTAAGTAGGGATGTAAATGAGCCAAGCCGAGCTCAGCGTGTTTCGAGCTCTATATTCAAAGCTCAAGCTCGGATCGTAAGAAAGTTTTAAGCTCAAGCTTGACTTGTATAATTTATTATTTTGTTTATGAAGATACATAATTATTTCTGTATATATTAATATTTCTAATCTTATATATAATATATTAAATATTATCTAGTTATGTTTATCATAATTATATATAATAATATTTAATATGTAGAGTATATTATTATATGTATATAAACAATATGCTCGTTTAGGCTCCGTATAGGAAGCTCAGGCTTGTTTGTTAAACGGGCGTCAATTTAAGCCCGGGATTGTTTACACTCAGCTCAATTAGAGCTTATAATGAGCTGATCTTAAATAGCTCATGAGTAGCTTGTATAGTTGTATACACCTCTACTTCTAAGGGCTCCGAGAGGTAAGGAGTAACAAGTTGTCCATTGTTAGGGTGAACGGAGTGGGGGCGGTAAACCCACTCGGTACCGACCCCCGACCACTGGCAACCATTTTTACCGATCAAGTTTAACGAATTGGAGGGTGATTTCAGTGAGTGCTCACCGATTCGGTGAAGGGAGGGAAAGGGGAAGAGAGAGGGTGTGTGGTGGGGTCCATTTCTTCTCAACCAATCCCACATTTTTCCTTTTTTTTTAAATAGTTTACCTAAACCCCATTAGGTAAACCACTGCCAACGTTTTTTAGCATTAGGTAAACAATTGACAAGGCGCTATGTGATTGGGTGAATTGGGAGTTTACCTATTCCATTAGGTAACCACTCCCTTCACCCTTAAGATTTGGGATATCAAACAACAATTTACTCATAAATAGCGAGGTGCAAAATTTGTGTTGGGTCATGGGTTAAAATAAGGGAAAATCACCAAAATAACCTGTAAAATTGGTATCAACAACAGAGAATCAACACAAACAATAACAACACCAGAAATAGCGACAAAAACGTGACGTAAAACTTTTATTACTTATCCAACCCCAAAAACGCCCAACCACCCAAGATCTTACAAACTGTAAGATCTATAAGAACAATACAGACTGGCTTGTACGAAGCCATGGCTTCGTACGAAGGCACCCTTCGTACATACCAATCCAATTTTCTACATGTGACTCGATGCTTAAAAGACCTCTCCGGCTCTAAGTTTAATCAGTAACTTAAGGCTGGAGAGATGCACACTCGATTTCCTGAAGACAGACACGAAGAACACTTGATTTTGGACACGGAAGCAACACTTGTACGAAGCATCCCGTACGAAGACACTAGCTTCGTACGAAGCCTCTGTTTCCCACTCGACACTCCGATTTCGACTATTTCAGCACTTTGGAAGACTTATGCACTTCTGTTCCCGTACGCAGGCTGACCCGGGTCTCCCTCCACTCCATTCCCGACCGTGTTTACTTATTAAGCACGTACTATGAGTATACTTGACCCCCTTTTGCTTTAAACGCACCTTTTGGGGTGTAACATACGTTCATATCTAAATACACTTATCAAAACACACAACGCGCTCTAAATTGTTTATCACACGCGAATGACTGTTATACATATTTACACGTGATACTTGATACATATTTGCTAGGACCTTTACCTGTTAATTGTTCCACCTTAGCTAGTATGGTAACCATAGTTCGGCTCACACTCGACGAGGTCTAGTTAAGGGCTTCACACCTCTCCTTCGCATCCATCTCGGACTTAGCATGCGTAAATGTCTAATTGGTTTATATGTTGTGTTGTATCTCGTTTATGTATGGGGAAATTCGCAACATTTTTATTTATTTTACTACTATATCAAACCTTTATACTCACCAATACATTTTTGTATTGACATTATTTTAACGTATGTTGCAGGTTAATGATTATCATATGCTGGAAATGGTTTAGGAAGTCTAGAAACCCGCCTAAATCTAATTGCAGGATTTGGTTATGTTATGTTTAGTTGCTTGTGAAACTACTGAATTATATTTCGATTTTGTGAGAATATTAGTTTGATTGTATGGGAAATTGAACCTTATTAAATATTGTCACAATTAGTCGTTATGGATTCTCTCGAGCAACCTATTCACATCATACCACATCCCGATGATTCCGCCATCGGTTGGGGTGTGACATTTAACAGCCAAGTTAACACGACTGAATTACATTTATCCCATTGATTAGCTAAGACTTCATCATCCTTAGACTTTTCTACTTTACCATCAACAAAACCATATTTGTTCTTAGCTTCTAAGGCAAGTTTCATAGCACTTGACCATACAACATAGTTTTCAGTTCCTTTTAGTTTAATGCTAACAATGGTTAAACTACTAGAATCACTTGGATGTAAGTACAAAAGGTCTCCTATGTCAAGTTTACTAATCAAAGTCTGTGAGGTACCTTCACCATCACCCATGATAACAATTCACAAAAAACACAACAACAGATAACAGATCAAAGAAGGTTATCAACAGATAACACACAATATACGTGACACAGAAAATAGAAACCTATGGTGAAGCTGAGTCAGGGACCAGATTCCAGGTTTATCACTCAATGGTGCCTGGACAAGCCTTTACTCAGGAGCCACAACTAATCCTACCTTATCTAACACACGAACAAGGCAAGAAGAATAGAATTAACCACAGAACAGATAACAACAAAACAATACAATAAGATCAGACAATGCACAAATAGCAAGTAGACTCAATCAAGTGCCGGCCCGACTAGTCCGGTAACCAGGGGATGCCTAGACTCAGAACAATATGATGCAGAAATAGAAAAATACAAAAGTAAGAGATAGGAACGATCGTACAGTGGGTGCACAAGCTCCAAGAAATATCAGACCAGAAGTTTTCAAGAACTACTAGATCTGATATAGAAAAATCCCAAATAATACAACTGGTTAGTTTGCCCTAAAACCTTCAAGCGTTGTAGAGACCAACACATTTTGACAAATCCACCAGAAGATGAGAAGTCTCCCCACAAGATACAGAAAACCCTATCTAGGGTTTCTACCGCACAAGTAATGAACAACAAATTCCCAAGATCAAGATGATCTAAAAAATCAATAACCAGGTCCGCAACCGTAGAATCACCAGGAGTGAACCTAAAACATAAATAAAAAACAAATCAGAATATAATCAGCGGAAACAACAGATCAGGAGCGATTTTTGCTCTGATACCATGTAAATTGGTATCAACAACAGAGAATCAAGACAAACAATAACAACACCAGAAATAGCGACAAAAACGTGACATAAAAATTTTATTACTTATCCAACCCCAAAACGCCCAACCACCCAAGATCTTACAAACTATAAGATCTATAAGAACAATACAAACAACACATATAATCAACTGAAGAAACACTAGATAAACGACCGGGATCGAAATATCTAGGGGTTTTGGATCTGCATAAAGGGGTTTGTTCTCTCTTGCTTGATTCGAATCCGATTGATCTTCTTCTCCGATTAAACTCTGCAAAAAAGAAGCACCGTTAGCCTCGCCAAGGGGAGAAAAGGGTTCTCTCCTTGGCCCGACTCCGGTGTGAGAATAAGTATAGGTTATGAAGAAGATGTATTTAAGAAGTGTGTGTAACTTGAATTTCATACCCGAATTGTTCTCATATTTATAGCCGAGAGTTTTGGGCGGGAAAACCCGTTGGTGAAAAGTTAACGGAGGATGCTAACCCCGTAAGCGGTTACATTTCCTTCCGTTAAGCTTCTTGATCCGACGTGAGTGCACACGGATCGTGTTTTAGATCTATGGCTGGGGGTTTGCCACGTGGAAAGTGATCAAGTGGAGGCTTCTCTCCAATTACATGCTATCATCGTGATTTTAGAGACGCCTAAGGTGCTGACACGTGTCCAGACGGTTGTAACCGTTTAGTGGTGCACGATTGGGTCTTTCTAGAAGATTATTGCTGTAATCTGGTGTGACTCCTTATCGTGTGGAGTCAGCTGAATAAATAAATCCAAGTCTGGATATCATCCAGCGGGAGTGTTTAATTTTAGGATTTTCATCCTTTGTTTTATGGAATAAAGCGCAAGGCTCTATGAAGCGCAAGGCTCTATGGCGCGCAAGTGTTGTCTGCTTGTTTGCCTCCTTAAGCCTTCCTTTTGTGGAACCAGTGCGCGGCCGCGCAAGGTAAAAAGGGGTTGAAAGACAAGGTTGTGGTAGGGTCCCAAGAATTTATTGTGAGGTTTTTGGGACCTTACCCCTTCAAGTCCCCCCAGTCTAGTGTTGCACTTATGCAAATAAGTGGAGCACTGGACTTATAAGAGAGAAATGCTTTTTGGCGCGAAAAATAGGGAGTCTTCTATGAGAAGATTCACTTTGTTTATTGTAAAGATTTTGAAAATCTTTGACTTTAGATGGGACTGGTACAGTAATGACTGAGTGACAGGCTGTAACTGTCAGTTGTCCCTTACTGTCCGTGTTTTGCACGCGCGCGTGTACTCTCGTTTGCGTTGATTTTCACTCGCTCTGCTGCTTGGATAACTGTGATATCCGGAAAAGGTGCTATGGCGGTTACCGATGCTATTTATTGCGGTGAGTATATAAGTTTGTTTGAGTTGCCCTCTCTTTCTGTTTAATCATTGCTTTGTTGAAAACTTTTCCTCTTCCTTTCTTCGTTTTAGAAAAGGGTTTGTCATTTCTTCCTCTTATGTCAACCGGAGAACACCAAGAAGACTAATCTGAAGAAATGTCTGCTGAACTTCCATCGTTAAAGTGGCCCAGAGCGACCTTTGATGGTTTGGTTTGGAATCTTAGATTTTCGGAGAACTGGGGTGTTCTGTACCCTGAAGAGGGGCAGACTGCAGCAGATGCTCCGGCTGGGTATATTACCCTTTTTTGGGATTTTTTCTGTGAAGGTAACTTTCGTTTGCCTGCCACTAATTTTTTTCTTGAAATCCTTGAGTATTACAAGTTGCATATCTCCCAACTTCACCCTATTGGCATGGTTAGGGTTCGACATTTTGAGTTTGTGTGTCGGACAATGCATATTGAGCCGACTGTTCCTCGATTTAGGGTTTTTCATCAAATGCACTGTACCCAAGGGTTTTAATTGTTCGTTCAGAGGGCATCTGCAAAGAAAATTTTAAAGCAGCCTCCAAAATCCTTCCATGATTGGAAGCAAAAAAATTTCTTTATCAAGGCCGGAGTGATTCCGATGAGGATGGTTTTAAGGGGAAAAGAAGATTTCCTGTCGAAACAATTCAAACCCCTGTCGACGAGAACTGGTATCAAGACCTGAAGGATGTTCCCAACATCGCCTTACCGGGGAAAGCCCTAGTCGGTGCCAGTATGAGCTTGAATTGGAAAATGGACCGCGATGACAAGCCGGTGTATACGGAGGATGGTCATGGTAAGTTTGGGGTTTTTCCTTCTATTCTCTTTTTTTTTTTTTTTTTTTTTGAACTTGCCTTTCTTCCCTTGTAGTTGTTTCGCTGTATGTTGTCGCGTTCAAGAGAGGAGGCGGAAAAATGGGTACCATTAAGAAGAAACCTGATGAAGAACTTTGGTACCATCGTATTGTTAAAAACTTTGCTCTTCCGCGGGATGCGGATCTGTCTGCTCAGCCTGCTGCTGGTAAGCTATGGGTATATTGGTTTACTGTTCGCTTTTTGCGCTTTTGAGTAAATTGTTCTTCGCGCTTCCGTAGGTGAGTTGTCAAACTTGGGTATTGGCCCTGAGAAGAAAAAACACGCGGCGACTTCTACCTCTGCGCCGAAGAAGAATGAGGCTGATAAAGTTCAAATCTTGAAGACAAAAAATGTTGAAGGAGAGAAGAAAGGTACGCGCCGTTCCTCTGACTCCTGGTGTGATTATGTGGTGGTTTCTGACTCTTTGGAGGGTCTTACGCCTGCAGTTACTGTTAGGAAGCCAAAAACTGAAACGAGGGATACCGCTGATATCCCTCCATCCAACCCAGAGGATCCTATTGACTTGGAATCTAGTCCTGAGCACTTGGTGCCGAGGAAAACTGGCAAAAGGAAACAGACTGATACTGATGCTGAAGGTCAGCCCTCAAAGAAAGTCCAAAGGAAGAAAATTACCAGGAAGGGCAATCTGGATGCTTTCATTTCGGAATCTGCTCCAAGTAAGCGTTATCTTTACCTCTTTTCCTTATGCGTGTTAAGTCTTTACAGACTTTGTTGTTTTTTCAGAGGTTCCTGTTTCCCCTGTTCCCACAGAGTCGCAGCCTGTGGTTAATGAAGAACTCCCACCTTCCCCTCCGTGTGCTTCTGTTGTTGATCAGTTAAAGACTACGGAGGTTCCTGAAGGTGGTATGGAGAAGACTATTGAGGCTGATAAGCCTGTTGATGCTACTGCAGAAGTTGAAAAGGTTGTTGATTCAGGGTTTGTGGATGGTGCTGGTAATCCACGAACCCCTGAAACTATTGCTCAAGACCTGGGGAAAGAACAAACTGCTGAGAAAACTCCTACTTCAACTTCTTCTCCTAAACCTTCCGATGCTATGCCTGAGCGTGTGGAGAAGGTTACTGTTGAGGAGCAAAGCTCATTTGCTGGTGTTGATAAAAATTCTCCAATCCGCCCAGAGGAAACCCTGGGGGATTACTATTACAGGACTTACTCGGAGAAAGATGCTTCTGAGCTTCATGCCCCTGTTTGGAATTTGAAGAAAGGTGACACTTTCTCGGATTGGCATGTGTGTCGAGATTGGCTGCAGGGAATATTTCCGCCAGGGGAGATCAAATTTCAAGAAAGCCGGTCTCATGAACAAACTTATCAAGCTTACCTTGAGGAGACTGCTTCTCATGCTTCTACTACTCATCGCATAGTGCGTGAGTGGTATAGTATGCACAAGGATTGGGAAGCTTTCAGGGTTTCCCAGAAGAAGTTTGCTAGTGATGAAAGGCGCTTAGCTCAGCTAAAAGCTAAATTGGAAGCTGATCAAGCCAAGTTTGAGGCTGATCGTAAAACCGAGGAGTGGTCTGTCGCAGGTTGGAAGAGGAAAGCGGAAGCTGAAGCTGCCCTCCTTTCCGAAGAACGCAAAAACTGGAAGAGAATTTGCGAAAGAGATAATGCTGAGAAGGTAAATCTTCGCAATGTCATCAATAATCTCAAGGCTGAGATTGAAAAACTGAAGAGACAGGATGTGGAGGTAGAAAGGTTGAAAAAGGAGAAAGCTAATGCAGAAGCTGCACTGGAAGAAGCGCGTTCTCATAGGGAGCGCAGTGAGCAACGAGAGGTACAAGCTTGCGCCACTCTTGCTCTTAGAAATAAAGAGTTGGAAAAACTTACTGCTTTGCTTTCTGACCAGGATCAACTTAAAAAGGATCTGGAACTTGCGCATTCTGAAAAGGCTGAAACTTCTCGACGTTTGACTGAAACTGAAGAAAAATTGGAAAACTCTGAAACGGCGTGAGCCACGGTGGAGAGCGAGCTTGAACCTTTAAAGAGTGATATGGCGTGGCTAAAAGATCGTGGAATTGCTTGTGTAAGTTGCTTGCCTCTTCTTTTTTTGTGGGCTTGTTTATGCGTCTTCTTGTTATTTACCCTTACCTATTTTCATAGGTTGCTGAATCAGTGCTGAATTCTGAGGAGTTGGATAAAACTGTTGCGCATTTAGTTGTTGCTGCGCGAAGAGACGGGTATGCCCAAGGATATGCTGAATGTTCTCATCATGTAAATAGCGCTTTGAAGGTTGATTGGGATATCAGCAAATCTGCAACTTATGGCGTGAATACTGGTGCTGCGCTTGCTGCTTTAAAGGCAGAATTTAACAACTTGCAACTTCCGGTTATGGATCTGATAAATGTTGCGCTGCAATCTGATGATCACGTAGCACAACTAAAGGAAATCTTTCCGGATGAGGGCGAAGATTTGGCGTAGGTTGAAAATGTTTTGAACAATTTTCTTGTAATATTTGGGATGCATATCCCTTTTTTTGTTTGGTGCGCTGTTGCGCAAGTAACTAAAACACTACCGTGTTTGATAGTTTTTAGGGCGTATCTGTACGCCGAGAACAGTATGTCATGTTTTTCATTTTACAATATCTTGCATGAATACGATTACTTTTGTTGAGTAAGGCGAATAAAGTTGGTATAAAGCTCATGTGTGAACTTATGGTCGTTTGTGACGTAATCACTGACCGTTCATGAGGCTTTGTTTTGTAATTACCATAATGTTTTTGCGCTTACTAAAAGAAATTGCATGCACTTTGTAAGAAAAACATCCAAATAATAGAAACTTTGCTATTTTATTTAGGGATAGGACACAGAGGCCATTACAAAGTTTGCTGATATAAATATATGAAACTTAACTTACTCTCTAACTTTCCCGCTTTGTTTGATAAATCATGTTTTTCCGCGGGGAATTCATAGAGTTGTCTCTTACGTTTTCGCCCTTTTGCTTGGGCCCTCCTCACCCCGAGTTATCTGCTTTATTTCTTTGCGCACATTTTGAAGCAAATGTGTGAGCTCGCCGCTCTTGAGGGCTTTTTCTATTTCTATGCGTAAAGAAATGCAGTTGTTAGTGGTATGACCGTTGTCCTTGTGATACTCGTAATATTGGGCAGGGTCTTGTCCACGCTTGCTTTTCATGGGGATTGGAGGCTTGAATTGATAATCTTTAGTGCTCAAAACTTCCGCTGAGGTCTTAGTTAAGGGAGTCCACTGTCTCTCCTTATTCTCCTGTTTGGTTTCCCTCTGCGCGGTAAGTTTGTTGATTGTTGCCCGGGCATCTTCAGATGAATGGTTGCCCGAGCCAGAATCACGCCATGATTTCTTAAACTTCCGCCCGCCAGTTGAACCTAAATCTGCAGGTCGATTATGTGGCGGTGGTGGCCTATTTGTGGTAAGGTTCTTTTCAGTTTGCGCGTAAACCTTGGCCGCTGCCATTACCTTCTCCCAGCTCTTTGGGAGGCCTTCTGTTCCGGATAAGACCTTGACCATATCGTCACACCTAACCGCGTACTTGAATTGAGCGTGAATTAGTTGCTCATGAACACCGCCAATCTCCAGTACCTCTTTGTTATATCTGGTGATAAAGTCCTCCAGATTTTCGTCGTCGTGACGCCAAATGTTTATTACATCAGATGTATCGCGAATAGATCGCCGTTGTTGGCTAAAATGAGTCAGAAATTTTTCGCGCAGATCTTTCCACGATGCGATCTGTCCGATTGGCAAGTTATCGAACCAGATTCTCGCCGCGCCGGTTAGGGTCTGTACGAACAGATCGCACCATAATGGTAGAGTCCAGCCCCCAACCAGACCTGCGCTTGTAAACACTCTTAAATGATCATCCGGGTCTGTCAACCCGTCGAACTTTCCCACATTAGATCGTAATTTCGCTTTTTCAAGCGGCGCGAGAGCTATTTCCATGATGAATTTCGAATTTTCCGCTGCTTCCGCAGGGCGGTAAATCAAATCGTAATTATGCTCGGCCTCAGGGTTGTAAACCGCACGAGGTCTGCATTTGTTGTAATTGGGCTGCAAGCGGTTAAACACACTGGTATTCTCACTCACACGATAGGTTGGATCAGATTCATCGGTGCGAGTGTTTCGTTGAGGACCCAGCCTGGTATGAACTGATTGTCTGCGGTGGGGGTGTGTTTCGTCACGATATTTTCTCTAATGACTTCCTGACTGAGTGTACTCATTTTTTGATGCAGATCTGGAGTAAACTTCTGTATTCTCGTAGGATGGGTCCTCCCGTTAGGAAGCATTAGCACAAGATCCTGGCCTCCGTGATTGAGTTAAGGGAGCAGTCTGTGCACACAGCTGTGTGTATACTGCGTTCAGTGCCCCTTGAGACCTAACGTACCAGGAGATTGGAGTTTCTCCTGGCGGTAAAATTGAGTGAACATGATTTGCTGGTAGCACTCCTGCAGTGACAGGTTCGTTTACTCGATTGGATTGAACCTCATTATCATCGGAGACTTCTTCCAGAATTCCTTCAGGTTGGACGTTGTTACCAAAATTCAGCCGAGGGCCGGTTTGTCGATGAGCTGATGTTTCTTCCATATGCAAATGGAATCAACGAAGTGAATCGAAAAACAAGAGAAAAACGGGTGAAACAGAGAAAAAACGGTGGGCGCCAATGAAGAAACACTAGATAAACGACCGGGATCGAAATATCTAGGGAGTTTGGATCAGCATAAAGGGGTTTGTTCTCTCTCGTTTGATTCGACTCCGATTGATCTTCTTTTCGATTAAACTCTGCAAAAAAGAAGCACCGTGAGCCTCGCCAAGGGGAGAAAAGGGTTCTCTCCTTGGCCCGACTCCGGTGAGAGAATAAGTATAGGTTATGAAGAAGAAGATGTATTTAAGAAGTGTGTGTAACTTGAATTTCATACCTGAATTGTTCTCATATTTATAGCCGAGAGTTTTGGGCGGGAAACCCCGTTGGTGAAAAGTTAACGGAGGATGCTAACCCCGTAAGCGGTTACATTTCCTTCCGTTAAGCTTCTTGATCCGACGTGAGTGCACACGGATCGTGTTTTAGATCTATAGCTGGGGGTTTGCCACGTGGAAAGTGATCAAGTGTAGGCTTCTCTCCAATTACATGCTATCATCGTGATTTTAGAGACGCCTAAGGTGCTGACACGTGTCCAGACGGTTGTAACTGTTTAGTGGTGCACGATTGGGTCTTTCTAGAAGATTATTGTTGTAATCTGGTGTGACTCCTTATCGTGTGGAGTCAGCTGAATAAATAAATCCAAGTCTGGATATCATCCAGCGGGAGTGTTTAATTTTAGGATTTTCATCCTTTGTTTTATGGAATAAAGCGCAAGGCTCTATGGCGCGCAAGTGTTGTCTGCTTGTTTGCCTCCTTAAGCCTTCCTTTTGTGGAACCAGTGCGCGGCCACGCAAGGTAAAAAGGGGTTGGAAGACAAGGTTGTGGTAGGGTCCCAAGAATTTATTGTGAGGTTTTTGGGACCTTGCCCCTTCATCAACTGATGATGATCAGTTGATTAATCGGAAAGATATGTAACAACTCCTATCAAAAAGTCCTAATTATTATTTTAATTGTCCAATAGGAAACCCTAATTGAGACACCCAAGTGATTCTGCGCAAACCCTAAAATTTTCAGAACAATCAAAATCAGGATCAGGGCCCCTAAAACTCAGGGGGGGGGTATTTCCTAGTTACGATTATCCACATAAATAGCTGTCCAATTCGAATTTTAAGAAACTGTCGACTCAGCAGGCCTAGTCCCACACGTGGCAACTCTATAAAAATTCTGTGACCCTTACGGACCGTAAGGGTTGAGTCTTACGGTCCGTAAGCTTGGAAAATTTCGTGTATAAATAGAGGGGATTGGGACTGGAAATTGGGCGCTTGAACGACGAACAAAGTCGAAATATACACTGAGATAAGTTCTGTTTACCACAATTAACACACACGGATCACTAATCGACGCCGCAATCAGGGTAATAACTCGATCGCTGATACGATTCAATGTCCGATTGATCAAAATATCCAATGGATGTTTAAGTGCTGCCCACATTAAGGTTATGCATTGTCATTCGTCGTTAATTCGATGGATGTTTAAGCATCGCACTTTGTCATTCGTTGTGATGGTTTGATCTCGTGAGTTATCGTAAATGCTGTATTGATTATTAACCCAGTTTTGTGTGCCTATTATTATATTTAGGTTAAAAAGGCTAAATCAGTAGGCTAGGCTCTGCTCAATTAAATCTGCAATGTGAGTCATTCTCTTTTTATCAACTATTTTACAATACCTCAAATTATTTTCAAAAGTTATAATTACAAGGACTAAGTCGTGGATATCTTGAATCACTGGCTAGTGGGGTATTGTGCACATTACTAATTTTCTCCCAGTTAGGTTCATTGACCTACTAGGGATAATCATCACTATTTAGGTTCATTGACCTAATAGTGGTATGACCATCGTCACCATTGTGACACTGCGCCAGATAAAAATAAGATAGAAGCCATTGTAATCGCTCTTATGTTGTAATTAATAACTATGCATCATTTTATGTAAATAGAATGATTCACTCAGTATTTCCCGCTGACAAAACCTTTTTCAAACATGTTTCAGGTAATCTGTTATGATCCCGGAAAAGTGCCGTGAAGCACTACAAGCTTAAGAAAGTGGCCCAGGATAAAATAAAGAAACATGTTTTGTAAAATAAAAGATTTCTTTGTGAAATCAAATGATTGTAAATTACCGGGGTTTTATCCCGAGTTGTGAAATAAAATAATCGGGAAATATTTCAGTTTTAAAAAGATCCTGATAATAAACTTCCGCTGTTAAACTCAATTAATTAAATACCACGGGATTTCTGTCCCGCGGCTCCTGAAACGGGTCAAACCGGGTCGGGGGCCGTGACAGAAAAAGGTGGTATCAGAGCCACTGATCGAGCCACTGATTTAAGCCAATTAAGTATTTAGAAAATACTTAATTTTTATTAATTGCTATTTTGTGATTATGTGTTTTAGTATCTGACTAATTATGTACAGTATGGGCAGATTTTTATATGCTAGCCAATGTAGCAATTAATGCAAATCCTTAAATAATTTAATCCAAGTTTTAGCACCTTTATTATCTACAGTCTAGAAACCTTATTCAGTAAATAAATAAATTTACAAATAAAACCTAGTGTGTTTTAATTTTCAGTTGTTTTGGTAGTTATCCAGTATAAAATACTATTTAAAAGTGTTTCTATAAAATTTTGTTATGATTTCTAACTTAGTAATTGTGTGTATTTTGCTAAATAGCATGAGTGACTTGTCTGACGCCCTTCAGAATTTAAATCTCTATCCAGTAAGAATAGAGGTTTCCAGAGATTTCAATAGGTATATACCAGACATAGAAGAACCTATAGAATTCAACGCTTTACCTCTTGAGAAACCCAAGCCTAAGAAAATGGAAATTGAGGAAAGCTCTAGACAAACTGAGGGGTTACCATCTCAGGAAGAGCTAGATTTTATATTGGCAAGCTATAATACTATTAAGCCTGTTAATGAAAATGTTTTTATTCACTCTCTTGAAATACAACTACCAATGAACTTAGAACCAGCTATTCCAAACCCTTCAATCCACTCGCAAATAGACGAATGGTTGACTAATGAAATACAGTTACAAAACTATCCCTATAAGCTTTTTCCTCAGTTCAATTCAGAACCTTTACCAAATCCACCAATGAGTAACGAGAATATGGCTGAACTCCACCACTTTAGCGAAGAACTAATGGATGCTGGGAATAGGATCCAAGAGATTGGGGGACAGATCTCCTGGAAATACGATGAGAAGGAACGCCGTTACTAGAATATCATCTGAGAAAGGATAGGGGATTATGGAACTGTGGTTGTGTAATAGTAATAGTAAAAATCAGTCTGTAAAATAACTACCAATAAAACTCTATAAGATAATAGTGTGTATTAATGCATACTATTAAATATAAATGGAAATCGAGAAATCGATAGTTTTGGCTATATGTGTATTGTGAAACTTGTATGATGATTTTGTGTATAATTGTTCTTTATTTGATACTAATAAATTATATATATTAATTATCAGATGGAAAACGCTAATAATGAACCAGTTAATGAGGTTAATCAATCTGAGCAACAACCGGGGGATCAATATATGACTAGGCAGGATATAGAAAATATCGTTGCTCAAGGGATAGCCAACGCTATTCCAGCAATCGTTGCTGCTGTTAAAAATCCAATCGAACCGCAACAAATCGTTCCTAGCAAACGTATTTCTAAAGATAACTTCAGTAATAGCGTAAACGGAGGCAATGATCATGTTAATGAACCACGACAAGCTCCGCTCCCTAAGAAAATGAAAGCTGCAACGCCTGGTTGCACTTACAAAGAATTTCTTGCTTGTAAACCCACTGAGTTTGCAGGCAATGAAGGAGCGACTGCGGCACTACGTTGGTTAGAGAAAACCGAGGCAGTAATTGCCATAAGTAAATGTGCTCAGGATGATCAGGTCATGTACGCGTCAAACCTTTTCAAAGAAGGGGTGCTAGAATGGTGGAATACGGTGTTACAAGCAAAAGGAAGAAGGATGGCGTATGCTATGAACTGGGAAGAATTTAAGAGCTTTGTAGAAAGAAAATTCTGTCCCGAGTATGAAAAGGAACAAATGACAAATAAATTTCTAACCCACCGGATGGTGGATGTAGATTGTCGTGGGTATACTTCGACATTTTTCGAGTATGCTCGAGTGGTACCAACCCTGGCTTCGCCAGAACCGGTACTTATTTCTCGTTATATTTGGGGATTAATTTCCGAAATCCGTAATATCGTCAAGGCTGCGAAACCTCGCACGATTGATGATGCGGTGGATTTAGCCAATACTCTGACTGACGAACTAGTACGGACAAGAGAAGAAAATAGAAGGAAGGAAGTAGCCCAAAAGATTACCCAAGGATTCCGTCCGGGTAACCATAACAATTTCAAGAGAGGAGGGAATGGGCAATCTTCCACTAGCCCATTTTGCAATTCTTGCAAAAGGAAGCATTTTGGAAGATGCAAAGGATATTGCAATTTTTGCAAAATTCCGGGGCATCAAGAAGAAGACTGCAGGAGGAAGAATTTTTCAGTCTGCTACAACTGTGGAAAAGCTGGACATCTTAGGCCAGATTGTCCAAAACTGAACAAACCATCTGACAATAAAGCCAAACCTGCAGAAGGAGCAAAAAGGAATGTAAGAGCCTTCCAACTGACTGCTCAGGAAGCAGAGCTCATTCCAGATGTGATAACTGGTACGTTCTTAATTCACAACGTCTACACAAAAGTATTATTTGACTCTGGTGCAAACCAAAGTATTATAAATACTTCATTCTGCCAAACTCTTAACTTACCTTTAACCAGCATTAGGCAAATTTCTACTGTAGAAATGGCATATGGGAATTCAGTTAAAATAAATAAGGTTCTGCAAAACGTAGAAATAGAACTTTTAAGTCATAAATTTTCTGCAACCCTATTATCTATGAAATTAATTCGATGTTGTGTTAGGAATGGATTGGTTAGTAAACAACCATGCTCGAATTATCTGTGATAAGAATTCCATAGAAATTTGTGCACCCACTGGAAAAGTAATAATGATTACAGGAGATAAGCCATGTAAACCCATAAAGTTCATATCAGTAATGAAAGTTGCTAATTATGAACGAAAGCAAGGAATAGTATATATGATTTCAGTAATCATTAATACTAAAGATAAAGAACTTAAGGAAATTTCTGTAGTTTCAGAATACCCAGATGTATTCCCAGAAGAATTACTAGGGTTACCACCTGATAGGGAAGTAGAATTTAGGATTCATCTAATTCCAGGAACTATACCGATAGCTAAGGCACCTTATCGGGTAGCACCTACAGAAATGCTAGAATTAAAACAGTTAGATAAATTATTAAGTAAAGGATTTATACAACCTAGCTCATCCCCATGGGGAGCACCAGTGTTGTTGTTAAGAAAAAGGATGGTTCGAAGAGAATGTGTATTGATTATAGGGAATTGAATAAGGTTACAATTAAGAATCGATACCCATTACCTAGAATTGATGATCTATTCGATCAATTCCAGGGAGATAGATATTTTCTAAGATCGACTTACGTTCCGAATATCATCAATTGAAAGTACAAGAGGAAGACATACCTAAAACTGCTTTCAGGACTAGGTATGGTCATTACGAGTTTACAATTATGCCCTTCGGATTAACGAATGCACTTGCAGCATTCATGGACATGATGAATAGGATCTGTAAACCATATTTGGATAAATTTGTAATTATCTTCATCGACGATATATTTATTTATTCCAAAAGTCCGGAAGAACATTGTCAGCACTTGCATGCACTCTTAACTTTGTTAAGAAAAGAGAAGCTTTACGCCAAATTCTCGAAGTATGAATTTTGGCTGACAGAAGTGCAATTTCTAGGTCATATGGTGAATCATGAAGGTATTCACGTAGATCCTGCTAAGATAGCAGCAATTACCAAATGAAAGGTTCCGCAATCCGTTATGGAAATTAGGAGTTTTGTAGGTTTAGCCGGATACTATAGACGATTTATTAAGGATTTTTCCAAGATAGCTATACCATTAACTAAGCTAACCTATAAAACAGTTAAGTTTGATTGGGGACTTAAACAAGAAAAAGCTTTTAGGATCTTGAAACAGAAACTAACCAATGCTCCAATCTTAGCCTTACCAGAAGGAACAGAAGATTTTGAAGTATATTGTGATGCTTCAAAATTAGGATTAGGATGGGTGCTTATGCAACGCAAGAAAGTAATTGCGTACGCCTCAAGATAATTGAAAAAGCACGAAGAAAACTATACCACTCATGACTTAGAATTAGGAGCCATAATTTTTGCCCTTAAGATTTGGAGACATTATCTGTATGGAAGTAAGTTTACTGTTTATACGGATTATAAGAATTTAAGATATATATTGGGGCAAAAAGAATTAAACATAAGGCAAAGGAGATGGATGAAAATCCTAAGTGACTACGACTGTGATATTCAGTATCACGAAGGAAAGGCTGAAGATGGCTAGAGATCGCCAGAAGAGTTATACAGATAATAGACAAAAGCCGTTGGAGTTTCAAGTTGGAGACAAAATGCTATTGAAAGTATCTCCTTGAAAAGAAGTTGTTAGATTCGGTAAGAAAGGAAAGCCAAGTCCAAGGTACGTAGGACCATTTCCAGTGATCCAACGTATAGGACCAGTTGCTTATCGTTTACAACTACCAGGAGAGTTAGCTGGAGTACATGATGTATTTCATGTATCCAATCTCAAGAAATGTCTATCAGACGAATCTTTGGTAGTACCTCTCTAAGATATAAAGGTAAACGACAAACTTTAAATTTGTAGAGAAACCTCTTGAGATAGAAGATAGAAAGATCAAATTTCTCAAAACACAAACGATTAGTGTTAGTTCAAGTAAAATGGGATTTACAGATAGGACCCTAATACACTTGGGAACTGAAATCAGAAATGACACGAAAGTATCCTCAATTATTCCAGTAAATCTCGAGGACGAGATTTTTATTAAGGTTGGGAGAATGTAACAACTCCTATCAAAAAGTCCTAATTATTATTTTAATTGTCCAATAGGAAACCCTAATTGAGACACCCAAGTGATTCTGCGCAAACCCTAAAATTTTCAGAACAATCAGAATCAGGATCAGGGCCCCTAAAACTCAGGGGGGGGTATTTCCTAGTTACGATTATCCACATAAATAGCTGTCCAATTCGAATTTTAAGAAACTGTCAACTCAGCAGGCCTAGTCCCACACGTGGCAACTCTATAAAAGTTATGTGACCCTTACGGACCGTAAGGGTTGAGTCTTACGGTCCGTAAGCTTGGAAAATTTCGTGTATAAATAGAGGGGATTGGGACTGGAAATTGGGCGCTTGAACGACGAACAAAGTCGAAATATACACTGAGATAAGTTCTGTTTACCACAATTAACACACACGGATCACTAATCGACGCCGCAATCAGGGTAATAACTCGATCGCTGATACGATTCAATGTCCGATTGATCAAAATATCCAATGGATGTTTAAGTGATGCCCACATTAGGGTTATGCTTTGTCATTCGTCCTTAATTCGATGGATGTTTAAGTATCGCACTTTGTCATTCGTTGTGAGGGTTTGATCTCGTGAGTTATCGTAAATGTTGTATTGATTATTAACCCAGTTTTGTGTGCCTATTATTATATTTAGGTTAAAAAGGCTAAATCAGTAGGCTAGGCTCTGCTCAATTAAATCTGCAATGTGAGTCATTCTCTTTTTATCAACTATTTTACAATACCTCAAATTATTTTCAAAAGTTATAATTACAGGGACTAAGTCGTGGATATCTTGAATCACTGGCTAGTGGGGTATTGTGCACATTACTAATTTTCTCCCAGTTAGGTTCATTGACCTACTAGGGATAATCATCACTATTTAGGTTCATTGACCTAATAGTGGTATGACCATCGTCACCATTGTGACACTGCGCCAGATAAAAATAAGATAGAAGCCATTGTAATCGCTCTTATGCTGTAATTAATAACTATGCATCATTTTATGTAAATAGAATGATTCACTCAGTATTTCCCGCTGACAAAACCTTTTTCAAACATGTTTCAGGTAATCTGTTGTGATCCCGGAAAAGTGCCGTGAAGCACTACAAGCTTAAGAAAGTGGCTCAGGATAAAATAAAGAAACATGTTTTGTAAAATAAAAGATTTCTTTGTGAAATCAAATGATTGTAAATTACCGGGGTTTTATCCCGAGTTGTGAAATAAAATAATCGGGAAATATTTCAGTTTTAAAAAGATCCTGATAATAAACTTCCGCTGTTAAACTCAATTAATTAAATACCACGGGATTTCTGTCCCGCGGCTCCTGAAACGGGTCAAACCGGGTCGGGGGCTGTGACAAGATACAACCACAAAGGACGATCCACATGATCAAACAACAAATACAGATGAACAACTGGACAAGAACTACAATAGATCTTCAACTAATCTTCAATAGAATAACAACAATCCAGAGAATAGATGAGACGCTGATGTGAAACAATGAGCAAGTCTGAAACCCTAGCTGCTGAGACTCACTTTTATATGCTGTAACTCGGAAATTACACTTTGCACCACAAGAATAGGACATCCTGATCGGACCCCCTGAAACGTTTCATATACACCCCTCCAACTTCAACCTAAATACAAAACTTGCCAAAATATCAGTTATAACAAACCAGGACAGTTACAACAATCAAAGCCCAGTTCAGATATATCTGCACAGGCCCAACAGCTAGGCACAACAGCCCAACAGGAATAAAAGATATAGCCCAATGATACCCAATGATAAATAACAAATGTTATAATGTATGATGCATAGATTAACATGTGAATATTACATTTTAACATAACCTTTGATCAACCCACTTTACGAAACTGAACATTAACGCATTTGGGTGGACGCAATCCCCAACTTTCGCGTTTGGCATAAACTCATACTTTTAAGCCAATAGAGAGATGTCACATGTCATTATTCGTAGATTTTTTTTTTTTACTTTTCCACCATATTTTTTAAACGAGCATAACTTTTTCATACGTTCATATTAAAAAAATCATGGTGGAAAAGTAAAAAAGTGTTGGAAATTTAGATATTATGAATGGGTATTAATTTAGTGAACTTATAATTTAATGAAATTATAATTTTTTACTAGACTCTTCATATGGAACATAAACTCTTAAGTAGAGTTTTTATGACACTTTATTAGTTTTTATTAGAGTTTTGTTTTAAAACGGAGTTGTATTCAAAGTTTTGTTTAAATTGGAGCTGTATTCAAAATGATGATATGGTGAAGAACTAAGTCGGTACTCGATACTGAACAACATCGGTAACAGTATCATTATTGGTATTCGTTTTTGTGACTTTCGATTAATGTAAAACATGACTTTATTTTTTGAGTTACATCATATAACTTTTGCATAATAAAACCATTGTATTATTACTATACCGACTCGGTTCGTCATCGCATTGTATCATTATTTTGAATACAACTCTTTTTCAAATAAAAATTATATCGCAATGTCAAGAAAAAAATTAAAAGCAATCGCGGCCAAATTTCCGCCATAACGCACGGGATTACTTACTAGTTCCTAACAATGAATAATAATACTAACAACAACAATAATTAATAATAAAAAGGAAACGGTAGGTTCAAGTTTTAAATCATATCAAGCTGCTAAACCACCAAACTTACTCTTTAGATCTCAAACCGGTTAATACAGCCTACTTGTTTCGGTTGGGTATTTTTATTACAGTGACGGATTTAGAAGAAAAGTTAAGGGGTAGCACGGGCTAAAAAAATTCTGTTCAGGAGTAGCCAACACATAAAACAAAGAAGAAAAAAAATTCACTCAATGGGTGATTGGCTTAGCTTTTCCAAAATCCTTATAACTTTTTGGAAAAGTTAACTTATTGACTTTCCCCCTCACATACACTCTTGATATTCCAGGATCCGGCGAGTTTGACGGAGCTTCAGTCCCCAATCGACCGGTCCGGTGATAAGAAATGAGTAGAAGATAGAATACCGAACAAGTGAATTTAAAGTGGTTTCTATTGATTACTCACCGTTACAGCACCGCGAAACCACACAGACAACATGTCCCCTCTGGGATCCAAAAGCTTGTCCAACACAAGACCCAAAGCCCATATATATAGGCATTGTGGATTCGTACGAATCCACATATGGTGCATTTGTACGAACCTGCTTTGGTCTTGGTGCATCCGTACGAACCCACTCATCAGCCCGTTCGTACGAACCTGCTCCGTTCGTACGAACCTGCTGTTACATCACAAAACCTTTGGTTCGTAACGAATTTCATACTAATCCATACCATATTTAACACACGCTCTATCTAGCCTATTCGCACAGTGGCAGGCATACAAAATATGCACCAACAGATTCCCCCTTGGCTGTCACTGTCGAATCGTCTCTATGAAAACCTTGAGCCGTGTTTGAATATTCTTCAATTCTTCGAATATTCTGCAACTTCAATCAGGCATCTTGAAATCTTCAATAGATTCCCCCTTGATTGATGATCCGGGTTTGCATCATTGACACTGTATTCCCCCTTAAATGAATCTCCAGGTCTTTATTTGCACAGTTCACGATTCCTCCTCTGATTTGCTAAACTGCAATCTTCACGAATAACCATCAACTTGAAATTAATCATTGCAGCATCTTTGTTTCCGCTTTAACCACATCCGCGTTCGGTTTTTGATATATCATTTCAGCACCATTGATCTCGCATTCCGCCTGCTTGATCTGTTTATTGTACAAAAACCCAACCGACAATTGATAGAAACTTCAAATACCCCACTGGTTAATGTCAAATCTCTGATTACCCATGAAGATCTGATATCCCGTTTTTCGTGATCGCCTTTACGCACCGTCAGAATGATTGATCCGTGTAAACGGCACTCTCCACAATCAGTAAATCTTCATCGGCTAACAAATCATCTAGTAACGCATCCAGATCTCCGAAGCATTCATCCACAATCAGATTCACCCTCTCGGACAATCTAGATCTCAGAAATTATCATCCATGATCAGATTCACATTCCCAGACAACTCTGAAGTCGGAACTACCCGAATACTGTTGCATCGTCACGAATTTAAAAAATGCTGGAATTTCATATTGAAATTTTTATTCCCCCTCATTTTTGCAAATTATGACATCTTCTTACTGAATTCCCCCTCACACTGAGCAATTCAATCTTCTGTCATCTCTAAAAAACTTGACTATACTGAGAATATAACAATCTCTGTCCCGACCGTCAGTTTTTCTTCTATGCGGATTTAACGTTTTGGCCCATAAATAGTCAGCTACCTTAGATGATAAACATTCAGCACCAGTATCATGACTACCCCACTAATATCCATAATCTGTGATCGCATTATCAAATATGTTGCTAAAGCTTCTGAATGAAATAACAATTAAGCACCATTTATCCCTTCGTACGAACCCATGAAAGTGGCTTCGTACGAACCTAGTCCTACGAATGGACATAGGTATGAATTAACACCTCCATCCCCCTTCGTACGAACCCAGTAGGTGGGTTCGTACGAACCTGCGTAATGTGGATTCGTACGAACCTGGAATGTGGGTTCGTACGAAGCTACGCGTTCGTACCAGGAAAACTGATTTCTTCAAGAACACTTTCAAACACATTTTTCGATCTAGAATCTTTATTTCTTTGAATTTTGTGATGAAACTTCACAAGATTGTGCGAAAATCAATTTCGAACACAATGATGTCTTCAATTTTGAATTCCATCCGTGAATTGACCTTCAGTTTGATGTTTTTCCATGTTTTACGTCAAAACTCCCTCAAAACCCAAAATTTATGAGCTTAGGTGATTCAACCAACTGTTAGATCGATTGAATCGGTACCGTAGCTCTGATACCACTTGATATTCCAAGATCCGGTGAGTTTGACGGAGCTTCGGTCCCGAGGCGACCGGTTCAGTGATAAGAAATGAGTAGAAGAGAGAACACCGAACAAGTCAATTTAAAGTGGTTTCTATTGATTACTCACCGTTATAGCACCGCGAAACCACACGGACAGCATGTCCCCTCTGGGATCCAAAAGCTTGTCCAACACAAGACCCAAAGCCCATATATATAGGCATTGTGGCTTCGTATGAATCCACATATGGTGCGTTCGTACGAACCCACTCATCAGCCCGTTCGTACGAATCTGCTCCGTTCGTACGAACCTGCTCCGTTCGTACGAACCTGCTGTTACATCACAATACCTTTGGTTCGTAACGAATTTCATACTAATCTATACAATATTCAACACACGCTCTATCTAGTCTATTCGCACAGTGGTAGACATATAAAATATGCACCAACAACTCTCAATCCCAAACACCATTTAACTTTGAAAAAAGTCAATAAGTTATAAGACGGCTAAAATAAACAATCACAAACACCCCCTAAAAATATAATTCGCCAAAAAAGTTAACCTATGCTAGATTTGTCCCCTGCTTCTTAACGGATTTTAAAAGCTCCTGTTAAAAACATAAAAAGTAATTTTATGTTTATTTTTTTTATCGTATTAGAGACATGTTATTGATAAAGAGTTTTAAAAGTCATTTAAAAAGGTTTTAAACTTCATATATCATAGGTTTTGATTTTTTTCCATAAATTATTATATATATATATATAGGGTAGGGATCCTAAGATAAGTCCACCCTATTTGAGAAACTTGAGAAGCAATCTGAACCACACATTTTCCCTAAGCAAAAAATGCAAAAAAAAAAGGTGGAAAAAATGCAATTTTTTTTTTTTTTTTTTTTTTTTTTTTGAAAAATCGCTGCTTTTTCTTTAAGGATTAAAAAAAAAAAATTAAAAAAAATTTTTTTTTTTTTTGATTTATACACATGTGTATATTGTTAATCTTTTAACTATACATATATGTATATTGTCAATTATACATATATGTATATACATGTTTAAAATTGAAAAAATGTGTATATTGTTAATCTTAAACCATAAACACTAAAGTTAAACCCTAAAGCTAAACCCTAAACTCTAAACCCTAAAGCTAAACCCTAAAGCTAAACCCTAATGCTAAACCCTAATTCTAAACCCTAAAGCTAAACCCTAATGCTAAACCCAAAAGCTAAAACTAAACACTAAAGCTAAACCCTTAATGCTAAACCCTAATACAAACCCTAAAGATAAAGCTAAACCCAAAAGTTAAAGCTAAACCCAAAAGCTAAACCCTAATGCTAAACCCAAAAGCTAAACCCTAATGCTAAACCCTAAATACTATTGCTAAACCCTAATACTAAACCCTAATGTTAAACCCTAAAGCTAAACCCTAAACCATAAAGCTAAACCCTAAACCCTAATGCTAAACCCTAAATACTAATGCTAAACCCTAAATAACACTTATTTTTCAATTTTAAACATGTATATACATATATGTATAATTGACAATATACATATATGTATAGTTAAAAGAATAACAATATACACATGTGTATAAATCCAAAAAAAAAAAAAATTTAATTCTTAAAAAAAAGCTGCGATTTTTCCAAAAAAAAAAAAAAATTGCATTTTTTCACATTTTTTTTTGCATTTTTTTGCTTAGGGAAAATGTGTGGTCCAGAATGCTTCTCAAGTTTCTCATTTAGCCTACTACTTCTCACATGATCTTTATCCTATATATATATATATATATATATATATATATGAAGGTGGCAGAATCAAAACGAAATATAAATAAAATAAGGTGTATAATGGTACCATACGATATTTCTTTTAACTAATCGATATAAATAAAATAAGGTGTATAATGGTACCCATACGATATTTTTCTTTTAACTAATCGATGCAAATCAAAATTATTATTTTTTATAGCCACATTTCCATCTTCATGTTATCCGTATTTTAAAATAGAGGAAATTACATGAATGCTACATATAGTTTAACATAAATTACAATTTTATTTCTAAACTTTAAACAATTTTATTTCTAAACTTTAAATATTCTGGTTTACTTGTATACCTAAAATTACACCATATAGTTTGACATGAATGCTACATATAGTTTACTTGCAATTTTATTTCGTCGTACCACTGTCACCTTCTGTTCACACCGGATTCACTACCACCGTCGTCTATAGAGAAATAGAAAACCATAGAGAAAGATAGAGGAGGCTGATGAAGAAAGTGAGGCAGGTCAGCCTCTCCAGCTATTCGGGCTTGTTACGGTGACAAAAAAGAATGTCAGGGACGGAGATGTTGGTTGTCATGATTATGGTTGTCGGTGATGCAGAAAGCAATTTAGAATTTTAGTGATAGAAACAAAGGTTGAAGGTGGATATTTTATCACAAACAAAAGGCACAAACGATAACGATAATGTCGTTGGTGACTATTAACGACAGAGGTGGTCTGGTACATGTTCTTCGGTGAGAACGATGGTGATGGTGGTAGTTGTTGGTGCAAGGAGGTTTAAGGTTGTAGGAGAATAAAGAGGAAGTTCGCATTATTGGTCGATAAGGACCAAATAAATATTTGTGGCACTATTGGTTGTGGTACTTGAACTTTACTAGTATGGGCCGAGAGTGAGTACAGAAAGAAGATAAGAGGATTGAATCTAGATGTGAGATTTAAATTATAATGAGTAAACTGCCATTTTGGTCCCTGTGGTTTGGCTAGTTTTGCCACTTTAGTCCAAATCTCAAACTTATTACATCTGGGTCTCTGTGGTTTGCATTTTGTTGTCATTTTAGTCCAAAATTCAAAAACCCCATTTTTTTTTACTGTTACAACCTCCTATTTTGTCCTTTAGTGCAGGGGCATTTTGGTCATTTTGCTTTTCATTTAACATTTTCTTCCCCCAAATAAATCATTATCATCCCCAAACAAAACCTAACTGACTCTCTCTCTTCTCTCTCTCTCTCTCTTCTCTCTCTACTCTAAATCGATTGTTGCAACCCAGATCCATGATAACATATTTGTGTAACACCCTAAAATTTTTAAAAAAAGTCATAATATAGTATTTTATTGTTAATGCTTATTGGAAGAAAGTGGTGAATGCAAGTTTTACTAAGTGAAAGTAAATAAGGTGCTAATAATCGAAATATTGGCAATTAAAATCATTGAAAGTAACCAGGTTAGTATATGGGTCATTAAATAACAAGATAATGAGTTAGTCTCAATTATAAGCAAATATGAAACTTAAGGGACTATTAGTGGACATTTTGAAAGATCAAAAATGAAAGTAATTAAAAAACACAAAACTCACACACTGGGGTGTGAGTGTGTCGCCCAAACCAGAGGAGAACAAGGGGAAACCCTTGTTCATCTTAAATCAGCAAATTGAAGAGGAAATTGAAGGTTCTTATGATGCATGTATCAAGATTTTCGATCCCCTAAGTTCTCTTCACATCAAGTAAGTTAAATTTCATGATTTGATGATCTTGAATAAAGTGGGTTTATGATCAATCTATGAAATTCATGAAATTAGGTATGAATATATGTTAGAATCATCACATGAAGGATGAATTGTGCAAGACTTTGAGTAAATTGACGTTTTGGGATGAAACCCACTAGTAGTAGTAAGAATGGTGATTTGGGTGAATCATCCATGTCTAATCTTTGTGCTAACTTGATGAATTATGTAGTATGTGATGCATATGTGTTAGCTAGTTGAAGTATGGTATAAAATTTATTTGATTGTAGTAGTAAGGATGAGATGAATGCAAGTAATGGAAAGTTAAAAAGCATAAGATACTTGTACATAATGTTTTACAAATGTGAAACCCGCCAAGTGTTCGATGAAAAGCCTAAGAGAACAAATTTGTGAAATTGTATGTAAGTTGTGGGTAAGTATGTATAGAAAGTGATTATGATGTAATTGTTAGCAAACTAATACATGCAGTGTGCTTTAGATGGAGTCCATATGAGAATTCGGATCGAATGTATGATTTGGTCAAAATTATGCATTAGGGACTTGTACCTTGTGCTTAAATAGTGTGATGTTCACCATGTATTGGGTGCACTTGATTTATGGTAATTAAAAGTGATTGTGTACGAATGTGAAATGAATATCTTATTGGTAAGTAATAATGTTGGAATTATGTCGTATTGTTACCATAATTGATATCGCCAAATGTAGAATCACAAAACACTTACATGTGAAAGTATGTGTAAGTAAATATGTATGTGTATATAATTATGTGATCATGTGGTTGTAAGCACAATTGTATCATAAGTATGAAATGTATATAATGTCGTATGTATAGCCTAATATGACGTCGCGTATATATAAGGTTAAGTTGAAAGTTTATACATTAAACTGTTGACTTTTGAAAGTCAACTGCACATAAGAGGCATGCCTAGAAATTGTCACAATTGTGAAATCTTAGAACGTCATATGGTATGAGTTAAATCAATATGCGTCTTATGCGTTGGTATAATGGATTATATGAGTTTGAAAAGATGTGATTTTGGGTATGTGTCTTATGCTTGTTAGACTTGACTAATGAAAGTCAAATGTGATTTATGAATTCGACATGATCATTTGTATGTACAATCATGTATACTAACAAGGATGTGATTGTGGTGACACGAAAGCATAGGAATCATGTCAAGATGGAATCAAGCACGGGAGGCTAACGGGTCAAGAGGAGGCAAGGAAACGGATACGAACACGGATGCACAAGGTAAGTGATTCCCGTAATCACTTCTTAGTTGTTTAAGTAATGTAGTGTTTTAATTAATTAAAACATGATGTTTAAAGTCAAATGTTGATTAGGTTGTATGAAAATCGATGAATTTCGCTAAGTAGACCAATGGGTCAAAATAAGGTCTTATGATTATATTGAAATGTTGCATAAGAAATGACTATTGTACTATAACCGGTTAATGGGTAGAATTTCTTGTAAGTACGCAATCCGGAAATTTGAGATGCGGTTTAATAGTCAACAGAATCGGATGTGAGTTTGGTTTAATAGAGGAACAATTATGTAAGTGGAATTTTAGTAACAAAGTTAGTTTCGTAGATTTGAATAAAATGTATGAGTTTAATGAATATCGGGTGTTGGGTGCGTAAACCCCAAGTGCGGAACTCCGGATAAGGTAAAAGTATTATGGTTATAAGGTTTGTGTATGATTCGGGTTAGAACAAACAGGTTATTATGATAAATGCATGAACGGGTCAAAACTTAGTAAAAAGATGATAAGTCGATAGCTTAAAAGTCTAGAATTTTGTAAATCCGGATGTCGGATGTTAACTCCATGTGATGGAGAATTAAATTACGGTCGCGTAGGAAAAAGAATCGGGTAAAACGGATCAAAAACGAGCAAGTTATGCGAGTTTTAGTATTAAAATGCGAAGCTGGGCTGGGCACCACCGTAGCTTACGGTGCCCACCATAAGTTACGGTGGGTGCTGAATCTTTTCTTCCACCGTAAACCAGTAGGTTGTCACCGTAAGGAGTTGGTGGAGCACGGTCGTGCGATTGGGTCGCACGGTCGTGCGTATCCGAGTAAATCAGTGAACTGGCTTGTGCACTACCTGTGCCCCCGACGCTGTAGGTACCGCACGGTCGTGCGGATGGACGCACGGCCATGCGTCAGCTGCCAGATCAGTAGAATGTGCAGAATTCGTCTGTGATCAGTCCCATGACCTGTAAGGAATCCCAAAATGTATTCTAAGCTCATTTTAAAGTGTTTCTGAGATGCGATGAGCGTGTACGCAGGTATTAAATGGAATGAAACGAGTATAGAGTCATATGTAAGAGTAGGCACGTATGTATGTAAGGAAAGGTAGGTATATATGTATGTAAGTAGATACGTATGTATGCAAGGAAAGGTAGGTATGCATGTAATGTATAAATGGTTTCAATATGTTTGAGTATTGACGAATACTAATGATGTGTTTTGAGATTTGAATGTAATGCAGGTATGAGAACATCGGGTTCATGTGGTATCGATGTCAAACTCGGAACAAGAAAATACGTGAGGATAGTTGAATGAATCAAAGCTTCTATGGTTAAATGTTAAGCAATATTAAACTATATGAGAATCATGTCGTATGATATTCTTAACGACTAATGGTTAAGTTGCATGTGATGTCCACAGGTACTACACGGATTTTTCTACCTCTAATGAAGGGAAGCGGATATGGATCGAGTCGAGAGCAAGGATTGTACGGAGAGAACAGTCACATAGCTTTAATTATATAACGCCTTAAAGTATTGGTTAAAATGAATGTTGTATATTTCTTTTAGTTAATGTTTGACGACTTGTATTTGAGCCGTCATGTGAGTAATGTGTCTAATAAAGAAAGAAATTTTTAAGGCACTTTTTCCGCTGCGTCGTTTGTAAGATATTACGTGTTAGGGTGTTACAATTTGACTGTTGCAACCCAGATCCATGGATAACATTTTTCAACACCTCTCTCTCCTAACAAACTTCAGGCGGTTAAATCTGTTCCAACAAATTTTACCAGGCTTTAGATCTCACACCTATTTCTAGATCTAGAATACAGATATGGATTCATCTACTTCAGATCATAATCCTCACAGTACCGATCCAGATGAAGATGTAGATCTATCGATTGACTCGATTAGCAATGGATTCAACAAGCAAATTGATGGCTGTTTCTTGCAGTTTAATGGCCGGCCGCCACCGCCACGGTGGTGGCGTATGGCGACGACGCAAACAGAGAGGAGTGAGAGTAATCGGAGGAGAGAGATGGGCACGACAGCGGCGGCAGACGAAGGTGCCGTCTCCGACAACGCCAAGAACGGCGGCGGTGGTGGTGGTGCTTGGCGGCGAGAGGGGGGTGGTGGTGGTGGCAGGTCGTGGTGCTTGGCGAGATGGTGATGAGGGTACTGGGTTTGAAGATAAAGAGTGTTATTGTTCAGAAATCGAATCGGATTCAAGTTACATTAGGTAATTTATCTTGTGTTTTTTTATTGGTTTTTGTTACTTGAATCTGGTGGTTACTTGAATCTGCATCTGGGTTTGAAAATTTTGGATTGGTTTTGTTACTTGAATCTGGTGGTTACTTGAATCTGCATCTGGGTTTGAAGAAGGAATGAGGGTACTGGGTTTGAAGAAGGGCGATTAGGGTTTATAAAGGGATTTTGGGCAGAGAGAGATGGGTGGTGGTGGTGTTCGACATAGAGGAGATAGAGAGAAGAAAGAAATGGGTGGTGGTGGAGTGTGGTGGTAGTTCAAATAAGAGAGAGAGAGCTGCAGCTGCAGATGCGGTGGTGGCGCTTTAGGGTTTCAGTGGTGGCGGTGGTGGAGTTCACGGTGGTGGTGGTGGGAAGGGGGAGGAGGTGGTGGTGGTGCTATAGAGAGAGAAGATAGAGAGAGGGAGGAGGTGGCGGTTGTGGTGCTATAGAGAGAGAGAGAGAGAAGAGAGAAAGAGAGAACTGATTATGATCATCATCATCCTCAATATATATTAAAAAAAACTAAAACAAATTAAATTTAAAAAATGACCAAAATGCCCCTACACTAAAGGACAAAATTGGAGCTCGTAACAGTCAAAAAATGGGGTTTTTGAATTTTGGACTAAAATGGCAACAAAATGCAAACCACAGGGACCCAGATGTAATAAGTTTGAGATTTGGACTAAAGTGGCAAAACTGGCCAAACCACAGGGACCAAAATGGCAGTTTACTCAATTATAATTAATATTTATTTTCAAATTTCTTAAAGTATAAATAACTAAAATGACATTGAAACTATCTAATCAGACTAACATCGTCAACTAGTGCATTATGGATGAGAGCAAACATCACAATTGATAAAGGTATCCATTACAACAAGCACATCCTAAAATATGACCTGCTTATTATTTGAACACGAATCATTTAATAAGTAGGTCGTCAAATTAACCCATTTAAAAGTTTAGAAAGTTAATATTAATATTTTAGATATGAAAAATGTATAAGTTTAAAGCAAAATCAAAAATAGAGTTAAATGTCATTTTAGTCCTTGTGGTTTGGGTCATTTTGTCAGTTTAGTCCAAAAGTTTCATTTTTTTTTCTATGGGTTCAAAAAAGTTTCATCGTTGCCATTTTAGTCCACTAGGTTAACTTCATCCATTATTTCTATTAACGAGAAGGGCAATTTGGTCATTTTATATGGCCGAATTGTCCTTCTAGTTAACAGAATTACATATAAAATGGCCGAACTCTTCTCGTTAATAGAAAACATGAATGAAGTTAACCCAGTGGACTAAAATAGCAACTGTAAAACCTTTTTGGACCCACAAACAAAAAATGAAACTTTGGACTAAACTGACAAAATGAAACAAATCACATGCACTAAAATACATTTAACTCTAAAAAAATATTTTGATTTTTAACTTTTCCAAACCTCAAGCACCATTCTTGTAACTTACACTCTAAAATACAAAATTTCAAATCCATCAATGGGCCCATGTAATCAACGGTTAAGATTCAACCCAAACCAAACCAAAATCACATTCAATTATTCGAACACCCTATACAAACTCCCCCATCATCAACTTGTTTCATTTACAAGCACACACTTTATCAATCCACTTTCTCAATTATTTCCACCACTACCATCAACCTCCATCAATGGTGGCTCCGGCAACTATACCGGAAAACCTAACCAGAGAACAATACCTCTACATGTCAAAACTAGCAGAACAAGCCGAACGCTACGAAGAAATGGTCCAATTCATGGAAAAACTCGTCCTCAGCCTCACTCCACCATCAGAACTTACCGTCGAGGAGCGCAACCTCCTCTCCGTCGCCTACAAGAACGTCATCGGCTCACTCCGAGCGGCCTGGCGCATCGTTTCGTCGATCGAGCAGAAAGAGGAGTCTCGGAAGAACGACGATCATGTTGTGCTGGTGAAGGATTACAGATCTAGGGTTGAGGATGAGCTTACGGCTGTTTGTTTAGGGATTTTGAAGATTTTGGAGGTGAATTTGGTGCCTTCTGCGTCTACCGCGGAAGCGAAGGTGTTTTGGTTGAAGATGAAGGGAGATTATTATAGGTATTTGGCAGAGTTTAAAGTTGGAGATGAGAGGAAGGAAGCTGCGGAGCAGACTATGAGCTCGTATAAAGCTGCTCAGGTAGTTGTTTCTTTCAATTTTGAATCAATTGTGATGTCTAGGTCAACTGATTATTGTTCTGTGTAGTTGATTTTGTGTTGAGAATTGGAGAATTGTGATGTTTAGGTTAAGATTTGTCAACGGATTTACGTTACATATTGTTCTGGGTAGTTTATAGTTGAGATTGGATCTAGTTTTGTGTAAGAATTTAAACTCGTACATAGCTGTTCAGGTAGTTGATTTTTTGAATTTTGTGTTGAAATTTGAAGAACTGTGATGTTTAAGTTAAAGTTTTTCAATTGAGTTACGTTACGTATTGTTCTAAGTAGTTTAAACTTGAGATCGAATCTAGTTTTGTGTAAGAATTTGAACTCCTACTAAGCTACTCACTGCTCAGGTAGTTGATTGCTTGAATTTTGTGTTGACAGTTGAAGAATTATGATATTAAGGTCAAAATTTGTCAACTATTTTACTGTTCATATAAACTGATTTACATTACATATGGTTCTGAGTAGTTTAAATTTGTGATTGAATCCAGTCTGGTATAGGAATTTGCGATGTTATTTTCATGTAAACTGATCTACGAAGTTCTAGGCTCTGATTTCTAGGTTATTGCATCAGTCTTTGAATATATTGATATGTTTCATACACTAATGACGTCACACATCTGATTGAAGAGGTATAAATATCTAGTAGGCTTGCTATCCCATTAGTGTGGGAATTACACAGCTTCCATGTAGACAACTTTGTTAGGAAATATGATTTACATAGTCAAGGTAACAATGAATATAATTTCATAAAGATATACAAATCTTAAGTATTACAACTTTAAATGGAGTGAAAAGCTTACGTATTCATATGAACTATGATGTTGGTTTCTATAAAGGAATTTCCAACATTGGGCTAGATCTTTTTGTTAACCATGAGAATATGTCACCGGAAAACTCGCAGGACCCCACCAGTACCAGACTAACCAGTGAGATAAGGTAAAACACAGCTTGTGTCGGGCTGGTGGCCTTCAAAAGAGTTAAAGGTAGAAAATAAATGGAAGCTGGATTCAAACATGAGACCTTTTTTGTTAATATATTTACATAAGTTCAAAAAACACTGCACTTGTAGGAGCTTTGGCTAGTCCTGCAGATTGTAACGTAACTTATAGAGCTTTCATATACTTTTTTTTTAATTGTTTTTAATGATCTTTCATTTAATTCTATATTGAAGGATATTGCAGAGGCGGATCTGGCTCCAACTCACCCGATAAGATTGGGCCTGGCACTAAATTTCTCCGTCTTCTACTATGAGATCCTTAACTCGTCTGACAAGGCTTGTAACATGGCGAAACAGGTTGGACACCATGTCTTTTTTATTCATATGTTGTTGTCTTTCTTCTTTAAAAGTTTCTCTTACATTTAAAATTTGTTTTATCATTAGTTGCGAATTAAAATACTATTAAGGATGTTTCAGTACTTGGTAGGGCTAAAAGCTCATCAAACAATTTTTTTTTTAAAATTGATTAATAAGGCAGCTAGCCATTGACTTTGTAAGTGGGATGTACTTATGTAGACTTGATCTTTAAGGACACATAAAAGGCAACTTTATTTTAAAAGTGAAGAATGAGTCATTTAGAGGTGGACATAATCTTCACTTTGTTTAAAAGTTGTAGTCAACTTTATTTTTCCTAAATAGTTTGAATGATTATAGCACATTAAGGAGAAGTCGACTCGACAAGGTTTAAGCATAGTAATTCCTATACATGTATAAATTCCTTAGTTGATACCTCCATTTTTTATAAATTATAATCGTTTTTGATACACATATTCATGCATATGCATATACATATACGCATTATGTGTGTATCATATGTATGTTTGTATATCTATCTATTTGTGTGTATCTACATATGCACTTTTGTATTGATATCTATGTGTATCTATAGATGTATATACCTATGGAATTATGAATGTGTGTGTATAGATGCACATATTAGAGTTTGTGGCATAACTATACTTGTGTTGTTTTTCATTTGTAGGCATTTGAGGATGCCATAGCTGAGCTGGACACTTTAGGTGAAGACTCCTACAAGGATAGCACTTTGATCATGCAACTACTGAGGGACAATCTCACTCTGTGGACCTCAGACGCTCAGGTTAAATAGTTCGATATGCTCAAACATTAGATTATGTTATTATTACAACTTCAAACGACAAAAACACAGATCCAAACACCCACTTAAGAGAAGACGTCGTTTTTGTGTTTGCAGGAGCAGATGGATGAATAGCAAACAAGACGGCTGATGGTTGTGTGACTGGAGGAGGAGGTGGGCGTGGAATGTCATTGTTTCTTGTCAAGTTTCCTTTTTAAACAACAAAATTTGCTTTTATAAAATTCTCCTTCTGATGCATTTTCGGTTATTTTCTCTCGTTTCGATACAAAACCAATTTTTAACCACCTCACGTGAACATTTGTACGTGATGCATGCCAAATACATTGAGAGTATCCTCATTATGTATCACAGTTAAATCAGTACAAGTGTTTATGTGATTCTTGTAGCTTTATTCCTAAAGGTTGGGTTAATTGGTTCTGTATTGATTAAATGCGCATATGTGTGTATGTATATACACAATGTTAATTTATGATTAAAGTGTATTTGACGGAAATAATCTAAACTTTGTGATAGAAGTCTTAAGAAACGATTTAGAACATTGCTTTTGGATCCTCACAAGCTAATAGTATATACTATATATATAGAGCTTTCACAATGTCTTTTATGTAGCTTTAGCCATATAGAGGGTTAGACCTACTATTTAACCAAAAAAGTAAGTCATAAACAAAGGATTTACTAGTTTTTTTAAAGGTTGCAAAAAATGGAAGTATTTTATTTATTTATTTAATGGTTGGTATTCGAGTAAATCCTAGACTAGAGGAATTTAATCGATGTATGTATATTTTGTTATTGTTTAATTTAAATCAGCTTAATTGCTTTCGTAATACTTTATTTCTTAATTGGATAGTTTAATTCATTTTTAAAATAGAAAATAATAAAAGTTGTTGGTTTTAGTTAAATTCTAATCCAGATATGATACCCAGGCATTGTGTAATAAAATCAAGGTGCATTGTTACCTTGGACCTTGGATTCAGTTGCGTTTTCTTTAGGCACGACAAGTTTCAGTGTTATTGGGGAAAGCATTGAAACGAGAAGACCGAGTTAGATACTTAGAAGGCTTATTATTGTAATAATGTAATAAATGCTTTTTAAAATCTACTACTGTAATGTAATTAATCTGTCAACGAGGTGGTGGTGAAGTAGTAAGGGAGAGACTTGGTGTTCTGAGGGACCCAAGTTTGATTCCTTACCTCCCCATTATTTTCTGCGGCACCTGGTGATGATGAGAGACTAGGCGAAAAGGTGGAGATCGCTAGTTTAATCCTTGAACTGAACTGGTTTTACCTCATCGCACTGTCGTGCCTTCGGGCGAGTGTTCACGGGCTTCGGCCCTAGGTGAGGGTTTTCCCCGGTTCGGAGGCGAGTGGTTTTACCTCACCGCGCTGTCGTGCCTTCAGGCTAGTGTTCACAGGTTCCGGCCCTAGGTGAGGGTTTTCCACGGTTCGGAGGCGAGTGTATCCTGATGTGCTCAGTAGCCCATTTAGAGAATTCGTTAGCCGTTAAAAAAAAAGAACTTTTGATATTTGTGGATTTATGGTTTTGTTTCTCATGTGTAGTAATGGCACGCTCCACAGGGTTAGGATGTTACAAGTTGTCCATGAAAAATAAGAAGTCTGGTAGTACATTTGGTCCTTGGACGGTCCAAAGGTTAGATTGTATTGATGATAATGTGTCCAGATGGTTTGGACGTTAGATCATCTAGATGACATCTTTGTCCAGATGTTGGACGATCCATACGTTAGATTGTTTAGACAATGGTTTGTCCTAACGTGTAATGATTCAAACATTAGATGCTCTAGATGATAGTAGTTTCTTCGGGTGTTGAAGTTGGACAATACACATGAATTATATGGTCTAGATGTTATGCGGGCCTAGTAGTAGTTCTAATTATGATAAGGGTTACCCTTTAGCGCAAATAAGTGCAACAAGCTTATAAGCCCTAGTTTAGGGCCAAGTTCATTTGATTTGAAGGCTATCAATTGTCTAAAGTTAAGGTGTAATATCAACTATTTAGTAACCGTATTGATATATTTTATATTGTTGTAAATAAATTTATTGTTAGTTTACTATGTTACCTTAAAATTATACGTCCGTCCGCTATTCTTCAAATTATTTTTTATCTGTACGATACAAAAATATAAAAACATTTATTGTATCACGACAAGCCAAATACGCTCAGTATCCTTCCCTCCTTTCCTTCATTTTCCTTTTCCTTTTCCGACAATATCCCTCCCCTCACTATCCAACGACTACATCCTCTTCCCTAACCTCTCTCACTCAAATTCCCTGTCTTTTTCAGATCTACATATATCCATACCGAATTACACGACATCATCACCATCGTGAACATGTTTCCAATCCAACCCAACAAATCCAAATTTTAAGGTGTACTTTTTTTGAACTACAAATTTGGATCACTGACAGACCACTGGAGTATCATCGTGCCACCAGCGGAACCACCCGATCATATCCGTCTCCACTAGGCATAATGTCTATACACCAATTCAGGAGGAAACCCAAAAAATATGGGAAAAACCCCCTTGTGGGAGTCGAACCCAGGACCTATTGGTCCTAAAGTCTTATCTCACCCCTAAGATGTTACTAGGGTATAAAGTCATTGGACAATTTTTTTAAGGTGTACTATTTAACTATTTTGCTTTCATAAATATTTCTGAAATTAGTGAATATTTACATTCACTCTCATGTTTCACTTTTGGCATTAATAACATCTTGACGTGTTATTCATATCATTAGTGAAAGCAAAAGCAATTGAGCTACTTCCATACACAACAAAACATACCTGGCTCCAACAAATGAAAAACATAAGATCCATCGAATTTACGTTTTTCATATTTATCCAAACACTAGCTTCACCAGAAATACAACAAATCATGCCTTTCATTTTCCTGTCTTGTCTATTAACTCATGTGTGCTAGATTTTTGTTATATATATTTTTTTTCTTTCTTTTAATATTGTTGACTTGTTGATTGTGTAGTCGAATCCTAAGTAGCTACGGTTGTGCACAAGTCGTAAGTTGGACAAGAAAACTAGAAAGGTGGAGAACCGGAGACCAAACAGGTAGGGGGTCGGCCGGTTAGTCCAAGATTGGTGCAGGTTGGGCGGCCGGGCTAGAATATGAAAATATAATTCTGATTTGGAGGATTATCCAGAAAGTTTAAATGAATTAAAGATAATTCAAGAAAAATATAGTTTTGTTTACATATTTAATAGTTTCAATTCTCTATTTATAGATATGTGTATTTAGTTGGTTTATTTAATATTAAAAATAATGTTTGAGTTGGATTAGGACTAGAACGAGTTTAGTATAAATAAATGGTTAGAGTTATTGTAATTGGTATACTTTGATTGATAAATAATAAAAGAGTCGAGCGTGTTCGTTCAGTCTCGTGTTTGTGTGTTTCTTTAAGGGTCTGATTTTCCAACAGAATCGGGTTTGATGGATCGGGTTTAAGTGTTGGGCTGCAAATTTGTTTTGGGCCACATTCCACATTTAGGATGCAAATTGTCTTCTAGTTCCACGTTCCAATAGAGCATGAAGTAGATCCAATATTCTAATTTTGGACTTGAATATTTTTTATAACAAAATTCGTTTACTTTAAACAACTAACAATCGTTAAAAAAATATAAATAATCTCAGTATTCGTTTAAAAATCAAATAATTCATGATGTTCAAACCGCAAACCAACCTATATACATTCGGACCATCCCGGACGGATTTTGCACACTGCTAGGGTCGGCCCATAAGGCTTATCAATCTAGGCTAAGGCCTAGGACCACAAAAAAACAAGGGCCTTCAATTTTATTTCCTTTCATATATGTCACACCCCGATTTCCACGTGTCACCGGTGGGCCCGGTGGGGAGTATCGTGACGTCATGGTTGGCAACATAATAGTCAAACAACACAATATTATTAAGCACAGCGGAAGCAATTGAAAATATAATACAACCGAATTTATTATTGTAATATCAACTGTCACAATATTCGGAAGTTTATCCACAGAAGGATCGTACATAAAATGGAAACAATAGTTCAACAGACTTTTAGGCATCTTAAGCTTGCGAGACTTCTATTGATGCTAAGGAGACATATCCAGCCTATTACGCCTAGTACCTGCATTTAGCCTTTTGGAAAATACGTCAGTTTACACTGGTAAATACATTCAACTGACTCATTTTGTAAAATGATTGAAAATTGGTTTGAATGCACGTGGCACAAAATATCTTGACACATTGATTAAAATGCACAGAGGCAAAATTAATCTTTTTAACTTGGGAGAATTATTTAATATTATAATCTTGAGAACGATTTACATGTCACTTATGCGTTCAGTAGCCCGGACGTATCCGGGTTAAGGATCAATTGGACACACCACAATTCTAGAGTTATACACTGACAGGTGTACGCCTACACCCCGTGCTCAGGTCGTGGCCATCTCGTAAGATAATGCCGAGGATATCCGGGACATGGTCATTAACCCCCCAAAGGCCGTAAAGTAAACAATACTGTTTAAACGAGCCGTTCAAATTATTCAATTAACCACCTAAGCGATGGAAGATTTGACGCCCGATCAAGCGGTACGCTATGTACCGTAACCCAAGCCCGTATAGGGAAAATAAGTTAAAAGTATTTACCTGAGCTAAATATAAATTCAATCCCAGCCGTATATCAAATCAGCAAGTACATATAGCTTTTACTGGGCTCCTAATCTGGAACGAAGGTTTTTAATAACCTATTAGAATTCTAACGGGTCTTTAGTTAAGCTTAAGCTTAGACCGGCTAGTTTCAAGGATACGGTTCGTACGCACGATTAAGCGAAGACCGGATAGAATGTGATTTAGACCCGACAAGTTCAGAGACTTGTTTAATATGGGTCCTTCATCCACATTCTGGATTTTGAGATTAAACCGATAAGGTTTGACCCGTTTCGGCTAATTTATGTAAACTTGTTACATAAGTCGAACCGAACGCGGAATAAGCGTAACGGGTATCCGTAAGAGCCATATGAAGGTTTCCTAAGTTAATATGCTTTAAATATGTTGTAACATCAGTAGGATGTCTTTCGTTATGCCCCGAACTAATTTAAACACAAACTATGCCCCGTAGGGGTAGTTTGGTCATTTTAAAGTTTGTAAAAGAGTTTATTTGTTTAACTGAGTTACAGGTCTGATGTAACCAGCAAACATACTCATTTTGATGGGTTATAATAGTAGGCTAAGGCTTATATGTGAAATTTATCATATTTAACCAAACTATGCCCCGTAGGGGTATTTTGGTAATTTCACATAAGCCGAAAAGCTCAAAAACGAAGTCTGAGTTTATCAACCTTTGCTTACTGTTAAAATATCATAATTTGCCTCATATATCAGTAGGTATCAACCCGGGTATGTCCAATATGATTCTAAGACATACTATGCGTTAAAAACGCTAATTATGGCGATTAAAGGCCATTACCGGGTTCGATACTTAATTCTGATATTTTTATATTTCCAGAAGGCTTAAAATAATTTATTTATCATAACTAATCAGTAGCAAAAGGTTTGGAATCGTTTAGATGTGTAAAACTCATCTTACGGCCCGAAAGGGCAAAACCGACAATTACCGGATTAAGCCTACGACTACTAGTTATGCTCGACCTAAAATTAATTAAAAATCTTTAAAAATCCCAAAATAATATATATCATCAGTGGGTAAAAGATTTGATATTAAAAAGTATGTTTAACTAGGCTTTACGCTAATTACGCCATGTTGTTAACAAAAAGCCTTAATTTAGCGACAATGAGCATAACTCTTAATCTACAAGTCAAACTGATGTCAAACTTTGCAAACAAGTCTTTATATCAGTAACTAAGGTTTCTACACTTTTACATTTTCATAAATCATGATTTAAGATAATAAGGGCATAACGGTCCACGTATGAGCATTTAACGGAAACTTGCATATTAATTGGATAACTAGTGAACCAAGGTGTATGATCACAGAGGGTTGTTCTAACATGTATCCTAATCCAATTTAAGCTCTAAGGCATTTCTAAAATATGCCCAAACGGGTCAGAACTGAAAGTCAACCGAAAAGTCAAACTATGTGACTTTCGGTTCCGAACCGGGTCTAAACAGGAAATAGTCGGGTTGAACATGTCGGGACATGTTCTTACACTTATTTCTAAGTTATAACAATGTTCAAACAGGTTACAAATGTTCTAGATAGCTAATTATGCATAAATGACATTTAAGCAATATGTTGACTTTTTAAGTAAATGTTTGACCCGACATTTGACCTGCTTAGGATGGTGATCAGGGGAAACCCTTTTGGGGTTTTATTACCCACATAAATACCATTCTAAAACTACTTTTAATTCGAGATAAGACTGAGTCATTATTGACTAATCTCGAAGTCAAACCGTAATTACGACGGTTTGACTTTTAGCTAATTAACTAAGCTAAAAGCAATTAGAGAAAGATTAGAATACTTACTGAGGTCCTATGCACGAGATATGATCACTAGGAAGCAAGCTTGAGCTCCAGAATCATCCACAAATGCAGGAGAAGGTGTGAGGAAAAATGGTGAACTTGGATGGCTTTATATAGTGAATGTAATCACCATAAGAAATTGACACACAAGTCTACAAGTGTCCACAACTGATTAACAAGTGTCCCTAAGTGTTTAGGGGTTGTTTAGGGGCCAAGGGTGATGAGGAAAATCGATTAAAGATCAGTTGCAACCTTTAACACAGCCAACAGCCAATCTGCTGCATCTGGGCATGGCTAGCGCACCGCTACACTTCTGGTGTAGCGCCCCGCTAGGCTTCTGATCAGCCTTCACATTTTCCATTCTTTGCACAATTGACTCTTGGCTCTTCCGAAAGGTCAAGTAACCTTTATATATTGCAATTTGACCCCTTCTTATTTATTTACAAGGGCTTTAGGACTTGTACCCACTTTACCAAGTCCCTGGACATTTCCGGTTAACCCGAAAAGTCCAAACTTTCAACGTTAACGCTTTTAACCCTTGTAAACGAATTTGATCACAACTTGCTCATACGATAACGAAACTTTATGAAATTTATATCGTGCATTCTAGTGAGCATAATTAACCGTTACAAAGCTTCGGGTTTGTCAAAAGGTCACTCAGTGGCATAACTTAAACATGTTGACACATTTGACCCCTGTCGTTTGTAATCTCTCACTTTTGGCTTCGTATGATCCATGATTTATTCGTTTGAAGGTATAAGCATCGTGTAGGGTTAATGTACATTATATTTATTCACAGTTGACACTTAGAATACGTATTTTCACATACTTTCCATGTTTGTCAACTTTAGTCCTTCTATAATATTTCTTTCACACGTTTAAACATTATGACACGTGTCAACACATTATAGGACGTGAATTTTCGAGGTGTTACATCCTCACCCCCTTAAAATAAATCTCGACCCGAGATTTACTGAAATAAGTAAGGGTACTTTTCTTTCATCGTGGATTCAACCTCCCACGTGAATTCGGGGCCTCTATGGGCATCCCATTTGACCTTAACAATAGGTAGGGGTGAGCAAAAACCGAACCGAAAACCGAAACCGCACCAAAAACCGTAAAAACCGAAACCGCAAAACCGCAACCGACACAAAAACCGCAAAAACCGAAACCGCAAAAACCGAAACCGCAAAGGTATGGTGCGGTTCGGTTTTAGCTTTAAAAACCGCACCAAAAAACCGAAACCGCACCGCAAAATTATTATATATATATATATATATATATATTATATAATATACTTAAAGATTTAAATATAAAATTCCCTATATATTATATAATCTGTGTTTGTTAAAAAAAAAAAGTACAGACTTGACTTTGTTAAGTTAACTATCGTCTGCTCCCTCTAAAAAAAAATGATGTTAACCTACTAGTTACAAGCCCATTAAATTAGCACTCCAAACAGCCCAACTTTCAACCCAATAACCTTTTGATAAAAAAGAAACCTACGTACCTTTCCCTTCATTTCCCTAATTTAACATCCAGCCGACAATCTTTTCTTCATCTGGTGCGATCATCTTCAGCCGGTGCGATCATCTTCAGCTGGTGCGATCATCTTCATCTGGTACGTATGTGTTGGTTCATGTTTGAGCTAGGTTCGTGTTTTTGGTTCTTGTTTCATCGCTTGTATGTGATTTTTGATTTCTAAGTACAAGACTTTCTAGTATAATCGCTTGTATGTGATTTTTGGTTCATGTTTTTGGTTTTGGTTCTTGTGTACTGTTTCATCGCTTGTATGTGTTATAGCTAGGTTCATGTTTTTGGTTCTTTTTTCATCGCTTGTATATGAAACACATAAGTTATGTCTATACATTTATGAGTTATCATCAAATGTGACAGCCCCTGTTGTTGCTTATCGATAAGTTTCATCTCAATGTATGGCTTTTTAGATGTCTATACATTTATGAGTTATCATCAAGTATTAGATGTATTCCAGTATTAAAACCGAGAGTTTTTTTTAGATGTATTCAAGTATTGCTAAGAGTTTTTTTTAGATGTATTCAACTATTAAAACCGAAACCGCACCGAAACCGAACCGCAACCGCAAATAAACCGCAAAAACCGTACCGCAAAAAAAACCGCAACATGTGGTTTTAAAAAAATAAAAACCGCACCTCGCGGTATGAGTTGCGGTTTTATGCTAAAACCGCACCAAACCGCACCATGCTCACCCCTAACAATAGGTACATGCTTCCTTCGAAGCTTCTTAACCCGTCGATCCTCAATCGACAAGGGGTTTTTTTTTTCCACAAACTTCAAGCTCTCATCTATATGCACATCTGTATGCGGTATAACCAGTGATTCATCAGCGAAGCACTTCTTCAGATTGCAGATGTGGAACACATTGTGAATTCCACTGAGCTCTTCAAGTAAGTTTAACTTATAGGCAACTGACCCGACACGTTCGATAACCTCGAAAGGTCCTATGTATCTCGGGCTTAGTTTGCCTTTCTTACCAAATCGCATCACCCCCTTCCAGGGTGACACCTTAAGTAGGACTTTGTCACCTACTTCGAAGTGAAAATCCTTACGCTTAGGATCAGCGTAACTCTTCTGCCTATCCCGGGCAGCTTTGAGTCGGTCACGAATCTGGACTATCTTGTCCGTCGTTCGAACACGATCTCTGGTCCTGATAACTGGACATCTCCAACTTCCGCCCAACAAACTGACGTTCTACACTTTCTACCGTATAATGCCTGAAAAGGCGCAGCCTTAATGCTGGTATGGTAGCTATTGTTGTAGGAGAATTCGATTAATGGTAGGTTTTTATCCCAACTACCACCTAAATCGATCGCACATGCACGTAGCATGTCTTCCAACGTTTGAATAGTACGCTCACTCTGACCGTCTCTCTGAGGATGGTAAGCCGTACTAAAGTTCAAACGTGTGCCCAAAAATTGTTGGAAACTCTTCCAAAAATGTGTCGTGTACCTAGTATCTCTGTCAGAGATAATAGCTACAGGTATGCCATGTAGGGCTACAATCTTATCCACGTATAACTGGGCTAACAAATCGGAGCTATAAGTCTCCTTGATGGGTAGGAAATGTGCGGACTTAGTCAGTCTGTCAACTGTAACTCTTATCGTATCATTTCCTTTCCTTGTCTTGGGTAACTTGGTAATAAAATCCATAGTTACCATTTCTCTACTTCCACGTAGGAAGTTCAGGCTGTTGTAGCAAGCCTGACGGCTTTTGATGCTCGGCTTTGACTTGCGCACATGTCAAGCATTTAGCTACATGGGTGGCTACAGACTTTTCAAGCCTATCCACCAATAATTTGCCCTTAGATCCTGGGTAGCTGAAGGCAAATTCTTAATCGTTGCCTAATTAGGGTTGCGGCATGTATGCATAAGCAATATGAACCGTCTTTCTTATTTGTCAAATGAGTGACACCTTATGTTATAAGTCCACGAATTCCTTAATCGGGAACATTTACTTGGAAAAATTCCATTTTGGATATCTTCTTTGAATATTACTAGTCGACTTTAGTACAATATGATCATTGGGATATCTCAAGGGTTCCATGTATTAAACCTCCATGCTGATCAGACATGGAATTAATCTATGGGACACACTAGGATACGCCAATCCTCATATTACACTTTTATCAAACATAGTTTGGCATTCGCAGGAGATAGAAAACAATGAGAAAATAAATAAAATAACATATGTCGTCGTACTCTATGCAAAGAAAGAGTGCTCTTAGATTTTCGGAAAGGTTTTTCTTGCCGATACTAGAAGAATCGGTTACTATGGTTTCCTTGGTAATTATACCTTGTGGATGATAATAAAAATTTTACTAAGTTTATGGTTCATGAAGATTTATTATTGCCTGTATTAAAAACAGGACACTTAGCAGAAATTATTATTGATAAATGATAAGGAAGTTTATTGTACAAGTGCTTATAATTAATTAGAATGGAGATTTTCACAAACTAGGCACCTAGCCCAGTTGGCTAGGCGCGCGAAAGGGTGCGGCCGGCCTAGACCCAGGTTCGATTCCGGGGACGGCCAGTTCCACCTTTTTTTTTTTTTTTTTTTTAATGAGATTTAGAGCGAGAAGAATTCGGCTCTTTGGATTGTCTCATGACCTTTCTATGGTCCTTCCATCTGCTGTGTCAACCACAGCCTGAAGATTAACTCCATTAATATTGAGGTTTACGTTTGTAGTTTTATTAACTTTCGTCGCCTTAATAGCGTTGCGACTGTCGTCTACCTCATCCGAGTTTTCCATACTCGAAACTTGGTACCAATCACCAAGATTTAACCTTTATCGGTCATCATCCTGATGACCTGACTTAGATTAGCCACGGCATTCATAAACCGTATGGGCTATTCTGTTCCGAACATTCATAGTGAATGTTATTTTGAATGTATTTCCATTATACTTAGCCTAGGTCACAACTGGACCATCAATGGCATTCAAAGTTTGGAGCGAGTCCAATACTTGCTTGACAGGGGACCATAATGTCACAACTGTCTTTGTCATAAGGACGATTTTCATGACTTCGGTTATATATTTTTATATACATATATGGCATAGAAGCCTGTCACGAGGGACGTAGAAAAATATGGCGTAAAGCACAGTCATGAAGGACATAAATGATTATACGGCACGAAGGCCTTGTCACAAAGGACATTTAGATATGGCACAAACGGCCTTGTTATAAGGACATTCATCAAATCTGGTACAAAGGCATGTCATCAGGAATGTTAACATTTAATATGTTAACTTGTCACGAATGACCAATTATAGCACATTGGCTTGTCATGAATGACTTTAAAACACAACTTGATGGTCTATTACCAAGGACCTGAATTTATAAGCCGCAATCTTATTAGATTAGGGCTTCAAGGTTTGAACGTGGTTCTTCACCTTTGGACAGGGAGTCGTAGACTACAACTGTCATCGTCTTGAAAGACGATTCTTTTGGCAGAAAAATATGCCAAGCAACATCACTAATGGATGTTTATATATAACCATCGTATCTAATGATATTAGTCATGATCACATCGATCATATTGACTATTAGGTTTGGGTATAATCACACCATTTTGAACAGGGGATCATAAAGATCACTACTATCTTTGTCTTTCCGACTCTAAAATAAAGTATAGCCCGTAGGCATTTCATCACGAGGGATGTTAATATTATGATCAGCATACTGAGGACACTAGTCAGGATCGCACTGATAGTATAGACTATGGGAATTTGGGTATAGCTCACCCCCTTGGCAAAGAATCAAAAAAGATTACAATTGCCTTGTCTCAGTTGGACGATCTAATATAGCCCTTAGGCAAAACATCATTATGGATGTTTAAAATTTTTAATCATCGTATTGATGATTTTTGTCATGATCGTATTGATCATATGAACTATTAGGCTTGAGCATAGCTCACCACCTTGGACAGGGAATCGTAACGATAACAACGTTAATGTCTCAAATGGACAATATATTATAGCCCGTAGGCAAATCATCACTAAAGGATGTTAAATAATATTATCATCATATCAAATGATATTAGTCATGATCGCATTGATCATATAGACTATTATGTTTGGACATAGTCCAATATTTTAGGCAGGAGGTCAAAGACCACCACTGTCGTTGTCTTATCGGACAACAAGTTTACTCCGTAGGTGCTTCATTACTAACGGATGTTTATAATATGATCATCTTATAGGATGATATAAGCCATGATTCCTAGATCACCAGGCTAGATTTGAGAATTGGAAGAATCCAATATAAGGATGACTGTTGTGATTTTCTCGAATCACATTTGTCAGGGGTGCTAACACATTCCTAGGTGTTAACAAGGATTTGAATCCCTTGAGTAGGTTTCACCATCTTGGCCGCGTAGGCTAGGTTTCACCTTTAAGATTTCCTTCAATTGCATACTGACAGAGAAGGAAGGATATTTATTTTATCCAGGATTTTTATCATAAATCCTAATTCATAAGTTAATAATAGCACCAATGGCCTTGTCGCGTAGACAAATTAAATTTATAAGCCATGATTTCAGAGAATCGTGGCCTTAAGGTTGAATCAAAGTTCATTACCTTTTCTTGACAGGGAGCTGTAGGCTACCACTGTCTTTAGTCTCAGAGGACATTAACTACAGCCCGTAGGCACTTCCCTTATAAGAGATGTTTATTACTGGATTACCCCCCTTAGGGAAATTCATTAACCATGGTAAACAGAGACCATATATGGTTAATTTATTAATCATATTTATTTAGGATTTCTATTATAATTTATCCTAATTATAAAACATTAACAGTCTTATTAGTGGCACCAATGGCCTGGTCACATGGACATTTATAATTTATAAGCTTATGATTTCAGAGAATCAAAGCAACAATAACTGTTTTATTTAATAGCACAAAAGGCCTAGTCACAAGGACAATTTTTAAATTATAAGCCATGATTTCAGAGAATCAAGGCCTTTAAGTATATTAGCACAACTGGCTTAGTCACAAGGACATATAAAATTTATAAGCTATGATTTCAGAGAATCAAAGCATGAAAGTATATTGGCACAATAGGCCTAGTCACGTAGACAATTATAAATTATACGCTAGGATTTCAGAGAATCAAAGCATTTGAGGTTTGAACCTAGTTCATTACCTTTATCTGACAGGGAGTCATAGCTACCACTGTATTTTGGCTCATGTAGAAATGAGCAAGGCCCTTAGGCACTATATTACCACGTATGGTTTAAAATATGATCATCTTAATTGATGACATAAACCCAGGATTCAGGTATCATTAAACTGGGTTAGGAATCTTTTGAAGGATCCTATATAAGAATGACGTGTGTGATTTTAATTGAATCACATCTGCCAGGAGTGTTAATCATGTTTTAAGATGTTAACAGGGAATTGAATCTTTTTAAACAGGTCTTACCATCTTGGCCCGGTCTTATAATTGACCCAAGGCTAGGTTTCACATTTAAGATTCTTAATTAATGATTTGAATCTTTTTAACAGGTCTTACCATCTTGGCCCGGTCTTATAATTGACCCGAGGCTAGGTTTCACACTTAAGATTCTTAATTAATAATTAACGCAGAACAATTTTAAATTGAGGTGTAAATATGGATCTGAATCTAAATTGCGGAACTGCCATCTTGGCCGGTCTTAATATGACCCGAAGCTAGGTCTTGCCCTTTTAGATTTTTGCCATTTTATTATAATGGTAGATCTTATAAAAGAAATGTTACATTACATTTGTTTAATATTCTTGTTTAGAATGAAAGTTTAAACTTAATCATTCCACAATATAAAAATAAAAGTATACTGTTGCCCTAAGCGGGACTTGAAAGGAATAATGTTGTCCTCGAAGGGACTAACAGATAATTATGTCCTTATATGGACTAATAAGGAAACGATCTTCAGCAAAGGAGTTTCTTCTTCATTCAATTCCTGAATGCTTTCTCCTTGGTTGCACGTCTCATCTTGGTCGCTGTACGAAGCTCAGCATTTCAAGGCTCCGGGTGTGGAGAATCCCTAGCTCAGCTTCCTCGCTTGGCGACGTATCCAATAAAAATAATAATAAAAATTGGAAGCAAAAATTTCCATATTAGGATTAAGATTATTCCTATGTTAAGTCTAGACTCAAAAGTTTAGATTGTGCAATTGTGTAACTGAGATTAAACACAAAAGGCTAGTGTTTAATTCACTCAGTGTTGGCTCTGATACCAACCTGTCACACCCCGATTTCCACGTGTCACCGGTGGGCCCGGTGGGGAGTATCGTGACGTCATGGTTGGCAACATAATAGTCAAACAACACAATATTATTAAGCACAGCGGAAGCAATTGAAAATATAATACAACCGAATTTATTATTGTAATATCAACTGTCACAATATTCGGAAGTTTATCCACAGAAGGATCGTACATAAAATGGAAACAATAGTTCAACAGACTTTTAGGCATCTTAAGCTTGCGAGACTTCTATTGATGCTAAGGAGACATATCCAGCCTATTACGCCTAGTACCTGCATTTAGCCTTTTGGAAAATACGTCAGTTTACACTGGTAAATACATTCAACTGACTCATTTTGTAAAATGATTGAAAATTGGTTTGAATGCACGTGGCACAAAATATCTTGACACATTGATTAAAATGCACAGAGGCAAAATTAATCTTTTTAACTTGGGAGAATTATTTAATATTATAATCTTGAGAACGATTTACATGTCACTTATGCGTTCAGTAGCCCGGACGTATCCGGGTTAAGGATCAATTGGACACACCACAATTCTAGAGTTATACACTGACAGGTGTACGCCTACACCCCGTGCTCAGGTCGTGGCCATCTCGTAAGATAATGCCGAGGATATCCGGGACATGGTCATTAACCCCCCAAAGGCCGTAAAGTAAACAATACTGTTTAAACGAGCCGTTCAAATTATTCAATTAACCACCTAAGCGATGGAAGATTTGACGCCCGATCAAGCGGTACGCTATGTACCGTAACCCAAGCCCGTATAGGGAAAATAAGTTAAAAGTATTTACCTGAGCTAAATATAAATTCAATCCCAGCCGTATATCAAATCAGCAAGTACATATAGCTTTTACTGGGCTCCTAATCTGGAACGAAGGTTTTTAATAACCTATTAGAATTCTAACGGGTCTTTAGTTAAGCTTAAGCTTAGACCGGCTAGTTTCAAGGATACGGTTCGTACGCACGATTAAGCGAAGACCGGATAGAATGTGATTTAGACCCGACAAGTTCAGAGACTTGTTTAATATGGGTCCTTCATCCACATTCTGGATTTTGAGATTAAACCGATAAGGTTTGACCCGTTTCGGCTAATTTATGTAAACTTGTTACATAAGTCGAACCGAACGCGGAATAAGCGTAACGGGTATCCGTAAGAGCCATATGAAGGTTTCCTAAGTTAATATGCTTTAAATATGTTGTAACATCAGTAGGATGTCTTTCGTTATGCCCCGAACTAATTTAAACACAAACTATGCCCCGTAGGGGTAGTTTGGTCATTTTAAAGTTTGTAAAAGAGTTTATTTGTTTAACTGAGTTACAGGTCTGATGTAACCAGCAAACATACTCATTTTGATGGGTTATAATAGTAGGCTAAGGCTTATATGTGAAATTTATCATATTTAACCAAACTATGCCCCGTAGGGGTATTTTGGTAATTTCACATAAGCCGAAAAGCTCAAAAACGAAGTCTGAGTTTATCAACCTTTGCTTACTGTTAAAATATCATAATTTGACTCATATATCAGTAGGTATCAACCCGGGTATGTCCAATATGATTCTAAGACATACTATGCGTTAAAAACGCTAATTATGGCGATTAAAGGCCATTACCGGGTTCGATACTTAATTCTGATATTTTTATATTTCCAGAAGGCTTAAAATAATTTATTTATCATAACTAATCAGTAGCAAAAGGTTTGGAATCGTTTAGATGTGTAAAACTCATCTTACGGCCCGAAAGGGCAAAACCGACAATTACCGGATTAAGCCTACGACTACTAGTTATGCTCGACCTAAAATTAATTAAAAATCTTTAAAAATCCCAAAATAATATATATCATCAGTGGGTAAAATATTTGATATTAAAAAGTATGTTTAACTAGGCTTTACGCTAATTACGCCATGTTGTTAACATAAAGCCTTAATTTAGCGACAATGAGCATAACTCTTAATCTACAAGTCAAACTGATGTCAAACTTTGCAAACAAGTCTTTATATCAGTAACTAAGGTTTCTACACTTTTACATTTTCATAAATCATGATTTAAGATAATAAGGGCATAACGGTCCACGTATGAGCATTTAACGGAAACTTGCATATTAATTGGATAACTAGTGAACCAAGGTGTATGATCACAGAGGGTTGTTCTAACATGTATCCTAATCCAATTTAAGCTCTAAGGCATTTCTAAAATATGCCCAAACGGGTCAGAACTGAAAGTCAACCGAAAAGTCAAACTATGTGACTTTCGGTTCCGAACCGGGTCTAAACAGGAAATAGTCGGGTTGAACATGTCGGGACATGTTCTTACACTTATTTCTAAGTTATAACAATGTTCAAACAGGTTACAAATGTTCTAGATAGCTAATTATGCATAAATGACATTTAAGCAATATGTTGACTTTTTAAGTAAATGTTTGACCCGACATTTGACCTGCTTAGGATGGTGATCAGGGGAAACCCTTTTGGGGTTTTATTACCCATATAAATACCATTCTAAAACTACTTTTAATTCGAGATAAGACTGAGTCATTATTGACTAATCTCGAAGTCAAACCGTAATTACGACGGTTTGACTTTTAGCTAATTAACTAAGCTAAAAGCAATTAGAGAAAGATTAGAATACTTACTGAGGTCCTATGCACGAGATATGATCACTAGGAAGCAAGCTTGAGCTCCAGAATCATCCACAAATGCAGGAGAAGGTGTGAGGAAAAATAGTGAACTTGGATGGCTTTATATAGTGAATGTAATCACCATAAGAAATTGACACACAAGTCTACAAGTGTCCACAACTGATTAACAAGTGTCCCTAAGTGTTTAGGGGTTGTTTAGGGGCCAAGGGCGATGAGGAAAATCGATTAAAGATCAGTTGCAACCTTTAACACAGCCAACAACCAATCTGCTGCATCTGGGCATGGCTAGCGCACCGCTACACTTCTGGTGTAGCGCCCCGCTAGGCTTCTGATCAGCCTTCACATTTTCCATTCTTTGCACAATTGACTCTTGGCTCTTCCGAAAGGTCAAGTAACCTTTATATATTGCAATTTGACCCCTTCTTATTTATTTACAAGGGCTTTAGGACTTGTACCCACTTTACCAAGTCCCTGGACATTTCCGGTTAACCCGAAAAGTCCAAACTTTCAACGTTAACGCTTTTAACCCTTGTAAACGAATTTGATCACAACTTGCTCATACGATAACGAAACTTTATGAAATTTATATCGTGCATTCTAGTGAGCATAATTAACCGTTACAAAGCTTCGGGTTTGTCAAAAGGTCACTCAGTGGCATAACTTAAACATGTTGACACATTTGACCCCTGTCGTTTGTAATCTCTCACTTTTGGCTTCGTATGATCCATGATTTATTCGTTTGAAAGTATAAGCATCGTGTAGGGTTAATGTACATTATATTTATTCACAGTTGACACTTAGAATACGTATTTTCACATACTTTCCATGTTTGTCAACTTTAGTCCTTCTATAATATTTCTTTCACACGTTTAAACATTATGACACGTGTCAACACATTATAGGACGTGAATTTTCGAGGTGTTACAATATATTAGACTTGTTTTTTTGCCATTTAAACAACGTTTCTAAGCCCAAGATTTAGGATTTACACTAGGAGTCTGCATTGTCCACGCACACAACACATCAACCCTCATTACTTGCGGCGTCTTTTGAGTAACCAGGTGAAACTGACTGCGGATTGAGCGAAATTAGGGACAAGATTAGGAAAAATCATCGTTATGGTTATTCAATGTCTCAAATCTCAATCTCAATTTCAATTCCTTTATACCAATTCAATAGGGCCATGACTTTGTAGCTCACTTAGGGCCTCCAAAAACATTAGAATAGCCCTACACACTGCTATTACTAAAATTTTGGGACCGAAGTTATATATTTAGATTTGGACAATATTAATAAATTAGCAGTATAACTAGAGTACGCAGTGACGGAATTTAAACATTCAAATTAAGGGGGCCGAAAAACATATGTTTAGTTGAGGCTTTTGGATTAAGAGGGCCTAACCATTTAAAGATAATATTATTCAAAGGTAATCGGTTAAACTTGCACTTCTAAGCCTAGAAATAGGGGGCCTTGTCCCTTAGTGGTCCTAAGTAAGCTCCGCCCATATATAAACGAGTCAGATGGAGGTCGCCTCATTCAACTTACGAGAGTCAGCTCGTGATAGCACTTTAAAGCTAGAGCTTAAAAATATTTTAATTAATTTAATAAAATTTCAAAAGTAAGGAAGCCTTTTGTGTGTTTTTGTAACTAAGTTGAGCATCTTTGAATATGAAAGTGCACATTTGACCATATATTTTAACAATCTGACCATCTAAGACTAAAGGGTATGGAGAGGATGGGCTCGGATGGGTTGAGCCGCCACGTAGGCGCCACGTAGGAGTGGCTTGGATGGGATGAACCTAGAGGGGTGGAGAGGGATGGAGGATGAGGCCCCACAACAATAAAAAAATATAAAATTTTAGAGAGAGATAGAGAGAGAGGAGAGACAAAGATAGAGAGAGAGAAGAAAGGTGGTCCGTCTCAATCGGCGGTGGTGGGCCGTTTGGGCCGAGACGAAGCTGAGGGGGATGGTGTGGGGGCTCGGCGCCGGACCAAGCCGGGGCTAGCCAACCCCCATACCCATTAGTCTAATTGGTACCGGTACCCAAAAGGGACAAAAGTCCTTAAAAAGGAAGTCTTTGTTCCTTCACCAAACCCCTTTTGTGGTCCCTCACCTTTCATGGTTCCCAAAGCACATACAAAACAAATTAACAATAACACTTCAAACTTGGATATAAGGCTACTTGGTATATGTGATGCTTATTTTTGGAGGATGATCCTTCACGTCAGCATCATATAGGATAAGTATGAGGATGATGCAAAGAGGATGGATCTAAGGAAATGAGGGATGAGCCTAATATATATATATATATATATATATGTGTGTGTGTGTGTGTGTGAGAGAGAGAGAGAGAGAGAGAGAGAGAAGAAGCTGCACAATTTTTTGTCCTTTACCTTTCGTCTCCATCGTCCCACTGCCGACGTTCACGACGAGGACGAGTCACCCGGGATGGTGTTTGGGGGCGTTGCCGGGCCTGGACGACCCCACACTGAGTGGCCTAAATAAATAAAAATAATGAAATTTGGAACTCCTATAAAACCACAATGTCTTATAGTGATATGTTTTGTGTGGGTAAAATAAATAATCCACTTTTGTCTTATAAAAAAGGTACAAAAGACAATAGCACATACTTGTTTAAGGCTAAGTTCGTATTAACATTCTGTAAACGTGATACGGTTTTTCTAAGAGTAGTAAATATTATTTTGAAGACGTATTTTTTTAGTGAAAGATCCCTTTTCACTAGCTTTGTTAAAGTAATTCGATTAGAAGTGTCATTATGAAGAAAACATAAGCTAAAAGACATGTGAGTTAGCATCTCTATGTTATAATTGGACTATATATCTACAATCAAAATTGCAACATTTTATATATGTGGGATCTTTTATAACATTTTAAACATAAGGGTTGGGTTCATTTCAAGCTAGAGTTTATTATATTATAAGACGCGGTGCATTTTACCTACGGGAACTACTGATCTCTAATTAGAACCTCGTGGTTATTTTTTTTTTGTGAGGCGAGTACAAAATGGGTAATCTCGTGCGAAGTTTAGTTTTCTTCTAGTACGAACTTAGCCTTAACAAGCATGCAATACGTTGGTCGTGGTGGGGGTGTTGAAATATGGTGTCAAAAAAACTCTTTTACTATTTCAGATGATGAGTTTGTAAAGAGGTTTTTTCTAACACGTTATGTGAATCTCACATCTTTGTGAATATGCATAATTGGTTAAGAAAGGTATATCTCTTATCATCTATTACATGTATTGAGGTCCACACATACACCACACGATATCATAACTTCACATTTAAATGTGTGATGTATTTGGGTGAGCAGTGTAAAGAGTCAAAACAAACCCCTAATGTCAGAAATGTGACAATAACTATACATCTTAGAAGGATATAGTCCTTATTTTGTCCTTTAGTTACTTTTTTACACTTCATTCCTTTCATGTTATTCAAATTGGTTCTTTTTTACTTTAATTAACTTACGTGCCAATCAGTGGCGGACCCATGAATTTTTCTATGGGGGTGCGAAACATTTTTAAAAATTTTAGGCCCCTAGGTATATAAGTAAAAAAATCGGTTCGTATCGGGTCGTGACGGGTCGGGTCATGTCAGTAAAACAAAAGAAATCGCGCCATAACGTCCCTACTCATGGTTCCTATCACAAACAAATTGATCCATAAGTTCATCGCTCCATAACATAATGTTTCAATTTTAATTTTCAACCCTAGAAATCGTGTCTAATCACCCTAAAAATCATCTAAACAACATAATCATCCTAAAAATCATCTAAACAACCATAAACAACGTTAAAACACATGAAATTTCAAACATATGTAAGAATTTTGTTACCCTTTGGTGTCGGACGGCGGTGGTTCGCGACTGCTGATGACGTGTTGTTGTGGTTGTTGTTGTGTTCGATGATCGCTGGCAAGAGACGACCCAAGAGAGGGAGGGCGGGAGGAATTCTAAGGGACTATTGAGCTTATTTTAATTATTATAGTTTGAACTTAGGTTGAGTTTGGTTAATGGGCTAGTAATTAGTGGGCTAATTATGTTTAATGAAATAGTGGGTTAAGGTATTGGGTATTTGGGTAGTATAAGTTTATATAATTTAGGTAGTTTTTTTAATTAGAGTTTACTAAAAAAATTTAAAATATAAATCGATAACATTGTTTACCTAAGGTGTGTGGACGAAAAATTCCAAGGGGTGCGGACGAAAAAATGCAAGGGGTGCGGACGGGATTTTCAACGGAAAATAGCATTAAATTATTTTTCCCGGGGGTGCGCCCGCCCACCTTGGGCTAGGGGTAAGTCCGCCCCTGGTGCCAATCTCATGAATTTTAAGAGATTTATCAAATGGCGGTCAATTTAGTATTATTTTCTATGTTATACGTTTCGGTCTAATTTTTGTGTGTTAACACACCGTAACAGACATGCGTGGTTCAATGTTTTTGCGTCTGCTTCACATCTGGTGTAATGGTTTAACCGCCATAACAATTTTCCCATCGTTTTACGTTATCTCATTTGGTTACTATACCGAGTGTCGATATTGTACTGACAATCAAACTTCCGCCGCAATGTATAGGGAGTTATTATTTATTTATTTATTTTTATTTATTTATATTAAAGAGTGAAGTATATTGAACAGTAATTTATTTTTTGGAAGTATTATTTTTTGTTTTCTAATAATACTTTATTTATAATTTAATTTCTATTTTTTCAGAAACTTGCGTTCATTAACTTTTTCTAAAGAATATAAATCCACGATTATGTTTAGTTTTTTTTAACATTGTTGAACATTTGATTGTTTACTAATAACATGCGTTCATTGACTTTTATAAAAAAACATCCAAATCTGCAACCATGTTTAAATCTTTTTCAACATCCCGATATAATATTAGAAACGGATATCATGTCGCTACTATTCGAACTGAAATTGTCCAAACAACATCGGTATCCGTATCATTTTTATTATTTCCAGTTTCGGAAAATCGATCTGTATCACTACCATATGGTACTTTTTTGGAACGGCCAGCAAATCAATGTGAGTACTCTCGGGCACCCACTGGACAAACGGAGTACTCCGAGAGTAACCCGAGTCGTCCACCACCACTTCCGGGGAAAACCCGGTAACCCACCCGCCCGTAGGCACGACGGTGAAATTACCGGTAAAACTCGTTTGGCTTAAGGATCGAACCCAAGTTTCCCTGTGTCTCCAATCATTGCCCACCAGTGGCTCACTTTTTTTTTTGCACAAAATAGGAATCGAACTTGAGTCTTCACAGAAGGACTCAAGTCCTCCTACCACTTGAGCTAGATGTCATCGGCACTACCACATGGTACTAAACCGAACCAAACAACATCGATACTTTTACCTGTATTCATTTTAATAGTTTCCAGTTTAAATAATGTTTTATTAATATAATTACGTCAATGAATACTTGTATCGATATCGTGACGAACCGAACGGGTACCATCCAAACAACATTGGTACCGACGTTCGTTTTTATGGTTCTCAATCGATGTAAATCACGTGTTGATCGCTATATCGAGTGTCTATATCATACTAGTACTGTAACGAGCCGAGCCAATACTGACTGAAATCCCGTCGTGTAGCGTGAAGAATCCCACAAGTTATATATAACAAAAACTTTTGATGAATAGTATTAAAAGTGTTTTTTAGTTTCAATTTCACCTCTTATCTATGTTTAACATACGATTTAAATTCATTTATTTTTTACTATATTGACTTTTCTTTAATAACCTGGGTTCGTTAACTTAAAAAAATGAATACTCGGTTGCGTTTATTTTTTTTTTCTAGATATTCCGGTTTAATTTTTATTGAAAATGAAGTTATGGTCGAAATAGAGTAATTTTTTTTAGTATTGTTAGCTATACTAAGTATCATTATGATACCGACAACATCACGAACCGAAATGATACTAAATGAACAATATCGTTACCGGTGTCGTTTGAGCCTATATCAATATTTGTTTTTATGTTTTTAAATCGATGTAAACACGACTTTACCTTTGGGGTTACACGACTTTATTTTTTGAGTTACATCAAACGACTTTTGTGTAATAAAAAAATTGTCAATAAACCTTCTTTATATCATAAACTACGTACTGTGACGAACCGGGTAGTTTTCAAAATAATGTTTTTTTTGTCATAAGCAATACTGACTGGCGGTACTATACCGGTAACGAAACAAACAAAATTCATACCAAGCAAACAATGTCGGAAAACTAGTATTGGTATCATCGAAACCGGTATCAATATTCAGTTTATGTTGTCAATTAATGTAACATATTTGTTTCCTTACAATATAATGTTTTATAAAATTCCAAACCTTGCAACTTTTTTATTACGTTTCAATATACTTTTATTGAAATGAACCGTCGCAATGCATGAGCAATAACCGTCATCACATTTATTTAGCATTCGGTATTTGTAAAGTCTAATGCCGTGAAGAATGGCATTAGGCCATGAGGTATAACTTAACCCCTCTTAACTCCATATAAACGACACATCACCCGTTTTTTTTTCTTCTTTTTACTCCACATCATCCCATGGAAATGGTTTAACCTTGTTAACTCTACCTCACCCACCATTTTTTAATTATTTGATATTAAATTTTTAAATGAAATACAAAATAAATAAATACATAAATAATAATAATACCATTTCATTAACTTCTTAGCTAAAATAATCATTTATATTAAATAACGTTAATTTCTTATTATTAATTTTTTTTCCCTAAGTTAACATGTTTACCAAGGGAGGTTTTAACATCCCTTAAGCCTGCCTGTTGTGGTCCCGTTACCGGGTGGGGCTAGCCACGCGGCTGCCAACCTGGCTTGTGAATACCACAACAGTGTCAAACGATTATGGCTGCGAGTGAGCGGGCGTGAGTGGGCTAGCAGGAGAATTTGAACGTTGGGGATGTGTCGGTATGCGTGCCTAACGTTAGAATTAATAGAAACACAATTACAAAAGTTCCATAAATAACCTCTTTCTACCAAAATTTCACTCATATTCTTAAAAAACAACCTCACGTACTCCTTACTCACAAAAAATAGAATGGAATGCAATTTCTTAATCCAATTCTTCCGAAGAAGATGATTTGATTATTAAAGATGGTAGGATAACATTTAACTACTTGGTTGAGTGGTCTCAAAGGCGACAGGGGGCTAACGAGACAACCACCACTTAATCGTGATCGAGAGGGAGCTACCAGACATTATATGTCACTATTTTAGCGCCGATCCCGTTTACGAAGAAGAACATTTTAGGCGACGTTTTCGAATTAGTAGACAATTATTTATGCGTTTAGCGAATGATTTGTCGGAGCAATATCCTTTTTTCAACAAAGGGAAGATGCGAGAGGTAGATTCAGGTTCTCCTCTACACAAAAATGTACTGCCGCTCTACAGAAACTAGCGTATGGGATGTCGTCAAACGCAATAGTTGAATATCTAGAAATGTCTGAAAAAATTGCGCGCGATTCACTTCATTTTTTTTGTCAAGGTATATATATCTTTACTTAAATTATATTTTAAATTTTAAGTTTAAATTTGACAACGCATGTTTAACTTATATATCTTTACGTAGGGACCAAATCCATTTAATCGTGAAGATATTTGCGTAAACCAACATTGTTTGATATCCAACGCATATACGAGGTTCACGGTGAAAAATATGGTTTTCCTAGAATGCTCGATAGCCTCGACTGTATGCATGTTGGATGGGCTATGTGTCTTATGGCTTGGCGTGGTCATCTCCACCGAGGTGATCATACTGGCCTGACAATTGTACTTGAAGCGGTGGCCTCGCATGATCTTTAATTTTGGCATGCGTTTTTTGGAGTTGCTGGGTTAAATAACGACCTAAATGTTATCGATCAATCTGTAACGCCCCAAAATCCGAATTATGAATTTACCTTGTGTTTAAAGGTTTTAGTTAGTTAACTAAGTTAGATTGTATGGCAAAAGTGTAGAAAGAACCAAAGTTTTTGCCTTATTAATAACCAAATGAAACCCTAAGGGTAGAAAGTGAACATTTAACAAATAAATAAGAAAAAAAAAATTAAAAGTGAAGTGTGTGGGTTGTGGGTGTGTGCGACACAAGGCAGGAGCAGGAGAAGGAAAACCCTTCTTCTCCAATTATTCCAAAATTTGAAGAAATTAAGTGAGATTGTGGATGAATTTCGAATGCATGTGACTAGGTTTTCAGTCATCTAAGAGTTCTCAATGTATGATAACTTAAATTATGTGTTTTAATGCTAGTGGATGAAATAGGTTTTAATCAATCCGTAAAAATTGAATGAATCGGAGTTATATATGCGTTAGAATCATCATATTGGAGATGATTTATGCTTGAATTTGGTTATATTGAAGGATTGATGTAACACCTCGTAAAATCATGTCCAATATTATAAGGACACGTGTCATGGACTTTAGACGTGCAAAGAATTATTTCAGAGGGACTAAAGTTGACAAATAAAGAAAGTATGTGTGTAGAAGGATTCAAAGTGTCAAAATTTGATAATTATACCTTTCAACAACCCTACACGATGTTTATACCCTTAAACGAATGAATTACGAATCATATGAAGCCGTTTGTGGAAGAAAGTGAAAGTTTACAAACCGCAAGGGTTAAATGTGTCAACATGTTTAAATTATACCTTTGAGTGACCTTTTAACGAACCCGAAGCTTTGTAACGTTTAATTATGCTCCCTAGAATAAGTGATAAAAATTTCACAAGGTTTCGATATCGTATGAGGAAAATACGCTAACATTCGTAAATAAGGGGTTAAAAGCGTCAACGTTGAAATTCAGGACTTTTCGGTGATCGTATAACTAACCGGGAGCTTAATGAAGTTTGTTTATGACTTAGAGTCCTTAAAAGTCAAGTTTGGGGGCTAAAAATGCAATAAAAACAAGTTAAAAATAAGTTTAGGAGGACCAGGGACCAAATGTGCAAAGCTGTCAAACATGTGACCGGATCTGGGCCTCATACCGGCCGCGTAAGGCATTGGCCAATCCTTACGCGGGCCGCCTAAAAGTTGTCAGCTCCCAAAAACTGCACATATGTCTGTAACAACAGGTTGCACCGCCTTAAAGGCCTGGTTTTCGAATTCAGGAGCTGCACCAGTGGTTTTTCATGCATAGGGGACACCTGGGATGATCAAGGAACACTTGTAGACTTGTGTGTAATGATCTTGTGCAATTAAAATCACTATATAAAGAACATAAGTTGCAACATTTTTCTTGCTCATTTGAAAATCATTGTCATACATTCTCTGGAGCTCTCTGGACTTAAAGCAAGCTTTCCTCATCTCCTAATTCGTGCTAAGAGCCCTTGTAAGCATTCTTAGCCTTCCTAATTCAAGTTTTATTAGCTTAATGACCAAAAGTCAAAGCCGTCGTAATTAAGCTTTGACTTAGTGATTAATCACTAATGGTCCAGTCATTTTTCTAATTGAAAGTGGCTATGAGTTGGTAATTATGTGGGTAATAAACCCTTAAAAGGGCACCATCTGATTTCCACTCTAATTAGGTCAATTGTCGGGTCAAAGGTAATTATAAAAAGTCAACAGAAAGCTATTTTGCAAATAAAATCAGAATTAGCAATGTAGAAGCTATGAAACCTGTTTTAACACTTATATAACTTGGTAATTAATGTAAGAACATGTCTAAGCATGTTCAACCCGACAATTTTGAGTTTAGGCTCGGTTCGGAACCAAAAGTCGCAAAAGTAGACTTTTGCTTTGACTTTCAGTTCTGACCCGATTTAACTTAGTTTAGATATGCCTTAGAGTTCCATTAGGACCAGGTTATAGGTTAGTATAACCCTCTGAGGTTATACAACTTGGTTCCTAATTTATCCGATTCATTTGCATGCTTCCGTTATATGCTTAAAAGTTGACCATTATGCCCTTTTGATCTTAAAACGAGATTTTTGAAAATGTGAGATGGAAAAAATCTTTATTACTGATTTATAAACATGTCCTAAAAATTTGACATCAGTTTGAGGTCTAAATTAGGCGTTATGCTCAATATCGTAATTAGAAAGCTTTTTATTAATTAAACGACATTATTAGCATATAGCCTATCTAAACCTAAATTTTGACACCAAAATTTTTACCCACTGATGTAATATAATATTTTGGGATTTTTAAAGATTTTTATTTATTTTTAAACTGAACATAACATAGGGTTCTTGCTTTGATTCGGTAATTGTCGGTTATACCCTTTTTGCTAATAAAATGAGTTTTACATAATATTTTGATACCAAACCTTTTGCTACTGATTTTATATGATAAATAAAATATTTTGAACTTTATAAACTGATCAAAAACTCAGATTTCCTTAAATAAACCGAAAATCGCTTAAAACTGACTTTTTACGCGTTTTAAACGCATAGTATGGATTAAAACTATTTTTGATATATAAGACTTAATACCTACTGATTTTTAAGTAAATTTTTATACTTTAACAGTAAGCAAAAGTTTTGAACTCAGATTTCCAAATTTTACCTTTAAAGCTTATTTGAAATTACCAAAATGCCCTTACGGTGCATAGTTTGGTTATAAATGATAAATTTCACATATATGCAATACCCTAATGATATAACTTGTTAAATTAAATTATTTTTACTGATCATTTCAGACATGAACCTTAGATTAATATTTAATCTCTTTTATAACCTTTAAAATGACCAAAATACCCCTACAGGGCTTAATTTGAGTTTAAATTCGTTTTTGGCATAATGGAAGGTATCCTACTGATATCACAACATATTTAAGGTATATTAACTTAGGAAACCTATTCATGACTCATTTGTTTACCCGTTATGCATTTTTCGCGTTCTGTGCGGTTTATGTAACCAGCTTGCATAAATTAACCGAAGCAGGTCAAACCTTATCATTTTTATCTCAAAATCCAGAATGTGTTTAGTTTAACCATATTATACAAGTCTTCAAACTTGTCGGGTCTAAATCACATTCTATTCCGGTCTTCGCTTAATCTTGCGTTTTGAACCGTATACCTTTCTTTAAAACTAACCGGTCTAAGTTTAAACTTAAGTAAGACCCGTTAGGAATCTAATAGGTTATTAAAAACCTTCGTTCCAGATTTAGGAGACCAGTAAAAGATACTTGCACTTGCTGATTTGTACGGCTGGGATAAATTTGTATAATTTGCTCAGGTAAATACTTTTAACTTATTTTCCGTTATACGGGCTTGGGATACGGTATTATAATAATACCGCTTGGTCGGGTGTGTAGTTATTTAAATTGGATTGTGATTAATATATTTACATAACCCGTTTTAATCTGTTTTGTTTGGTATATGGCCTTTGCAGGGTTAATGACCATGTCCTGGATATCCCCGGCTCATTCATTGAAATGGCCACGACTTAAGCACGGGGTGTAGGCATACACATGACAGTTGCGTATGTATAAAGGGTAATCCACAATAAGGAGTTATCCTTGTGGGCATTATACATGTGGTGTGTCAGTTAATCTTGTCCGGCTCTTCTAACCGGCCCTGGCGGACGACAAACATATAAATCTGTATACAAGATTATTTTTAAAATAATTGTCCCAAGTTATAAAAGATTATTTGTGCCTTGTGCATTTAAATCAATTTTCTTAAACACTTTTCAAAATGAGTCGGTTAATTGTATTAACCAGTGTAAACTGACGCATTTTCCAAAAAGGCTAAGTGCAGGTACTAGGCGGAATAGGCTGGCTACTCCTAGCATCAATAAAGAGTCTTGCAAGCTTAGATGCTTATTAATCTGTTGAACAATGTTCCTTTTAACTTTGATCCACCTGTGGATCCCTTACAACCGTTTTTGTAATAATTGATATTACTTTCATTCGGTTTGTAATGTTTTTATCTTTCGACTTCCGCTGTGCATTAAACTGTGATAATTTGACTATGATGATATCAACTGCGTCATGATACTCCCCATCGGGACCACCGGTAATACGTGGAAATATCGGGGTGTGACAATTGAGGTGAAACCCACTTGTTCTAGTAGTATGTTGATGAATGATGATCTTGCAATTGGGTAATTTTGTTGAATGAAAGCATAAACACTAATGTATTGTTAGCCAATCATGTTATAGGATGCATGAATCATGTGAAATTAGTTGAATGATTGAGTTTTGTGGTTTACTAATGGGTCATGCATAGAACTCATGTACATGATGCTTAAAATGTTATACGCCCACCATGTGTTTGATAAAATGCCCCAGTGATAAAACATGTAGTTTTGAATGGATTGAGAAGTGTGGTGATGCATAAGGACAATATAATATTGATGTGTTGTGAAAAATGGTATGAAATATGAATGATGAGTGAATGTAAATTGTTATGTAAATAAATGGCGTAATCTAAAATGGGAATGGATTATATATAGGATTGAAGTTAGAAGGTACAAATTTGTATGCAAGAACTTATGCGTTATGAACTAGCTAATTTATGTGTCATGTACGGTAGTAATGAAGTATGATGATACATATCTTATATATGCGCTAATAAACTAACGAAAGTCAAACATTTCATGATTTGAAAGCCGAATGAATGAATGAATGAATGTAAGCTTACCGTGCTATGAATGTGATGACATGTACGGATATGAGTCATGTCAACATGTACACAAGCATGAAAGTTCCACGGGTCGAAGGTAAACACGGAAGCTATACGTGAACTCAGATGCACGAGGTAAGTAAACTCCCGGACTCCCTCTTTAGTAGTAATGGAATTAATTGTATGATAATTGTTAAAGGTTATGTAGAAATGCGTTATTAAGGATGATATCAAGTAAGTAGTATTAAGTAAGTGGTTTCCGAATCACTTCTTAGATTATTTAAGCAAAGTTATGTGCTAGTCACTTAAGCATTATAATCGAAGCCTATTAGGATTTGGTTATTTAGAAGTGAAGGTTTTCACTATGTAGACCAACGAGTCATAATAAGAATTTATTTCATTACGGAATGGTTGCATAAGTATAGACGACGGTATTATAATCCGGGTAACGGGTAGAATTTCTCATAAGTGCGCTAACCGAGAGACGGGGACGTGGGTTAATGGGCAAAGGACATGGTTTAAGATATGGCCAATGGGAACAATTTCGTGTAAGGAAATTGTGCTAATAAAGTTCAATTACGTAAAATTTATTGAAATGAACAAGTTTAACGTATACCGGGAATCGGGTTCATAAACTCATTGTATGGAACTCCGGATAATGTAAAAGTGTTATAGTTATAACGTTCATGTGAGTTTTGGGTATAAACATATGAGTTGTTTGATAAAAACATGAACGGGTCAAATAATTCGTAAATGAATATTAAGCCGAAAGCATATAAGTTAAGAACTTCCTTAGTTCGGATGTTATATTTTGAGTCCATATGATAGAGGACCAAATTACGATCATGTGGGAAGAAATGGATCGTAAAACGGACAAGAAATGAGAAAGTTATGACCAAAATTGTAAAAAAATCATTAAGCTAAAAGTTGCAGGTCTGAACCAGGCGCAAGGTTGCGCCCCCCTGGCACAAGGTTGCGCCCCTTACTGTTGTCTTCTGTATTGCGCCAGAACTGGCACAAGGTTGCACCAGATTGGTTTCTTCTTGCGCCAATCGCTGGTTCTTTCATATTCTTCGCATTCTTCAACTCCAAACTTGTGTGAAGGCTATCTAACTACGTTATATGCATTATATAACTATATGTAAGTATGTAAGCATGTACGTATAGACGTGTTTATGTTTGCATGTATGTTTTCGGGTGTATGTAAATAGATGTATGAGTATACATATATGAAAGTATGTACGTATGTATTAAATGGGATTAAATGTACACAAAGGAATAAAGCTTGTATGTATGTAAGTATGTATGTAAGCATGTACGTACGTATGTGTGTAAGTATGTATGTAAGTATGTATGCATGTATGTATGTAGGTATGAATGTGTATGAACATACGTGTGTAGGTATTGATCCATGAAGTAGGATTTGTTGTGCATGAAAAAAAGGATTTTGTATATATGCTTATATATATGGCTCTAACATGTTTGAATAGTCATGTTACTAAGGGTGTGTAACAACCCGCACTTTCGTGCGTTGTTACTACTCGATATACTCGTTACGCCTAGCACCAGAGATTCGGATCATAATGTAACTATATCGCATACATCGCTATTCGAAGGATAATCGCATATTTTCGCAATACATTATCACTATACTACACCAATCACAAACACTAACACTCACGATGGCACTGAGTGAGGACCTATTCTACCCACCTCGGTGGCCGTGATGTGTCGAAACGCAGACAATTAACGCTAACAAGGACTCTCGGGTGAGTGCTATAGCTCCAGTCGTCATGACGATGATGACAATATGAGTGAACGGTACCCCCGTCAGTCGTTGTGGCACAGCACACCATGACGTTCACGATGACATCGAGAAAGAAATATATTACCTTCCCTGATGGCCGTGAAACGTCGCTAATAATCGCATACTCGAATCGAAAACCGTTCGTTATATCGAAACTGTGGAATATGAATACGTATATACGACCCTTTAGTGATTAATTATAATAAATAAATAGATAATAATATAAATATATGGAAATGTGGCCCAAACTATCGCAACGCACCAAAAACGAGGATCAAAAGGCCTCCGTACGGATGGGCCAGCCGAACGGCTGGGCCAACCGATCGGACGGGCCAGCCGAACGGCTGGGCCAACCGATCGGACGGGCCAACCGAACGGCTGGGCCAACCGATCGGACGGGCCAGCCGAACGGCTGGGCCGATCTTCCCTCCTTGCCTATAAATACCCCATTGTCACATCAAGCACACATGCTGTGACTGTTGCTGTTCGACCAGACGTTCCAACCCCTTTATCTCTTGATTTCTCACGATTCTTGTAAGTTTTCAACTCAAACCTTGTACTTCCTTGATCTATAACCAATTCTACACCCTACTACCTTTTAAATCTACACTTTTAACCGTGAAATCTCTGGATTTTGGGCATTCTAGGGTGATGTCACCATGAAGTTCTTATGAACTTCAAGGGTGATGTCATCCCAAGCAAGAAGGACCCAGATCTGAGTGGTATCCATACGTTTTTACATAAATCTAGTCTAAATCTACGTTTTCTAACCAAAGTGTGTGTGTTTTCGGGTTAAACACGGGAAAGCCCATCAAGGACGGCCAGATCTGATGGAACGGGGTGGTTCCCGGCCGTTAGAACGAGTCGGATTTGATGGGGTTTCAGTAGTTTAACGCAAGGACACCCCATCTCAGTCAAATCGCCTGAAATCTTTCCAAAACCCATCAAGTGTGACACGATCAGGACGGTGGAACGAATTTGCCATCCGATCGGACTGCTGTCCGATCGGACAGCAAACAAACACTTAACCAACCGATCGGCTAGCATGTTAACCGATCGGACAACATGCAAACCGATCGGCCAGCATGTTAACCGATCGGAAAACATGCAAACCGATCGGCCAACGTGTTAACCGATCGGGCACCGTGTTAACCGATCGGATAGCGTGGTAACCGAACGAACCACATGTCCAGCCGATCGGACGAGCCAAGCATCAATGTCCGAACCAATTTTGGTTCTCTCGCCACCATTTAACGCGCTATTCATCGCTTAACAATCTGTAACCAGGATAACTCAGACGTACTCTCAATCGATCCAAATCAAGTTGTGTTTACTTGTCAATTACGCATTGTGAGTATACTTGAACCCTTTTTAATCGCATTTTGGGTGTAACATACGTTTCTAACAAATCGAACTTATCAAACGAATTATTCAATCAATCGAATTATCACTTGCGAATAACTGTTATGCGTAGATATACGTGATGCTAGTTGCATATGTGCTAGGGCTTATACTCGCGATGTCCCACCAAGACTAGTATAGTACTATTGTGCCCGACGGGGTCTAGTTTGCCATCGCATATTCGAGCATCGAGGACTTAGTTGGTAGTATCAGCTTTGTGAGTATATATATGTCGTGTGTTACGTTTATGCATATGGAAATTCGCTACACATTTTAATCTATTATGCTACTTATCAAACCTGTATACTCGCCAATACTTTTGTATTGACAAATATTTTAACGTATGTTGCAGGTTAGATCGCAAACTATATCAAATCAAGCTAGGAGGTCTAGAAACTCAACAAAAATCTAGGTTGTCGCATTTGTATTGTTCGAGAGGACAAGAAATCTGTGATAACTTATGTGATTGTTTTATTTGTTAGTATGGGATAACAAATGTATTAAATATTATCGCAATATAGTTGTTATGGATTCTCTTGAGCAATCTGATTCGCCTAGTGCCGCGCCCCGATGATTCCGCCATCGGTTGGGGTGTGACAGGGTGTGCCTTGAGAATGGAACAGGAATGCAGATACGTAAGTATTGGGCCTACAAAGATTGGATGCTCGGTGTAAAGAATGAACTCAAAAGAATATTATATCGTAATTGTATAAAATGATAGATTGCTAAGTGGTTATGTATATTTTTATGTCTTTATACTAATGTATATGATGTCACCAATTATTAACGTGTCGGGTGACCCCAGGTTAGTCGGATATTCATGACGGACCAGTGATCGAGGGTCGAGTTAAGATCAAGGATTGTACGGGGATGTGATCACATGTTGAAACCATTTGTAATATAATTTTCTTGATTAGGTATGAATAATGTAAAAGATTTAAATCAAGTCGATTCGAATGGCTTATTAATAAGTTGTATGATTGTCAAGAAAAGAAATTTTATGACTCATATTTCCGCTGCGTTGCTTTTAAGATAGTACGTGTTTGGGCGTTATACAATCCCCAATATTCGATGACATTATCGACGAGATTAAGCCCGCACAATCTTTTTATGCAAATGGGGAACATTTCAAGTACGACTACTACCTAGTTGATGGTATTTACAATGAGTGGTCGACACTTGTTCAAGCCTTTTCATCTACAATTGATGACAAACATAAACACTTTACAAAGAAGCAAGAATCAACAAAAAAAATATTTTGAAAGAGTGTTTGGAGTTCTAAAGAAAAGATTTCATTTGATTGCCAACCCAATATGTTTTATAACACGAGAGAAAATAATGGACGTCGTCTACACTTGTCTAAATCTACATAACATGATACTGGAGGACCAAGGTATGGCTATTTGTCAAAACTACTGAAGTGATGTCCCATGGGGTGAATCAACAATCACTGATGAACAATCTAGCATAGAATTCGTTGGGTAAGGCCATGGACAGTATCCTGAATGCCTTAGCATTAAGATCCAACTTTTGGAAATCTTGCTCAGAGTAATCAGTGGATTTCTTAGGAATATTAACATTCGGTTGTTCCGTACTTGGAACAGAGGGAACATGAGGGTCGTATACCACTAATATCCAGCAACCACTATTCTGCTATGACAAGTGGTGACCCATTCTTCGTTGCCATATGTTGAATTCATGACGAATAAGCATCAAAGGCTTGTTTAACGATCCAGTATTGTGAGGATCATGAGTGATTGACATCTTACTAAATTCTATTGATTTTTAATTTAGAAAACAGAGTATAAGAAACAATTTGTTGATCTGATTGCTCTAATTCTTCTCAATGTCCTTTGATCACTCAGTCAGTTATCAATTTGAGCTAGTTATCTTCTGAATCAACGGTGAAGTCAATTCATTAAAACAAGCTCTGATACCAATTATTGGATCTGAGAGTGTATGTAGTGTGTTTTTTCCTGATAAAACAGTTAATCAAATTAGAAATTCAATTAAATAGTAATAAGCAAACACATCAATCTAACACTGTTGGAGTTGGGAATGATTGCAAAATGAATTCATTGAATTCATATAAGAATGTAATACAATCACACAGTACAAATGTACTCTCCCTCACTAGGTGCACACTCTCACACTTAGTTCTTATGCGCTCAGGCCCTAAGTGTTAACAATTACAATGTACAAGAAGAACTATATATAGGAGGAGTGAACTGTTAGTGACATCACCATGAAAGCAACCCATAACAACTAATTAAATGATGTAACTTCCATCAGTTAGCAGAACTACTAGATAGTTACACTGTTGCATTGAAGTGTTGCTTCTGATGTGAGATAGAATAAGCTGCTGGATTTCACAGAACTACTGGTTGAGAACCAACACTTCTGGCAATTTGGAACTTCTATCTTTGACTTGTTGACTTGGTCTTCTAGTCTTTAGTCTTTGACTTTGGTTGACTTGTTGACCAGCACTTTGACAATCCAACACTTGATCTTCTACACTCTAATCTTTGTAGGCGGTAGTTTAATGTAGCAGTAGTTTGGGTAGCTGTTTTTGGAAGCCTTCAAGGGGTAGAAACTGTTGGATTTGTGACTGTATTTTAACTTATTTCTTTAGGCAGGGATGATGGTTCCCTTAGGTTTTGGCTTTCATCATGAGAAGATCTTACATAACCCAACTTGTAGAAATACGATTTAATCATTTGATGCAATTAAAGGTGATTAGACTTGTGAAAGAATTCCAGAGGTTGATCTTACTTACAATTATATACAATTTCAACAAATAAGACGTTACACACGGATTAGATTAGTGTTCGGTTTCAATGTTTATAAATTTCGAATCATTATATCAAAATACCGATATGTAATGGATCAGTTATGATTTGGTTCGAGTTTAAACACATTGATTTTCTAATTATTTGACTAAATACATCGAGATTGAAATGCATAATGGATGCGATTTGGCCGGCTGGAATCTTCCGTTAACCGGTGATGGTCAATGGAAACAAAAACTGCAGGGAGGAAAGGCACGCTTAGGGTTTTTTAAAAGAAAGTTGCACTCATGTACCTGTATTTTAGAATTCTTTCAATAATAATTAAGAACTTTGATTAAGTAAAAAACTTTCCTCTTTTATATAAACTAAATTACAATTAATATAATTCAATAATATATTTTCTACTTACACTTTATAAAATGTAAAAAAATAAATGACACCCAATGAATAAACGAAATGATAGAATTGGTTGCGACGCTTTTATTTGATAACTAAAAATGCTTAACGAATATAACAACTATAATACATATAATTAGCATGCTTGATTGTATGAATAATACAACCACACAAAATGACATAGAGTTCCACACATTTTATTGCTTGAATCACAAATACGATTAGAAATGATAAAGACGGGTCAAGTCACATCCATGAATAGTTACTGAATTGTCACATTGTACTCTTTTAGATTTAGCAGGCGTGAGCAAATTACTTCCCTATGCTCGGAATTTCAAAAGCGTTTAAAATGGACCCTCAGGTTGCTTCCCGGAAGTTCTAAATTTAAGCGTCTTCAGCCAGACATAAACTTCCGTTCATTACTTTGAAAGCACAGGGTGGAGATCAAATTCTTCTTCCTTAGTAGTATCAATAGGACCTTCAATATACTTCTTTAGTCTTTGTCCATTGAATTTGAACATCTCACCTTCATAATTTTTCAAATCGACCAATCCATAAGGATAAACGTGCTTCACTCAAAAGGGTCTTGTCTATCTTGGCTTTAACTTTCTCGGAAACAACCTTTATCTTGAAATATAGAGAAGAACACGATCCCCACACTTCCACTCTTTATTACCTATTATATGATGATTATGTATTTTCTTCGTTCAATCTTTGTAGATTAGTGAATTATCATAGGCATGCTTCCTTAATTATTCTAACTCTTTTATTAGATGCAACCGGTGTTATTTAGCTTGGGCAAGATCAAAATTTACTTGTTTCAAAGCCGAATAAGCTTTATGCTCTAATTTGACTGACAAATTACATGCCTTCCTATACACCAACCTGAATGGTGTAGTGCATGTGGGAGTGTTTTAGGCAGTTCTAAATGCCCATAATGCATCATCCAACTTTTCTGACCACTCCTTTCAATTATTGCCTGCCATCTTCTCTAGAATCCTATTTATACCCCGGTTGGAAACCTCCACTTGCCCACTTGATTGAGGGTGGTAAGGTGTAGCAAGCGTATGGGAGACCCTATAGTGTATTAACGCCTTTTCCATTTGCACATTACAAACATGCGTACCTCTATCATTAACTAGTGCTCTTGGCATACCAAGCCTGGAAAATAGTTTCTTTAGGAACTTTACTACAACTCTTGCATCATTGGTGGGTGGTGCATGAGAGTCAACCCCTTTACACACATGGTCTACCGCATCCAAAAATACTTGTAGTAAAATTATCTCCATGGTGTCCTCTAGTAAATCCTTGATGAAAGTGGAATAAAATCTCTTTAATGTCTTTTCCATCAACACGTCTCCTAATTATTTGATGGAGCCGTTTTTTAAACAAGTAAGGATATTTCCATATATAATCTTTCATATCTTTGAAGAATTCCATCTTTTAATGGAAGGTCATCCCAACTTTCAAATGCCCTGTTGCTAAGTAGTTAGCAGAGTCATCAAACTAAGGATCACCTTTGCTCTTAGACTGAACGTACCCCATGAATTCATGTAGAAAATCATCGGTTATCTCAGATTCATCAACTACCTCCAAATTCATGATTTTCTAACCTTGAAAGATGATCAGCTGCAACATTTTCAGCTCCACATTAATATTTATCTCTATATCGAATTATTGAAGAAGCAAGATCCCACATATTAACCTTGGTTTGGCATCTTGCTTATTAAGCATATATCTTAAGGCAGAATGGTCAGTATAAACTGTAGTTTTGGAAAGGATCAAGTATGAATGAAAATTGTCAAAAACGAATACTACAACTAATAGCTCATTTTCTGTGGTCATATAATTCTTTTGAATGTTATTAAGAGTTTTGCTAACATAGTAAATTGGGTGAAAATGTTTATTTTTTCCTCTGACCTAATACAGCTCCAATTGCACAGTCATTAGTGTCACACCCTGTGACAACTGTGCTCTATAATCGATGTACAATGTAAAACAATGTTAATTATCAATAAAACAATGTGCTTTGGTGTTATTATATGTTTTTTGGTGTTATTATGTGTGTATTTGTGTTTGATGATTTTACGATTTGATTCGATTCCGATTTCAAGCTTTAAATCGCTTTCTGGAAGGTTATACGCAAACTGGTGCGTAAACGCAGCCAGTATACCACGACAAACACTCCGGAATAGTGACATAGGCTTAACATACCTTAAATAACCTCCACATGACTCAGAAATAAGCTTTGGATGGTTTGGTGTGTTGAAATCAAGCTTGTTCGATCGCAGGGACTATTTGTGTCAAACTGCGAAACTATACCGATTTGTATAGTGACGAACATTTCGGAACTTGATCATAAGTTAAACATACCCATAATATCCTTTAAATATCTTAGAAATAGGCTTTGAGGGGTTCGGTATGCTAAAATAAACTTATTTGATCAATAGGGACTAAAAGCGTCAAAAAGTGCACAAGTTTGCATTTTTGCGCATATCTTTCGTTCTGAATACATCCGGACATCCAAAAATTTAGGTAATCATTAAAATATCATGTTTTAGTGATTGGCATGATAAAATTCCATTCGTCGCGTAATTTGGATTGTTTTTGCGTCCGTTACGACTTCCGTCGTAATTAACCGAACAACGTAACCGTACGACCAAACGAACCGACATCCGACATATTTTTGAGCATGTTTCATGTTCCCCATGCTTTAAAATCCTTATGGAGCTTAAAAATGGGTTTGACGGGTGTTAGAAGTGCTAAAACTCGACCATACGCGCACAGGGACCAAAACTGTCAAAATGCAAAAATGGCTGACCTGCAGGGTCCTTACGGACCGTATGGGTACTGTTTACGGTCCGTAAGCATGTCCCAGATCAGCAAAAGTTGTTTCCAGCTATTTCCAGCTTGATCCCACTTTTGCAAATGGTTTTGGGCAATTCTAGGGGCTCCCTTGGTTTTGTAAATCTGTGGGCATGATGTGTACGGCTTAGATTGAAGCTCGGTTCTCGAGGAATGATCCTAACGTTTCTAGATTTCCTATAAATACCCAAACCACTTCACTTCATTCTCACTCAAATCTGATCTAAGATGCTCTAAGTTGAGGCCTTTGCTTCATACCTGAGCTACTTGGATCAAGATTTGCTTGCGGGGACCCTTTGTAAGTATTCCTTCGTTCTTTTTATGCGTTTTTAGCTTAAAAGTCAAACTGTGTTTGACTTTCTACATTGACCAGTTTATGGTCAATGCGAAGTTCGTTTGAACTTCATAACGTGAGCGTAATCACGATGGTTATAGTCCCTAGTGACTATACCTACTGATTACCACGTTATCTAGGCTCAGTGACGAGTCGTAGTTTCGGCCAAAATGCGCATTCTCGCGAGTTTTGTAACCAAACTACTTTTAGGTATAAAAAACGTTTGTTTTGATACCAAACCTGTTTTCTAAATTCGTTAAACATGTTTTAACATGTTTAACTCGTCACTTTTAGATTAGTGCTTGTGTAGAGTCGTAAGTCAAGCGGACTAAACACCCGCTTAGACTTTCTAACTCGACCCGTTTGGTCGATCATTAGGAACCGACCAAACATGTTTAGTGACCATAGTTGCATAGGGAATAACCTTCCGAGGTTATACCTTATGGTCACCTAGTTTAAGTAGTTGTATGATAGGTAGTTTATATGCCTTAGGTAAATTACCAAAATGCCCTTTTCATGCGTAATTGGTAATTAAGCATATGTAACCTAAACTTTTGTCACGTAACTGATTATGTAACATATTTAAACATGTTTTGGCATATAATACTTGTCATAGGACTAGTTAGACGTCTCGAACGCGCTTATGCGCGCACGACACGTTAAAGTAGCGTAAGCTACCTTAATGGGTCGTAATGGGTCGAAAGCACTTAGGTTAGGTTCCGATCTAGAATACAGACTTTGTTAAACCATATCACATGAGTTCCAACACTCATTTGGTTTACAAGACCTCATTCTATCCGATCTTCCAATTGAGGTGTCGATTGTTTGACTAGTGATTCGATTACTAGGTACTGCTTGATTTCTCTGGTTTACTTGAGTTTGTTGAAGTTCTATTGATTAAGGATACTTTACACTTCATGTGAGTACATAGTTCCCCTATTTTACTGTTTTCAATTGTTTTGGGGTGATTCATATGTACAAAATGATTTCAAAGTTTAAACGATGATTTCAAAAACGATTAAAATGGTTCATACTAAACTAATAACGATTTCAATAATGTGAACGAAATAGTTGGTTGTAGTTACATAACGAATGACATTCATTAATTTTGGCCGAACCGACCAGTATTAGGTTATGGTACCATAGGATCTGATAAATCCCGTTATTGTAATGCACCCATGGTTATGTGTGGGTGTTGTGGGTAACGACTGAATCTGTGATTGTTAACTTACCCTTTGGAGGTTTGTTAATGCGAGAAGCGAGAAACGAGGTAGTTGAGTCACGAAGGTTTGAATGTTATTAGTGAGACGACCATAAATAGTTTTCACAATTAAAACGAGGATGATTTAAACGAGTTAACGATTTGGAAACGATTTGAACAAGTTAAACAAATTGGATAAACGATTGGTTTTTGGTTAAGTGTTTAGATAACGGGACGGGTGTGATGTGGTGAAAGCATGGTAGATACGCCGCTGGTACTTCTTATATATAAGTGTTTTCAACATATTACATACCGTGGCATTATTTAGTTCACTTGGGTAAACGATTTTGAAACAATGTCACACAACGATGTTTTCTAAAAGATATAAACCATACGAGTTTTATTAATGAGTTTTTACGAGATGTTTTACAAATTGGTTTTCTAAAACAAATGTTTTTGGGTTAAGAATCATGGCTACGAGATTTTATGAACTATAACCAACTTGATTTGAGTTGGTTAGCTATGTTGCAATACACTTTTCAAAACGAGGTTTGTATTTTGACTCTTGTAGTCTAATAAAGTACTGCAACATGTAAACGAAGCCATGATTCCGATACTCTTATAAAACCTATGTACTCGCCAGCATTTCTTTGCTGACTTTGTTTTTACATATGTTTCAGGTGTTGTTGCTTGATTGATTTCTAGGATGCATGCGTCACATAGGATCTGGACGAGGCCTTAGTGACATAATAATAATGATAGACGATATATACTTGGTTGTTGTGTGTTAAGACAATGTAAATGTTTAATATTATCAATAAAACGAAACTCGTTTTGTATCCATGGTTATGAAACGATAATTCAGCCACGACACTCCCTGATGTTTCCGCCACGGTTTGTTGTTTTACGTGGTCGGGGTGTGACACACCCTGACCGCGTAAAACAAAAAACCGCGACGGAAACGTCGGGGAGTCGAGCAACAGAATTATTGTTTCACAACCATGGTATTTAAAGTTATGTTTTATTTATAGACAAAGGGGTTACATTGTTTTAAAACAACGGAAACAAAGAGTACATAACATAATTAAACTATTCTAGCTTCATTTTATGTCTCTAAGGCACAGGTCCGCCTAAGTGTATCTTGATCATTCCTACGCATCAGCTCCTGAAAACACATGTGAAAATAGGTACGTCAGCATAAAAATGGCTGTGAGATACATAGGTTTATTGATTAAGGATTCATGACTTGTAATTGAAAGAATTGTTTTATAAAAGTTAGTCATGAATCTTAGGAAAATGTTTTCTTTTATAAACCATATAAAAAGTGATAAGAAAATCAGATGATATATAAAAGAAAGATGCATAATTAAATAAGTAACCAAGTAAAAATGAGTTTGTATAAAATAAGTTGTTTGTAGAACAATGTTTATGTGAAAATATGATATCTGTGTAAAAAGTAATATGTCTAAATTGAAATGGTTTAAATAACGCTACGATATGTAATATCATAGAAGCACTTATATATAGGAAGTACCAGCGGCGTATCCACCATGCTTTTATCATATTACACACGCCTCGTTATTTAAGTCACTTAAACAAACCACCAAAATGTATTGTTTAAACCCAATGTAACAATGTTCATGTATAATCCAATGTTATGTATGGCAAAGTGAATAAAAATATCTACTCTAACCATATGTAAAATGTACAAAACAATGTATTTGAATAAATCAAAGTTTAAATCAAAAGTTATGTTTTGTAAAATAAATGCATGCTTTACTGATACAAACACTTATGCAGTAATGTTAAACATATACATTCAAGCCTTGAGACTGTAGGATAGACCTTAGAACAAATCAAAGGTTATCAAAAATGTTTTCGGATTCAGTCATTCCCTACATCCAAACAAACCTAGGATTTCAGGAATGGGAGTTGTCAAGTCCTATGGTACCACTACTTACTACCGAGCGGCGTAGCTAATGTTAATGAACGTATTTCAGTTTCGTTAAACAAACCAAATGTCATACCAAATGTAATCATGTTATGTGAAAACAATGTACCTAGTATGCTAAGTGAACATACAAAGTAGAAATGTAAAACAGTGTGTCCATATGCTGAGTGAACATATGCAACAAAGATGTAATGTAAATCAATGTGTCCATATGCTGAGTGACCATATGCAACAAAAATGCAATGTGAATCAATGTGCTAGCATGCTAAGTGAACATACATAGCAAAGCATAAATGAAATCATGTACTATAAGTGTACTAACAAACATAGCAAATATATGTCATGGAAGCACGAAAAGTACAAAAGTAACAAGTAGGCACAAGTGTTTCACCCCAAAATATTTGAAAACTGTAAAATAGGGGACTATGTACTCACTTGAGATTGCTCAATAGTCTTTGGATAACAACCAAGCAATGCTAGAGAGATCACGGAATCAATCGGCACCTAATATAGGTAACTACGTTAATAAATCGGACCTAAATCGGAAGATCGGATAAAATGAGGTTTCGTAAACCAAATGAGTATAGGAACTCATGTAATATGGTTTAACAAAGCCTACATTCTAAATTGGAACCTATCCTAAGTGCTTACGACCCATTACGACTTCTTTAGGTAGCTTACGCTACTTTAACGCGTCGTTCGCGTAAAACGCGTTCGGACCGCCTAACTAGTCCTATGATAAGTAATATATGCGTTAACATGTCTAATAATGTTGTCTAATCAGTTTAGATGTCAAAATTTAGGTTACATATGCTTAAAATGGATTTATGCGTAAAAAGGGCATTTTGGTCATTTTCGTAAGGCATATAACCTTTCTATCATACAACTAACTAAACGCAGTGACCATAAGGTATAACCTCGGAAGGTTATTCCCTATACAACTATGGTCACAAAATGTGTTTGGTCAGATCCTAATGATTGACCAAACGGGTCGGGTTCGAAAGTCTAAGCGGTTGTTTAGACCGCTTATCTTACGACCCTATATAAGCACTAAACCTAAAGTGTCACACCCCCAAAAACCACACGCGGAGTACCACCGCTTGGAGGCGTGACTGACCAGGATCAAGCCACCAATCATATTGAACATATAGGTAAATAGTAAAAGTCATTCATCGATACGAAAGGTGTTTTCAAAACCAAACATAAACAAGTGTGTAGCGGAAGCAATAATGTAAAACCCAACATAAGTTTAAGTACAAAATGTCATAATGTTTAACAACACATTCACGATCCATGTCCACAACGACCGTGCCTCCCGTGCAAGCTCCAAAAGTACCTAAGGTCCTGCAAGGCATGTAACAGAGAGTCAGCAACTAGTTGAGCGAGTTCACAGTTGGTTATTTAGTTATAATGTTCGCATCATAAATCGTATGCTTGTTTAATAATCATGTATCGTATGTCATGGTATCGCGGCCCTCTAGGCATGTTTGCGAAGTTTAGTGGGGGTTTCCCATATGTTCTCTAGACTAGGTATATTTGTATCGCGGCCCTCCAGGCATGTTTGCGAAGATTAAAGTATAGTTCGTGGCCATTCCAGGCATGTTTGCGAAGATTGTTCTAGTATCGCGGCCGATCCCGGCATGTGTGCGAAGAGAAGTATAAGTATCACTAGTCTAGTAGTATCTACCATTGACCTTCCTCTCACGAGGCCTATGGTATGTAATTCCGATAACTCTTAAGCATAAATAATCAATCAACCCATTCCCAACCCCGGAAATCCCATGCCTTGGTAAGAGTGTGAACTCACCTTTGTTTTTGCTCGGTATGCTAAGTTAAGTGCTCACAATAAATCAGTCAAGTCCTATAGTGCACGTATATTCAATCAGTTCACGTTCGTAATATTTCACATGTAACTATCATCACAGTAATATCATGGAGTGTTTGACAGTTCATATCATGCCACACAAGCAGTTAATTGCATCCATACATTTAATAGAGTTGGCATCTAGCAGAACTAGCAAGTTAACTGGGTGAATAAAGTTAACAGATTTCATGAAATAATAGAATTAATCCACTTCATTGGAATAATAATAAACAGAGTAAGTCAGTTAACTCAGTTAACCACTTAACAGAATTTGTCCACTAACAGAGTTACTCAAACAATGAAGTTATCAACTTACATATTTAACATAGTTAAATAAACTAACTGAGTTGTTCCAGTGATTAGTTTAATCGATTAACATATTTAATGACAGTAATAATTACAGTAAACATGTTGCCGAAATCACTTAAGTGCCGAAAACCCCTTAGCCGAAATCACCTTATGGCCGAAATCCCTATATGGGACGAAAACACTATTGGGCCGAAAACCCTTATGTGCCGAAAACACTCATTGGGCCGAAATCTTGTCTGGGCCGAAATCACACACATGGGCCGAAATCACCTTATGTGATTTCGTCCAGTTTCACTTGTGGGGGGGGGGGTGTTTTCGTCCAGAACATCATCTTCACCAACACTCACTGTAACTTAAACCCAGCAACTATAAACTCATCTAATCGTTACATGATTAATTCTTAACAAGTCATTAATCAATCATTGATATGTAATATATAATTTGTCAACATCATGCGATACCAGGATCCCCATTTAATCAGTTTATCATTCATTAACATACACCCACTGTTGATCAAAACTTCAAATATATACACAGTTCATGGATAAAAATTTTCTAACAAGCACACAATGATCAATCACATAATCACATATATAAATATATACATACATCATGATTAAACATCCAATAATCATACGATATGCAATTAAAACAACTGAATCATGAAATCACTAACCAAGAATTAAACAGAGGTTTTGGCTTCAAATGAGGAATTCTGTTTGTTGGGTTTCAGAGGTAGAGAGAGAAACAAAGTGATAAGGTTGCCAAGTGAGAAACTTCTCCGTGAAGATTGTTTATAAAATAATTATATAAATATCTCAATACTGGGCCAAGGCCCATCTCTGTTTTCATTGGTCCACTAGTGGACGAAAACACACAAGGTGTTTTCACCACTAGGGTGATTTCACTGATGAGTAGGTGAGGGTGTTTGGCCTAACAGATGCCTTGTGTAAATTACAACACATAAATTAAATTTTAAGACATACATCAATACACACTTATAAGGCATACCGTAAACAACATATCAATCACATTACGATTAACATACTACAAACGTGCATAGTTGTGAAACAAACAAGTCGTATTAACAAACAACTAAAAAAAAAAATTAACGTGCACTAAATGCGAAGATGGAAATCTTGGAAACTCGAGTTGTCACATTATCCCCAACTTGAAAGAAATTTCGTCCCGAAATTTAGCATGCGGTTACTGAGGAAGCTAGGTAAGTTATCGTTTACTGGTTCTCCTGGGGTGTCACATCATTCCCCCGTTGATTTGGAATTTCTTCCCGAAATTCTGTAGTAGCTTCAGCCTCAGTAGTAGTTGCATTGTTTTCGAACAACTGGGGATATTTGAGTTTCATATGGTCTTCGCGTTCCCAGGTGAACTCTGGGCCACGACGGGAGTTCCAACGAACTCGAACAAGAGGTATTCTAGTGTTCTTGAGGACCTTAACATCCCGGTCCGTGATTTCAACTGGTTCTTCGACGAAGTGCAACTGTTCGTCGATAGTGAGCTCCTTCAAAGGAACTATGAAGGTCTCATCTGACAGACACTTCTTCAGATTCGACACGTGAAAGACGTTGTGAACTGCACTAAGTTCAGCTGGTAAGTTCAGTCTGTAGGCCACTTTGCCTATTTTCTCAATGACTTCAAATGGTCCAACGTATCGTGGATTGAGTTTGCCCCTTTTGCCAAAACGAACAACACCCTTCCAGGGTGAAACTTTGAGTAGCGCTCGATCCCCAACCTGGAACTCGAGTAGTTTCCTGTCTTTATCGGCGTATGCTTTCTGACGGTCACGAGCTGCCGCCATGCGTTGTCGTATTTGAGCAATCTTTTCAGTAGTATCAACTACCATTTCTGGACCTGTGATCTGACTGTCACCCACCTCTGCCCAACAAAGAGGTGATCGGCATTTACGCCCGTACAATGCCTCAAACGGAGCAGCTTTTATGCTGGTGTGGTAGCTGTTGTTGTACGAAAATTCCACGAGTGGCAGATGTTTTTCCCAGCCCTTGCTAAAGTCAATTACGCACGCCCGAAGCATGTCTTCTAGAGTTTGAATAGTGCGCTCAGACTGCCCATCTGTCTGAGGATGATAAGCTGTGCTCATGTCTAAACGAGAGCCAAAAGATTTGTGCATTGCTTGCCACAGTTCTGAAGTAAAACGTGCGTCACGATCAGAAATAATAGATGTGGGCACCCCGTGCCTCGAGACAACTTCCTTAAGGTATACGTCTGCTAGAGTGGAGAACTTATCCGTTTCCTTGATAGCCAAGAAGTGAGCAGACTTTGTGAGTCGATCCACGATCACCCAAATAGTATCATTTCCACGCTGAGATCTAGGTAGGCCAGTAACAAAATCCATGGAAATTTGTTCCCATTTCCATTGTGGTATCTCAGGTTGCTGGAGTGGGCCTGATGGTTTCTGATATTCTGCTTTGACTCTCGCACAAGTCAAACACTTGCTAACGTAAGTTGCTATGTGGGCCTTCATGCTAGGCCACCAATATGTAGTTCTGAGGTCGTGGTACATCTTATCCGAACCAGGATGTACTGAGTAGCGAGACTTATGAGCTTCATCCATTACAAGCTCGCGTAAATTACTATAGAGTGGGACCCAGATGCGTCCTGTTACATAGTAGGCGCCGTCTGCCTTTTGTTCTAACCGTTGTCTTGAGCCGCGTAGGGCTTCAGACCTGACGTTTTCCGGTTTCAATGCTTCTACCTGAGCATCTCGTATCTGTGAAGGAAGACTGGACTGAATAGTGAGTTGCAACGCTCGTACACGCCTAGGTGTAGTATCCTTTCGACTGAGGGCATCGGCCACCACATTGGCTTTGCCCGGATGGTACTTTATGGCACATTCGTAATCGTTCAGTAGTTCAACCCATCGACGTTGTCGCATGTTCAATTCTTTCTGCTTGAAGATATGCTCAAGACTCCTGTGATCGGTGTAGATGGTGCACTTGGTGCCATACAGATAATGTCTCCATATCTTGAGCGCAAAAACAACAGCTCCCAGCTCTAAATCATGTGTAGTGTAATTCCGTTCGTGAATCTTAAGTTGGCGTGAAGCATAAGCAATAACTTTATCCCATTGCATCAACACACATCCAAGACCTTGGATGGATGCGTCGCAGTAGACTACAAAATCATCCGTGCCTTCAGGCAATGAGAGGATAGGTGCGCTACAAAGTCTATCCTTTAAGTGCTGAAATGCTGTTTCCTGTGTATTACCCCAACGGTAAGCAACACCTTTCTGTGTCAGTAACTTGAGCGGCTGTGCAATCTTTGAGAAGTCTTTGATGAACCGTCTGTAATAACCCGCCAAACCCAAGAATTGGCGTATTTCGGTAGGTGTGCGAGATGCAGGCCAGTTCTTGATCGAATCTACCTTGGATGGATCGACATGAATCCCATCCGTGTTTACCACGTGGCCTAGAAAGTGGACTTCACAAAGCCAGAAGTCGCATTTTGAAAACTTGGCGTTCAGTTGTTCCGTTCGAAGGAGTTCCAGAATAAGTCGTAAATGCTGCTCATGTTCCTCCCGATTCTTCGAGTAGATCAGGATGTCATCAATAAAAACAATAACAAACTTGTCAAGGTAAGGTTTGCACACCCTGTTCATAAGATCCATGAAAACCGCAGGCGCGTTCGTTAGCCCGAATGGCATGACCAAAAACTCGTAATGGCCGTAGCGAGTTCTGAATGCTGTTTTGGAGACGTCCTCATCCCGGACTCTCAGTTGATGGTAACCTGACCTCAGATCAATCTTCGAGTAATAGCTCGACCCTTGCAACTGGTCGAATAAGTCGTCGATGCGTGGAAGTGGATAACGATTCTTTACGGTCACCTTGTTTAGTTCGCGGTAATCTATGCACATGCGAAAAGTACCGTCTTTCTTTTTCACAAACAAAACTGGAGCTCCCCAGGGTGAAGAACTAGGACGAATAAAACCCTTTTCCAATAGTTCTTGCAATTGCTTAGACAGTTCTTCCAGTTCAGTTGGAGCTAAGCGGTAAGGCGCTCGAGCTATGGGTGCTGCTCCTGGAGCTAGCTCGATCTGAAATTCGACCTGGCGATGGGGCGGTAACCCAGGTAACTCTTCAGGAAACACTTGAGGAAAGTCGCGTACAACCGGAATATCCTCTAACTTCTTCTCTTTCGTCGATGTATCTGTAACGAGTGCTAAAATAGCTGTGTGGCCCTTTCGCAAACACTTCTGTGCCTTCAAGAAGGAGATGATGCCACTCACGACACCACTCTTGTCGCCTTGAACTTCGAGAGGTTCTTTGCCAGTACGGGGAATACGAATGATCTTCTCCTTGCATAGGATCTCTGCTTGCTGTTGGGATAACCAATCCATACCAATGACGATGTCGAAACTACTCAGAGTTATAGGAATGAGATCGATAGAGAAAGTCTGACCAGCGAGGATAAGATTACAACCCTGAACTATGTGTGTGGCTTCTAGACTTTTACCGTTAGCTAACTCTACGACATGTTTGGTGTTTAAAAGCGTTGGTGCGCGTTTAAGCATTTCACTAACCTTCAGAGATATGTAACTGGTATCCGCACCCGAATCAAATAATATAGTAACATAAAAGTCGTCGAGAATAAACTTACCCATAACCACATGAGGATCGTTCCTTGCGTCACTCTGACCAATCACAAATGCACGACCCTTAGCACCATTGTTGTTGTTGTTTCCCCCATTGTTGTTCCCATTGCCCTGATTATTGTTGTTGTTCTGATTCTGATTTAACTGGGGGCAGTTCCGCTTGAAGTGACCTTCAGCCCCACACTGAAAGCATGCCTTATTTCCTTGCTGTTGTTGCTGTGGCTGGTTTCGTGGAACGGGTGGCTGTTGTTGCTGGTTCTGATTCGCAGGCCTTGAGCTCCTGCAATCTTTAGCTTCATGACCTACCCTCAGACATCTCTGACAGCGGCCTTTACGACACTGACCACTGTGGTGTTTGTTGCACCTGTTACACAGTGGATGAATTCCCCGATATCCACTCTGCCCCTGACCACCAGACGATTGCTGACTCGGACTCTGGTAATCACTAGTCTTGCGCTGCTGCTGTGCTTGAGACTGTACAGTAGCTGAACCCCTGCTGGAATCCCCTTCCCATTTCCGCTTGTTGTCACTGGGATTAGCAGGAGTAGCTGGAGTGGTAGCGGTAGTAGTAGCGCTGATGCGTTTAGGCAGCCTGTTCTGTTCCACTGCCTGATCGGTGAGGCGATGAGCTAACTTGACGATCTGTTGAATGGTGCCTAGATTTGCTGAGGTTACGTGACTTTGAATCTCCGGCACCAGACCATTGAGATACAGTTCGATACGCTTAATGGGAGGGTCTACCATAGTAGGACACAAAATAGCCAACTCATTCGATCTTCTGGTGTACGCTTCAATTTCTGACCCCGTCATTTTCAAGTGGTAAAACTCTACCTCCAGCTTATGAATATCATCACGGCTACAGTATTCCTCTTTGATCAACTCCTTGAAACCGTTCCAGGGTGTGGCGTTAGCAACAGCCAACCCTAACATCTGAACTTGCGCATGCCACCAAGTCAGCGCAATGCCTTCTAGAGTACCAGTGGCGTACTTCACCCTGCGAGCCTCAGGGCATTCACACATTTCAAATACGGACTCGAGCTTTTCAAACCAATGGAGGAGTCCAACCGCTCCTTCCGTGCCACTAAAAGTAGTAGGACGACAGTCCATGAAAGTTTTGAAGGTGCAAACAGGTGGTTGACCTATTGTATATAAGAACCAGGACAAGATTAAACACAAGAGTTGGTTTAGGAGTGTAGGATCTAAAGATCCTAGTGTGAGTTACAACTGCAGGATATACCTCCTGCTTGTGCGGCTGCAACTGCCGCAGCAACTTGTTCGTTAATGAGAGCCGTCAACTGGGCTTGTGTCATGTTGATACGTCCAGACATGATCTTCATAGCAAAGATAGCATAAGTGAGAAAGGTTCGCGTGTAGTGCGATGACAGAAGAGAGTAAGCACACACGTGTTCTCATGCAATAGTGTTACGTTTATCTAAGCATACCCTGAGCAAAGTTCTATGCAATTCTAGCAAGTAGGTAATAAAACATGTACCATATTACCTAGGATGTTGAGTCTTGCACGTGGAGCGAGGCGTCGTTGTGGATCGTTGAGCACTGTTTCGGTTATAGTCTGGTTTTAATAAAAACGTTTTCCCCTTATTAAAACCGAGTTCTCTATAACCAATGGCTCTGATACCAAATCTGTCACACCCCCAAAAACCACACGCGGAGTACCACCGCTTGGAGGCGTGACTGACCAGGATCAAGCCACCAATCATATTGAACATATAGGTAAATAGTAAAAGTCATTCATCGATATGAAAGGTGTTTTCAAAACCAAACATAAACAAGTGTGTAGCGGAAGCAATAATGTAAAACCCAACATAAGTTTAAGTACAAAATGTCATAATGTTTAACAACACATTCACGATCCATGTCCACAACGACCGTGCCTCCCGTGCAAGCTCCAAAAGTACCTAAGGTCCTGCAAGGCATGTAACAGAGAGTCAACAACTAGTTGAGCGAGTTCACAGTTGGTTATTTAGTTATAATGTTCGCATCGTAAATCGTATGCTTGTTTAATAATCATGTATCGTATGTCATGGTATCGCGGCCCTCTAGGCATGTTTGCGAAGTTTAGTGGGGGTTTCCCATATGTTCTCTAGACTAGGTATATTTGTATCGCGGCCCTCCAGGCATGTTTGCGAAGATTAAAGTATAGTTCGCGGCCATTCCAGGCATGTTTGCGAAGATTGTTCTAGTATCGCGGCCGATCCCGGCATGTGTGCGAAGAGAAGTATAAGTATCACTAGTCTAGTAGTATCTACCATTGACCTTCCTCTCACGAGGCCTATGGTATGTAATTCCAATAACTCTTAAGCATAAATAATCAATCAACCCATTCCCAACCCCGGAAATCCCATGCCTTGGTAAGAGTGTGAACTCACCTTTGTTTTTGCTCGGTATGCTAAGTTAAGTGCTCACAATAAATCAGTCAAGTCCTATAGTGCACGTATATTCAATCAGTTCACCTTCGTAATATTTCACATGTAACTATCATCACAGTAATATCATGGAGTGTTTGACAGTTCATATCATGCCACACAAGCAGTTAATTGCATCCATACATTTAATAGAGTTGGCATCTAGCAGAACTAGCAAGTTAACTGGGTGAATAAAGTTAACAGATTTCATGAAATAATAGAATTAATCCACTTCATTGGAATAATAATAAACAGAGTAAGTCAGTTAACTCAGTTAACCACTTAACAGAATTTGTCCACTAACAGAGTTACTCAAACAATGAAGTTATCAACTTACATATTTAACATAGTTAAATAAACTAACTGAGTTGTTCCAGTGATTAGTTTAATCGATTAACATATTTAATGACAGTAATAATTACAGTAAACATGTTGCCGAAATCACTTAAGTGCCGAAAACCCCTTAGCTGAAATCACCTTATGGCCGAAATCCCTATATGGGACGGAAACACTATTGGGCCGAAAACCCTTATGTGCCGAAAACACTCATTGGGCCGAAATCTTGTCTGGGCCGAAATCACACACATGGGCCGAAATCACCTTATGTGATTTCGTCCAGATTCACTTGTAGGGGGGTGTTTTCGTCCAGAACATCATCTTCACCAACACTCACTGTAACTTAAACCCAGCAACTATAAACTCATCTAATCGTTACATGATTAATTCTTAACAAGCCATTAATCAATCATTGATATGTAATATATAATTTGTCAACATCATGCGATACCAGGATCCCCATTTAATCAGTTTATCATTCATTAACATACACCCACTGTTGATCAAAACTTCAAATATATACACAGTTCATGGATAAAAATTTTCTAACAAGCACACAATGATCAATCACATAATCACATATATAAATATATACATACATCATGATTAAACATCCAATAATCATACGATATGCAATTAAAACAACTGAATCATGAAATCACTAACCAAGAATTAAACAGAGGTTTTGGCTTCAAATGAGGAATTCTGTTTGTTGGGTTTCAGAGGTAGAGAGAGAAACAAAGTGATAAGGTTGCCAAGTGAGAAACTTCTCCGTGAAGATTGTTTATAAAATAATTATATAAATATCTCAATACTGGGCCAAGGCCCATCTCTGTTTTCATTGGTCCACTAGTGGACGAAAACACACAAGGTGTTTTCACCACTAGGGTGATTTCATTGATGAGTAGGTGAGGGTGTTTGGCCTAACAGATGCCTTGTGTAAATTACAACACATAAATTAAATTTTAAGACATACATCAATACACACTTATAAGGCATACCGTAAACAACATATCAATCACATTACGATTAACATACTACAAACGTGCATAGTTGTGAAACAAACAAGTCGTATTAACAAACAACTAAAAAAAAAAAATTAACGTGCACTAAATGCGAAGATGGAAATCTTGGAAACTCGAGTTGTCACATAAAGTGACGAGTTAAACATGTTAAAACATGTTTAACGAAGTTAGAAAACAAGTTTGATATCAAAACAAAGGGTTTTGATACCCAAAAATAGTTTGGTTGCAAAATAAGCATAAACGCGTATTTTGACCGAAACTATGACTCGTCACTACGCCTAATCAACGTGGCAATCAGTAGGTATAGTCACAAGGGACTATGACCATCGTGATTACGCTCACGTTGCGAAGTTCAAACGAACTTCGTGTTGACCATTGACTGGTCAAAGTAGAAAGTCAAATACTGTTTGACTTTCACGCTTAAAAACGCATAAAAGAACGAAAGAAACTTACAAGAGGTTCAAGCGATGGAGATTTGATCTAAAAATTCTCAGGTATGAAGTGTAGAAACTCCAACTTAGAGAAATAATCAGATCAAGGTGTGAGGATTGAAATGGTCCATGCACATGTTTAAGCCTATTTTTGATACGTTTAACGCCCGTTAAGCCATTTTCAAGGCTCTACAATGATGCCCAAGCATAGGGGACATGAAACATGCTTGAAAATATGTCGGTTCGTTTGGTCATACGATCACGTTATTCGGTTAATTACGACGAAACACGAACGGACGTGAAAAACGATCCAAATTACACGACGAATGGAATTTTATCATGCCAATCACTAAAATAAAATATTTTAATGATTACAAAAATTTTTGGATGTCCGGAGATGTTCAGAACGTAAGATATGCGCGAAAATGCAAACTTATGCACTTTTTGACGCTTTTAGTCCCTGTTTGATCAAAAAGTTTATTTTAGCATACCGAACCCCTCAAAGCTTATTTCTAAGACATGTAAAGGATATTTAGTGTATGTTTAATTTATGATCATGTTCTGGAATGTCAATTACTATACAAATCGGTATAGTTTCGCAGTTTGACGGAAATAGTCCCTGCAATCGAATAAACTTGATTTTGCCATACCAAAGCCTTCAAAACTTATTTCTAAGTTATGTAAAGGTTATTTAAGGTATGTTAAGCATATATTGATGTTCTGGAGTGTTTGTCGCGTTAAACTGATTACGTTTACGCATCAGTTTGCGTATAACTTTCCAGAAAACGATGTAGAGTTTGAAATTGAACTAAAATCAAAACATGCAAAAAGACAAACATAAATAAACAAAAACTGAGATCAAACCACATTGTTTTATTGATAACTGAACTGTTTAAGGTTTATACAATGATTCCAAGCACATATGTCACAGTCTCCCCTACTTGTGGAAATTTCGTCCCAAAATTTTATTTAGAGGAAACTTGTGAGAATAGATGTGGATATTTTGCCTTCATTTGATCTTCACGTTCCCAAGTAAATTTTGGTCCACGTTTAGATTCCCAGCGAACTTTGACAAGTGGGATGCACTTGTGTTTGAGCCATTTGACTTCACAGTCCATGATTTCCACAGGCTTCTCAACAAAATGCATCGTGTCATCAACACGAATTTCATCAAGTGGTATGTGGAGGTTCTCATCAGCTAAACACTTCTTGATATTGGACACGTGGAAGGTTGGATGAACATTTCCAAGTTCAGGAGGTAACTCAAGTCTGTAGGCTACCTTACCGATTCTTTCGACGATCTTGAATGGTCCAACATATCTTGGTGCAAGTTTTGATGTCTTTCCAAATCTGATCATACCTTTCCAAGGTGAAACCTTGAGTAGAACGCGATCACCGACTTGAAATTCCAAGGACTTGCGTCGTCGATCCGCGTAACTCTTTTGACGGCTTCTAGCTGTTTCAAGGTTATTGCGAACTTTCTTAACCTTATCTGTTGTCTCTAGAATAAGGTCAGGTCCAGTAAGTTGAGCCTCACCAATCTCATTCCAGCAGACTGGTGAACGACATTTTCGACCATAGAGAGCTTCGAAAGGAGCCATGTTGATGCTGGAGTGATAACTATTGTTGTAGGAGAATTCAATCAACGGGAGATATGAATCCCAACTACCACCAAAATCGATCACACAAGCTCTAAGCATATTGTTAGGACCGGAGACTCTAATGATTGTGCTTGTTTGTATAATTTTAACAAATCAAATAGAAATGAACAAAGTTTAAGTGCAGCGGAAATGAACAACAAACTTTGTAAACACAATCAAAGAGAGAAACAGTTTTGATAAACACATCCTTTTCATTAAGTCGAAAGATTTATAATACAAATCAAAAGATTACAAGCATGCTTACGAACTAAACTCCCCCTCAGCCTGATACTCCATGGTTGGTTGCACAAGATGAAAGGATTGAATTGAGGAGAAGAACTCACTCAAATCGATCAGATGTAACAGTACAGGGTACTGCTCCATTTATAGACAATCCAAACCACTGAAGCATCTCAGCTGACGTCACCATGAAAGCGACGTCTAACAGCCTAACAACCTGTAACTACTGTTCCTATACACACACTGCTAATGTTAACCACTGACTATATATAAAACAGATGACATACTAAACTACTGCTTTCTCTTTACATCAGTGCTTTCCTCAAGGTTGATCAGTCCTTGATTGGGCAGTGCTTTGTCATCAGTAGATTGAACCAGCAGTGTTTACTTCTTAGCAGTCTTCAGGGCTTCATTAGTAGTTAGAAGAACAGCAGCTGTTGTATACGGACAGTGGATAGAGGACCATCAGATGTTATAATCACTTTCAAGGGAGAAGTCTAGTATAAACAGCTGCTTATTATGAATCCACTGTTGTGAACCAGTTTTGGCTTTCATTATCTGTTCCTCTGGTAGGGTTCAATCCCAACAATCTCCCCCTGGAACAGATAATGCCAAAACACTTCATTATTTTGGATCTTAATTCCTCATCAGAAGTTCACTAGCTTGTATTTTAAATTCTGCTTCAAAGTCTTTGGAACTTAAGTCATCCTCATCCCTGCACAATGAAAGTTCAAGGAGATCTTGTAGATCTTCAACACCAAGGCTTAGTGCTTGTTTCCTTGATATGTACTTCATTTCACCATTGGATCTGATCATGGTCAATACATGGGTCTTTTAATCGGAGAGCCACTTTAGTATTTTTGAACCCAATGGGTTTCTTGGGAGAGATTTATTTACTGATGAGCTTGGAGATTTTGGCCTTGTGAAAATTTGTAAAGCAGTATCCTGAGCTTCAGACATTCATTTGAAAGCCTTTTCTATGACTTCATTTGCTGTAGCTATGTCTTCTGCAACTTCTTTGTCAATCTGCTCTTGTTTCTTTTGTTGATCTAGCTCATTGTCTGAGATATCTGCTGATGTGTTTGGTGATGATGATTGGTTCAAAACCTTTTTGGCAAGGTCTTGAAGCTTTGCTGATTTGTCTTTATCTAAAGCCATTTTCTTGATGGCTTCTTCAAAATACTCAGCTTCTTTTTCTTTTTCCTCTGCTTTAGTCAGCTGTTTCCTCTTTTCTTGGTTTATCGCATGATTGAGGTATCTGCTGATGTGATCAGTGGGTTAGAGGTTTTGATCTGTTGTTTTGGCTTTTTGTAGTCAGGCTTCTTTGGAGTGTCAGAAACCGTTATCCTACTTTTCTTGAGCCTTTCATAAGCCTCGTCTGTATATTGCTTTGTCCATTTTGCTATGGATTCAGTATCTCCAACGTTTGCATCCACTAGCTCATGTTTCTTTCTTTTGTATTCAGAAGTAAGATCATCAATGAGCTTTTTGTATTTTCTCCAGTTTGGAGCATTCCTCTTCTTGGTTGGATCATTTTTAATTCTTTCAATTCTGTTTGCCTCATGCTTTAATGCAACTATTGGCCATTCTTCAAAATGTTTTTCTTCAGCTGGATAGAATTTTTCTTTCATGATGTATGCAAGATATTCTTTTCTCATTTCTTTTCATAGATCTGCTTTGGGTGGTAAATCTGACATTTCTTTGCTCAGATCTCTTGCATAATCTTCCATCTGTTTGACTTTAGTGAGCAAGAATTCCATTTTTTCTGAAATGGCTTCGTCACCTTGGTCTTTGCACTCAAGCTTAGCTCTTATCTTAGCTTGCCTTGCTTTGAGCTCGAGATATTCATCCATATTTTCTGGGACTATGAAGCGTATGAGAGAAGGAAATCTTCTTTTTGAAGGATCATCCTTAGTGTAGAATTGTCTCATCTCATTTTTTACAGCTTCAGGTTCTAGTGGATATTTTGCAGCCATAGGATCATATTTGTCATCACTTACCTGAGTTGTTTTTCTTTTTCTGGTGTAAAGATTTATGGGTGATTTGTTGATTGTAGTGAAGATGGTTTGAAGTGAAGTGAGGGTAGTGGTGGATGGTGACTGACTAACAGTTGTTGAAGCAACTGGTGTTTCAACTGCTGTTGTCATTACAACAGATGTTGTAACATCTGATGTCTTCTGCTTTTTCGCAGGAGGTGATGGTGGTGATGTGACATTGATGAGAGCAGTGGTGGATGACTGGCAAACAGCTATTGAAACAACAGGTGTTTCAACCTCTATTGTCATTACAACTACTGATGTGTCAGTAGATGTCTTCTGCTTTTGAGCAGGTGGTAATTTGGTGGGTGGTGGTGTAGTTTTAGGTTGTGATGATAGGGCAGTGGTTGTAGTGTGTGTTGTAGTGGTGTGTGTTGAAGAAATGGCAGCTATTTGGCTAGCAGTTTTTGAAACTACTGACATATCAACTGTTTGGATGGAAGATTGAGATTTGAGGTTTGGAGCCTTTGGGAGGTGGTTTAGATGTCTGTTTTTCTTGTTCTGGTTCAACATACAGGCCATCTTCAATTCCCTTCTTCTTCAACTGCTTGATTTTCTCCCCCTTTTTGGCATTATCTGGAAGGGGGTTATCCATGAAGAGGATAGTGGGAGGAAATTTTCCAGTGATGCTTTGGATATGAGCCTTGATAGCTTTGATGTCTGCTTGAGTATCTTCAAATCTTGACTCCACCATGTTTGTCAGCATTTTTACATGTATTGCATGCTGCTGATCAGCCATTTGTTTTTGTTTTTCAAGCAGGGGTTGAAATATACTCCATAGCTCATTTGCAGCAGGTGCAGGTTGTGCAGGTGCTTGAGCTGGAACAGCAGTGCATTGTGCTTTTTGAGCTTTTAACAGCTGTTGCACCATATCCTTTATTTCAGCAACTGATGTTTCAAGTTTTTCAACTCTGCCCGTCAATTCCTGATATTTTAAATCATCACCCACGTTAATGGGATCATCTGATTCCCCACCAGCAGTGGTTGTATCAATGGGTGACTTAGGAACTGAGTCCCAAAAATCACCTAGTGATACCCCTTGTTCTTGGTTCTGGGGTCTTCTCTCTACAACACTTGATAACCTTTTGAGGGTACCGGTGGTTAAAACAAACTCACTGGTGGTTACCAGAGGTGCTATAGAAGAAATTGCCTTCAAGGGAGTCTTACTAATGAAACAACTGTCCAAATGTAGATCTGTTGATCCGTCACTTGTAGTTGCTGCTCCACTTGAACTACCACCAAGAGTTACTTGTAACTCAAGGGGTGTAACCTCCTCAGTTGTTGCTGGGATAGCAGGGGTAATACCATCAGACCCAGTCACTTGTGGGAGTGTACTCGCAGTGATAGGTGATAGAGAGGAACTGGTTTGTGTCTGAGCTATAGCAACTGCATGCAACAAGGGTATTATGGATTGTGGTAATGTGATTGGTGAAGGTATGGGTGTTGAAAGAGACATGTCCTTGGGATCAGGACTGAGGAAGATGGATCCAATTGAATCCAGAGCTTCATAATGTGGGGTCCCTGTGCTTACAACCTGATCCTTTTGTGAGGATGCAGGAGGAGTTTGAGGCAATGGTGGAGATCTTTCTTCCAACTGCTGTGAGGAAGTAGCAGCAGTGGTTGTAAGTGACATTTGTGTTGTCACTGGCAGTGGCTCTGGGATCTCATCTTCCAGAGTTGCCTTTGTTTTGCGTTTGGAGGGCTTTCTGGATGTTTTCTTTTTGGTCTTTTTGGTAATGGCAGGTGTGGGTTTCAATGCAGTGGTTGTGCTGCTATGATCACCTGGAGCAGTGGGCTCAGCAGCAGATGCCTGAGGAGCAGTGGTATTTGCTAAATTCTGCTCAGGCACCTCTGCTTTTGTTTTTATAGGTGTCAACATTCTAGTGAATGTTTCAGGTGTTAAACTTTTTATTTGAAAATAAACACCTTGTTTGAGCAAATTTTCATTTTCTTTTCCAAATTTTTGTTTAAAATAGTAGCTTAGAAACCTTGGAAAAAGTAGAAATGCTTTGCTATCAACATTTTTCAACAAATCATCAAAGATCTCATGGGAATAGTTATAATTTTCATTATTTAAAATAGCATACCCCAGACATTGGATCTTTAATGGTATTTCGTTAAAAGCAGTTGTTTTATTTGAAACACACATCAAAAGTGTGTGGAATAAAAACCTAGGTGCAGAAGGAAAGAAACCTTTTTGTAAGGTATCCCTTTTTGGTTGTTCTGCATACCCCCTTTTCAAGAAATCAGTTTTCAACTCGGTTTTAGAAAAAGAAGTTTTACCTTTCTGATCATCGAGTTTAAAGACTTCTGAAATTGATTGTGGAGGAATTTGAATCGCTTTACCCTGTATAGAGGAGTTGATGGCTATGACGATGTCTTCTTGTTTTTCAAGGGTAGCATTTTTCCAGAACTCTCTCTGGGTTTGTTGATAAATGGGAGCATCTGCTGTTAGCAAAGTTTTGTACTTTGATGTAGATATGGTGTCAATGATGGAATCGAAGGTATGGTTGTTGGTGGGTTTTGTGAGAAGACCCAAATAATTGTGAGGGAATTTGTAAGGGATTTCAATGGGTTCAGCGGCCATTTGAGCGACCTCTTTGGAAGATGATGGTGATTTTGACTTTGATTTTGATTTCGTCATTTTGATGAAGAAAGACGAAGAATGGTTTGAAATGGAAGGTTGGAAACTGCTTTGAGAAGAGAATTTTTAGAATTCAATTCGACAGTGTAAAACCCTGTTTGGGGTTTTGATCAGGGTTTTATTTAGAGAAAAAGGTGAACGCTGATGTGGCAGCGGTTACCAAGATCTAAAGGCTAAAAACTGACCACGTGTCAACCTCTGATGAAATGGATGAATAGTGGAGAACAGTTGTTTTGAGAGCCACTGATGAAGCAAGCATCAGTGGTTACAACGGTAATAATGTTTTAACAGTGGATGATTTTCATTATCAGTAAATAACACATCAGTGGATACAACACTAATTTTGAATAACAATGCTTATCAGGAGAATGAGAAAACAGGGGTTGACTTTCAGCAGTGGACAATGTTTAGGAAACAGATGTTTGAACAAAACAGTGGTTAGGGGTAATGGTAAAGATTTGAAAGACTAGTATATCAGCAACTGTTAGTGCATCAGTGGATAAGCTTTTGACAAATATTTTGAGCATCTGCTGTTCTGATGAAAGGAATAATTTTAACTTGTGAAATCACAATATAATCTCTAACATCAGTTGATGTTTATTCTGAAATGTCTGCAAGATTGCTAACTTCAACAAAATACATTTTAGATGCAAATTGTCAAGTTCAACATGTCAGCAGCTTTTATGAGAATTTGCATTCAAGGTTTTGCCACATGTCAAATACACATTTTGAAGCTTTTATAGTATTTCTTTGATCAGTGTTAAAACCAAATTTGAGATTAACCTGACCTTGACCTTGACACATACACCATTTCCCTTTGATCCATTTTCGAGGATAATATCACCAGAAAAAAAATGGTTCTATATCCTGTCAGGAGAAAGAAACTTTTACTATCAAAAACCAGTAAAAGTACAAAATATACTATTCTTAAAGAAAAAATAAAGAATAATATATCCTGTTTTATTTGAGAAAATCCTTTTCCAGAAAAAAAAAATTAAAGGATTTTCTGAAAACAGCATCAAAAGGATCTGGTATAATTTTCAATAAAGCTCCTAATCATATCATTCTCAAGTTTATGAAAATGGTCAGTGGTTTGACAGAAGTGGTATGAAATTGTAAATACATTTTGACCACTGTTTGGTACCATTTTCTTATCAGTTGATTGCAAAAATGAGGACACATGAACACATAAGTTTTTGAAAACCCTGTTCTAGATTTTGTTACCATGTGATGATTCTGATAGCTTGTCTAGTCCTCTTTTAAGTTTAGTCACTGGAGATACTACTTTTTACCTGAACTTTCTTGACCCAATGAATGCACACAGTTGCTTGATGACCATTTTTACCCCAATTTTTGACTCTTAAGTGTTTTATATTTATACTATTTTCTTTTGATTTCAAAAGTTTTGAGATAAACACACTTCTGAGTTTTTGTGATTTTCCTTCTTCCCCTTTTACCCTTCCCATTCATAAGTAGTGAAATACTTACTGGGAGGTTTTGATTGAGGAAATACTTAATCCAGAATCATTTTGCAGTAATGTTTTTGAGAGATCTGATCATATTTTATACATGCATATGTCAAATTTCACATTACATATGAATTGGATTATTTTAACACCTGATTTTCTTAATGTGTTTATAACAGAGTTGATTTGGTCCTTTTCAACAGGATTCCCAACCTGTTTTTTTTTTCAACACATAAGATCTTGTAACTAAAGTTTTAATATCCCTCTTTTAATGTTAACAAAAACACTAATGTTATTTAATCAAACATAGGTTTTGTTGACATGAGGTACACACTTTAGCAACAAACATGATGGAAACAACACGAACTTCAAAACAACAATTGAAATCAATTTTCGTAACTAATTATACCGCAGTTATCAGATATATTTTTAGATCTGACAACTGTAGGTGATTTATGCATGACGTCACTTGTTGTATGAAATTTGTGTGTCCTATGACATCTTGGTTGTTTTACAGAGTTTTTGAATAGACACTTTAAACGTGATTACTCGTTACTCTGTTTTTCAACTGAATACAATCAACCTTAGTATCAATGAATTTTGAGCTGAACTGTTATGTCAAATTGACTGTTAGATCGAATTTGACTGTCCAGGCTCTGATACCAATTGTTAGGACCAGAGGCTCTAATGATTGTGCTTGTTTGTATAATTTGAAAAAATCAAATAGAAATGTGTAGGATCGTTGTTGGACCCAAACGAGTCATTCAGAAGAGCTTTATATCCGATTCAAAGGCGGAATCAGTGAAACGGACGTGGAAACAGCTTGATACTATTAAATCTGTCACTTTGATTGATTATAACACTAATTACAACCTCAACAGATTTCGGCAGCACTTCGTTACAAATCCAGAAGTTGCGTACCAAGTGAAATGACAAGTGCCCTATATATACTAGTGGGAGGTTCGCTTGAAATGGACATGACAAGTTCAAGCGAACTCAGCTCTTGTTGGTTTCGCTTGAGTGTGACCAGGACTGTTTCAAGCGAACTCAGTTAATGTGGTTTCGCTTGAAATGGTCTCTGGTACTTTCAAGCGAACTCACATGTAAACTCAGTTTCTCGCACCTCGAGCACTGGTAATTCTATCCTATACTATTACATGATACAAGACGAAGTCAATAGACGTAGTGCACTAACAAAATGAACAAAGTTTAAGTGCAGCGGAAATGAACAACAAACTTTGTAAACACAATCAAAGAGAGAAACAGTTTTGATAAACACATGCTTTTCATTAAGTCGAAAGATTTATAATACAAATCAAAAGATTACAAGCATGCTTACGAACTAAACTCCCCCTCAGCCTGATACTCCATGGGTGGTTGCACAAGATGAAAGGATTGAATTGAGGAGAAGAACTCACTCAAATCGATCAGATGTAACAGTACAGGGTACTGCTCCATTTATAGACAATCCAAACCACTGAAGCATCTCAGCTGACGTCACCATGAAAGCGACGTCTAACAGCCTAACAACCTGTAACTACTGTTCCTATACACACTGCTAATCTTAACCACTGACTATATATAAAACAGATGACATACTAAACTACTGCTTTCTCTTTACATCAGTGCTTTCCTCAAGGTTGATCAGTCCTTGATTGGGCAGTGCTTTGTCATCAGTAGATTGAACCAGCAGTGTTTACTTCTTAGCAGTCTTCAGGGCTTCATCAGTAGTTAGAAGAACAGCAGCTGTTGTATACGGACAGTGGATAGAGGACCATCAGATGTTATAATCACTTTCAAGGGAGAAGTCTAGTATAAACAGCTGCTTATTATGAATCCACTGTTGTGAACCAATTTTGGCTTTCATTATCTGTTCTTCTGGTAGGGTTCAATCCCAACACATATCCTCCAATGTCTGGATTGTTCTTTCAGATTGACCATCTGATTGCGGATGATAAGCTGTGCTCAAATTAAGTTGGGTTACCATAGCAGATTGCATGGTTCTCCAAAAGCGAGATGAGAATCGAGCGTCTCTGTCAGAAATAATGTTCAAAGGAACACCATGTCGAGATACAATTTCATCCACATAAATTTAGCCAGCTTGTCGGCAGATAGATCCTCACGGATTGGCAAGAAATGTGCTGGCTTAGTAAGACGATCAACAACTACCCAGATGGCGTCATGACCTCTCTTAGTGCGCGGAAGTTTGGTAATAAGATCCATAGCAATGTTTTCCCATTTCCAAACTGGAATCTCTGGTTGTTCCAATAAACCAGAGGGATGTTGATGTTCAGCCTTAACCTTAAGACAAGTAAGGCATTTTGATACGTACAAAGCAATGTCTTTCTTCATACCAGGCCACCAATACTGAGTATGAAGATCTTTATACATTTTATCTTCACAAGGATGAATAGAATAACGAGACTTATGAGCTTTATCCATAAGCAAGGTGCAGAGATTGTCTTGACTTGAGACCCACAAACGGTCCATGAAATAATACGATCCATTGTCCTTCAGCTCGCGATCATGCTTAATGTGATAGGGTATCTCCTTACCCATTAAGTCTTGTGAAACACAAGCATGTTGAGCCTGAGAAATGTGGGTTTGGATATCAGATCGAACTTTGACACATTGAAGCTTGACACGTTCCTTACGACTCAATGCGTCAGCCACGACAATCGCCTTACCAGGATGGTAGCGAATTTCGCAGTCATAGTCGTTTAGAAGATCAACCCAACGTCGTTGCCTCATGGTGAGTTCTTTCTGATTGAAGATATGCTGAAGACTTTTGTGGGCAGTGAAAACCACACATTTTGTACCATACAAATAGTGTCTCCAGATTTTTAGAGCGAATACAAGTGCACCTAACTCAAGATCATGAGTCGTGTAGTTCTTCTCGTGTATCTTCAACTGCCTTGATGCATAAGCTATGACTTTGTTCCTTTGCATGAGAACACAGCTAAGACCTAATTTGGATGCATCACAGTACACGACGAAATCATCGTTGCCCTCAGGTAAAGATAGAACAGGTGCATCACAAAGCTTCTGTTTCAACGTCTGAAAAGCTTCTTCCTGTTTAGATCACCAATCAAAGGGTTTATTCTTCTGGGTTAGTGCAGTGAGAGGAACTGCAATCTTGGAGAAGTTTTTGATGAAGCGGTGGTAATAACCCGCAAGACCAAGAAAAGAACGAACTTCGGTGGGTGTAGTAGGCTTATCCCAATCCTTAGTCGCACTGATCTTGGAGGGATCTACATGAATACCTTGTTCGTTGACGAGATGTCCCAAAAATTGAACTTCCTTAAGCCAAAATTCACACTTGGAGAATTTGGCGAAAAGTTGTTCTTTCTTTAGGAGTTCTATAGTAAGACGAAGATGCTGCTCATGATCGGCTCGAGTCTTAGAATAAATCAAGATGTCATCAATGAAAACAATGACGAACTTATCCAAATAAGGCTTACAAACCCTATTCATCAAGTCCATAAAAACAGCAGGAGCATTAGTCAAACCGAATGGCATAACTGTGAACTCATAATGCCCATATCGAGTGCGGAAAGCAGTCTTGGGAATATCTTCTTCATGCACACGAAGTTGATGACACCCAGAACGCAGATCAATCTTTGAAAAACATGTAGCACCCTGTGACTGATCAAAGAGATCATCAATGCGAGGTAGGGGATATCGATTTTCGATGGTAAGCATGTTAAGCTCACGAGAATCGATACATATCCTGAATGAGCCATCTTTTGTTCTTGACAAAAAGAACGGGAGCACCCCAAGGTGAAAAGGTAGGATGAATAAAACCTTTGTCAGAAAGCTCTTGAAGCTGCTTAGACAACTCTTGCATCTCAGACGGTGCAAGATGATACGGAGATCTAGCGATGGGATTTGCACCAGGTACAAGATCAATACAAAACTCGACTTGGCGTGCTGGGGGTAAACCAGGTAATTCTTCAGGAAACACTTCTGGATAATCCCGAACAACAGGGATATCTTGAATTGACTTACCTTTGCCTTTATCCGCTACAACATGTGCCAAGAAGGCCACATAGTTCTTTCGCAGATACTTCTGAGTACAAGACATGAGCTTGAGACTGCTAATAGGTTTCTCACCACGAACCTCTAAGATCTTACCAGACGAAAGCAGCACACGAACAATCTTCTCAAAACAAACTACCTCTGCGTGATACTAGGCTAACCAATCCATTCCCACAATAATGTCGAAGCTTCCAAGTTGCATAGGTGTGAGGTCAATAGGAAAAAGATGGTTATTAAGGTTCAACTGGCAGTTACGAAGAATAGAATTGAGAACAACGGGATCACCACTAGCAACTTCTACTGTCAAGGGCTTTCCTAGTTTTGTTCTAGACATGCAAAGCAAAGGCTCGAAAGATAATGACACAAAACTCTTATCGGCACCCGAATAAAAAAGAACAGAAGCAAACTGATTGTTAACATAAAATGTACCGTTCACCACCTCGTTGTCTGCTCGCGCCTCGTTAGCATTCATGTTAAAGACTCATCCACGAGCCTGAGCCTGATTTGCATTCACCAACCTCGGACACTAGTTTCTGTAGTGGGTCAGATCCCCACAGTTGTAGTACGAGCCAGGAGGATAGTGAGGTTGTGCAGCTTGAGCCTGCTGTTGAGCAGGAGGCTGAGCAGCTTGCTGGGCTGGGTTCTGAGCTGCTTGATTTTGATTAGCAGGAAGACGACATGTGGCGACGAGATGGCCAGATCTTCCATAATTAGTACAATAACGACACTGAATGTGCGGCTGATGATGACCGTTACACCTGTTGCACAGAGGTGCATTGCCAAGGTATGGTTTCTTGGCAGGTGTTTACGCAGGCTGATTTGGAGCAGCTTGGTTGGCCTGCGGAGTAACAGCGAAGTTTTGGGAACCCTTGCGCTTCCTAGACCTTTTCGAAGACCCAGCTTTCTTACCCTTCTTGTTTTCACCCTTGTCAGACGACTGTTTCTTGTCCTTGTCACCTTTCCTATGAAGTTTACCCTTTCTGATTTGCGACTCAGTCAAAGTCGCAGCTAACTCGATTGCCTGACGAACTGTGGTAGGGTTGCTACCAGTGACGATGTCTTGCATGGTGTCAGGTAAACCATCGACATACCTCTCGATAGCTTTCTCGAGTGGGGTACCATTGTGGGACAAAGTAAGCTCAGTTCCTCATACCTGTTGGTATAAGCCCGGTGTTCACCACTATCCTGCTTCAAATCATCAAACTCTCTTTCCAACGCTCTCTGTTCATGACGGGGATAGAATTCCCTTATCATAAAAGCCCTAAGCTCTTCCCATGTCTGACCCAAAGCGACATTAGCACCACGATCCCTCATGACTCCATTCCACCAAGTAAGAGCCCTCTTTTGAAACACACTAGAAGCAAACTCGACTTTGCGATTATCAGGACACTGAACATGACGAAAGGTACTCTCAATGCTTTCAAACCACTGTAGGAGCCCAGTTGCTCCTTCAGAACCACTAAACTTGAGTGGTTTAGCCAAGTTGAAACTTTTAAAGTTGCATGGAGCATTATGGTTATTGTTGGCTTGGTTAACTTGAGCAACAATATCTGGGAGTACAGCAGCCATTTGCTGCGCAATAATTGCTGCTATTTTGGAATTAGGTATCTGATTTTCGCGTCGAGGAGGCATTCTAAAAGAGGAAACATGAGAGGAAACGAGTGAGATGATTAGATGGAAAATGAGATGATACAAAAATCGACAAAAAAGCAAGGATGGTGGTCATTCATTTGTACAAAGCAAACAAACGACACACAGTGACTAATCAAAGTAAATGGGTCAAAAATAATGTATCGCGAAGACATGCTTTAGCCTATAAGTGAACACTCACCCCAAGAGTTCCCAGATAAGAGTGACTGGCCCGATTATGTGGATTTGTACGAACACTCTAGCCTAGACAGAAAACTCGAGGTACAGGCATCCACCCTTCCAGATTGCCCGTGTTCACACTATTTAGACCCAAACTTTGACGAGATTTTGAAAACTTAAAGGGTTCAAAACCTTATAACAAATCATCTAAGAATAGATGATTGATTTTCAAAACCGTTTTAGAAAATTGTGTTCTAGTTTTGGTAATCACCTAAAGATAGGTGACGGTAGTGTTTTAAGATCTAAACACAAGATAACTTGTGTTAGGGTTCTAGAAAAGTTATAGTCTAGGTCAAAGCATTACTAATAACCTAATTCCATATAACCATTGGCTCTGATACCAACTCTTCTGTCGCACCCCGACCGCGTAAAACAACAAACCGCGGCGGAAACGTCGGGGAGTCGAGCAACAGAATTATTGTTTCACAACCATGGTATTTAAAGTTATGTTTTATTTATAGACAAAGGGGTTGCATTGTTTTAAAATAACGGAAACAAAGAGTACATAACATAATTAAACTATTCTAGCTTCATTTTATGTCACTAAGGCACAGGTCCGCCTAAGTGTATCTTGATCATTCCTACGCATCAGCTCCTGAAAACACATGTGAAAATAGGTACGTCAGCATAAAAATGCCTGTGAGATACATAGGTTTATTGATTAAGGATTCATGACTTGTAATTGAAAGAATTGTTTTATAAAAGTTAGTCATGAATCTTAGGAAAATGTTTTCTTTTATAAACCATATAAAAAGTGATAAGAAAATCAGATGATATATTAAAGAAAGATGCATAATTAAATAAGTAACCAAGTAAAAATGAGTTTGTATAAAATAAGTTGTTTGTAAAACAATGTTTATGTGAAAATATGATATCTGTGTAAAAAGTAATATGTATAAATTGAAATGGTTTAAATAACGCTACGATATGTAATATCATAGAAGCACTTATATATAGGAAGTACCAGCGGCGTATCCACCATGCTTTATTCATATTACACACGCCTCGTTATTTAAGTCACTTAAACAAACCACCAAAATGTATTGTTTAAACCAATGTAATAATGTTCATGTATAATCGAATGTTATGTATGGCAAAGTGAATAAAAATATCTACTCTAACCATATGTAAAATGTACAAAACAATGTATTTGAATAAATCAAAGTTTAAATCAAAAGTTATGTTTTGTAAAATAAATGCATGCTTTATTGATACAAACACTTATGCGGTAATGTTAAACGTATACAATCAAGCCTTGAGACTGTAGGATAAACCTTAGAATAAATCAAAGGTTATTAAAAATGTTTTCGGATTCAATCATTCCCTACATCCAAACAAACCTAGGATTTCAGGAATGGGAGTTGTCAAGTCCTATGGTACCACTACTTACTACCGAGCGGCGTAGCTAATGTTAATGAACGTATTTCGGTTTCGTTAAACAAACCAAATGTCATACCAAATGTAAGAATGTTACGTGAAAACAATGTACCTAGTATGCTAAGTGAACATACAAAGTAGAAATGTAAAACAGTGTGTCCATATGCTGAGTGAACATATGCAACAAAGATGTAATGTAAATCAATATGTCCATATGCTGAGTGAACATATGCAACAAAAATGCAATGTAAATCAATGTGCTAGCATGCTAAGTGAACATACATAGCAAAGCATAAATGAAATCATGTACTATAAGTGTACTAACGAACATAGCAAATATATGTCATGGAAGCACGAAAAACACAAAAGTAACAAGTAGGCACATGTGTTTCACCCCAAAATATTTGAAAATAGTAAAAGAGGGGACTATGTACTCACTTGAGATTGCTCAATAGTCTTTGGATAACAACCAAGCAATGCTAGAGAGATCACGGAATCAATCGGCACCTAATATAGGTAACTACGTTAACAAATCGGACCTAAATCGGACGATCAGATAAAATGAGGTTTCGTAAACCAAATGAGTATATGAACTCATGTTTTATGGTTTAACAAAGCCTACATTCTAAATCGGAACCTATCCTAAGTGCTTACGACCCATTACGACTTGTTTAGGTAGCTTACGCTACTTTAAACCGTCGTTCGCGTAAAACGCGTTCGGACCGCCTAACTAGCCCTATGACAAGTAATATATGCCTTAAAATGTCTAATAATGTTCCCTAATTAGTTTAGATGTCAAAATTTAGGTTACATATGCTTAAAATGGATTTATGCGTAAAAAGGGCATTTTGGTCATTTTCCTAAGGCATATAAACTACCTATCATACAACTAACTAAACGTAGTGACCATAAGGTATAACCTTGGAAGGTTATTCCCTATACAACTATGGTCACAAAATGTGTTTGGTCGGATCCTAATGATTGACCAAACGGGTCGGGTTCGAAAGTCTAAGCGGTTGTTTAGACCGCTTATCTTACGACCCTATATAAGCACTAAACCTAAAGTGACGAGTTAAACATGTTAAAACATGTTTAACGAAGTTAGAAAACAAGTTTGATATCAAAACAAAGGGTTTTGATACCCAAAAATAGTTTGGTTGCAAAATACGCATAAACGCATATTTTGACCGAAACTATGACTCGTCACTACGCCTAATCAACGTGGTAATCAGTAGGTATAGTCACAAGGGACTATGACCACCGTGATTACGCTCACGTTGCGAAGTTCAAACGAACTTCGTGTTGACCATTGACTGGTCAAAGCAGAAAGTCAAACACTTTTTGACTTTCACGCTTAAAAATGCATAAAAGAACAAAAGAAACTTACAAGAGGTCCAAGCGATGGAGATTTGATCTAAAAATTCTCAAGTATGAAGTGTAGAAACTCCAAATTAGATAAATAATCAGATCAAGGTGTGAGGATTGGAATGAATGGAAGTGGGTATTTATAGATTTCGGGCCACCGTTAGGATCGTTCCTCGATAAACGAGCTTCAATCTGAGCCTTACATGTGTGCCCATTATTTTGATATACCATGGGTGCCCAAAACAAGCCCATAGTTTCAAAGAAACCATTTGCAAAACATGGGAACAGCTGGATCAAGCTGGAAACAACTTTTTACTGATCTGAGAGGCTCTCGCGCCCCGCGTACGAGAGAGGCCTGACCTACGCGGCCCGCGACCGAAGTCAGTTCAGCAAACTGTTTGTTAAATTGCAGAAATGGTCCCTACACATGTTTAAGCCCATTTTCGATACGTTTAAGGCCCGTTAAGCCATTTTCAAGGCTCTACAATGATGCCTAAGCATAGGGGACATGAAACATGCTTGAAAATATGTCGGATGTCGGTTCGTTTGGTCGTACGATCACGTTATTCGGTTAATTACGACGAAACACGAACGGACGTGAAAAACGATCCAAATTACACGACGAAAGGAATTTTATCATGCCAATCACTAAAATAAAATATTTTAATGACTAAAAAATTTTTTGGATGTCCGGAGATGTTCAGAACGTAAAATATGCGCGAAAATGCAAACTTATGCACTTTTTGACGCTTTTAGTCCCTGTTTGATCAAAAAGTTTATTTTAGTATACCGAACCCCTCAAAGCTTATTTCTAAGCTATGTAAAGGATATTTAGGGTATGTTTAACTTATGATCATGTTCCGGAATGTCCGTTACTATACAAATCGGTATAGTTTTGCAGTTTGACATAAATAGTCCCTGCGATCGAATAAACTTGATTTTACCATACCAAAGCCTTCAAAACTTATTTCTAAGTTATGTAAAGGTTATTTAAGGTATGTTAAGCATATATTGATGTTCTGGAATGTTTTTCGCATTAAACTGATTAGGTTTACGCATCAGTTTGCGTATAACTTTCCAGAAAACGATGTAGAGTTTGAAATTAAACTAAAATCAAAACATGCAAAATGTCAAACATAAATAAACAAAAATTGAGATCAAACCACATTGTTTTATTGATAACTGAACTGTTTAAGGTTTATACAATGATTACAAGCACCGATGTCACAGTTAGCATCACACATAAGCTCGAATGGTAATCCTCAGTCAGGTGCTACCATAATCAGAGCTTCTATTAACGTTTGTTTTATCATCTCGGAGGCCTTGACACACTCTGGAGCAAAGACTAAAGTGGCATCTTTTTCCAAAAGTTAGGTCATAGGTCGTAGAATCTTTAATTTTTTTGATAAAAAGTCTGTAGAATCCAACATATCCTAAAAACTACGAATGGCTCTCATAGATGTGGGAGGCAAAGGCTTAGCAATGGTATCTATTTTGGATTTATCTACTTCCAAACCATTATTAGAAATCTTGTGTCCCGTAATTGCCTTCAATAGCCATAAAATGACATTTTTCTCAGTTTAGTTTTAGCTTGGTTTCCTTGCAACAAATGAACATTCATTCCAAATTCTTTAAACAATGGTAAAAAAGAATCTCCGAAAAAGTGAAATCAATCATGAAAACTTCCATAGAAAAATCATGAAATGGAAAATCGTCATCATACACCTTTGGAATGTGTTGGCGCATTACATAAGCCAAACGAAATGCGTCGGTAAGAGAAAGTTCCAAACGGGCAAGTAAATCAATAAATGTCGTATATTCTTGGTCTTCAGGAAGAATAGGAATTTGGAACTACCCTGAAAAACTATCTAGAAAACAATAGAATAGCTTCCCAACTAGACGCCCAAGCATTTGATCATAGAGATTTAAACTTCCTAGCTCTAAGGTGGATGCTAGGGTCATGGCTAGTGTTTTCCATTCTTTTGGTAGTACACTCGAAAATTGTACATTTCTTTCATCATTTGGTAAATCTGTTATATGTTTATGTTAAAGTTTCATTTGGAAGACTTTTGAAATGTTCATAAGTTGAAACACAATTTGTTATTTTATTTCTTTTCATTCTCTTTCCTCCTTCACAAAGAGTTTCTAACTGATCTCATATTTCCTTAGTTGATGCACATGCATCAACATGAGAGAATATGTCATTTGGAAGTGCCATGATAACTTTCTCTTTTTCTTGGTTTGGTGTGTCTTTGATCTCCATTGTTGACTCCATGAATAGTAATGCTTAAAGATAATCAAGGTTACCATCAGGGTCAAACTCTTCTTCTATAACTGGTGAATTCACCAACTCATCTTCCAAAGATGAAACATGCTCCTTCTCTGTCACCTCATCTACACGCTCATCCAGAGGCGCACTAGGTTGTGCGGTACTTACTAGAATTAGCCGAATCAATTGCACCTCGCTAGCAGCTTCGATCTCATCTCCTTTTCAATTTGATTTGTAGTTCATTAGAAGACTCCACTACAATTATCTCATAATCAATATTTTAAAAATCGCGACTGATCGGGGACTAGTCGGCATTTAATCGGTGATCACCCTCCTACTGTCCATTAATCGTTAGTCTGTCCAAGCTGGTGCTAGTCGGGGATAGTCGACCCAAGTCGGACAAAATCAGACTAGTCGGCCCAATAAAATTACTTAAAATTTGGCCTAGAAAAAATTGTTTCAGCCCATTTACCATTAATCCATACCCCAATACCCCTATAACGATCATTAATCCCAATTCACCTTAATCGCATACTACACCAACATCTTCCATTTTCTTTTTAAACTACTTTTAGTTTTTTTATTTGATCCTAGATCACCCATCATATTACTAAATGAACTGATTATTTTGAAGGGTTTTAACTGAATTATAGTATTATACACACAAATATAGCTTTAGTTAATGTTGGTGCATACTTTGTATGTCTGCCACTGTGCGAATAGGCTAGATAGAGCGTGTGTTAAATATTGTATAGAATAGTGTGAAATCCAGTACGAACTGAAGGTTTTTTGATGTTACAGCTCCTTCGTACGAAGGGAGTCACTTCGTACGAACGGACAACTTAATGGGTTCGTACTGAAGCACAAGACATGAGCCAGTTCGTACGAAGGCACTAGGTGCAACTTCGTACGAAGGCACAATCCCTATATATATGGGTGTTGGGTCTTGTGTTGGACAAGCTTTTGGTTCCCTGAGGGAAAATGTTATCCAACTGGTTTCGTGGGTATGTAACCTTTATACATTAATAGAAACCAGATTAAATTGACTTGTTCGGTGTCGATTTCTACTTCTACTCATTTCTTATCACCGAACCGGTTATCTCGGGACCAAAACTCCGTCAAACTCGCCGGATCCTGGACGCTCAGTTAATGTTACTATATTTAAGGTATACACATGATATTCACCAATTTACACATATTTTAGTCCCCCATTTATCCCCATTTTATGCGTTTTCGGACGTAAAACCGTTATTCGGATACTTAATCAGGTATACTTTTGTTTACAGGCCTAAAACAGCATGCCAAACAAGATGATAGTGAAAACGAGGACTTTTCAGATGAAACGACAAAGCTGCGAACATTCTGTGAAGATTCTGACCTGGGCGTTTGGCACGGTCGTGCAATGAGTGGAACGACCGTGCGGATCCGACAACATAGCCCAGCCTGGCAATGCACGCCAGTGTGATCCGGAGTGCAAGCCAATCCCGGAGTTGAACGATCGTGCGGATGGTTGCACCCCGTGCGGATCCGATGACTAGCACCAACCCGGAAAGGCACTGCCATTTCAGATGTCCGTGCCACCCTTACCTGGATATGCACGATCGTGCCACCAACGGAACGGTTGTGCGAGATCGAAGACTGGTCAAGATCTGATGATGTCATGCGGTATGGTGAACAGTAACTACAATGATTCAAAAAGTGAACGGTCGTGCACTTTATTGGCACGACCGTGCGATCGCTAAATGTTATAAAAAACATGCAGAAACATTCTGTTCGTAACTCTAGACATTTTGGGAGCTCTTCAGGCGATTTTCTGGCTCCGGAGGCATTAGCTTTCAGCTGGATTCAAGCCACATTGTGCCGATTAGCTCCGTTATCTTCCGGATTCTGAATCTAGTGCTTGTTTATGGTTTGATTCTCTAATATTTCCATATTTTGTTAATGTTTCAAGCATTTAGATTAATGTTTTATGTATTATTGTAAGCCTTTGGGCAAAAACTACAATCCCTTGCTTAATTATAACCATTAGTATGTTAATTTTGTTTGTAATGACACTTGGAAGTATTTTCTATGTTAATCTTTGATGATTAGTTTGCAACCTTGCTTATTGATATTGATTTCTTGATTATAAGTAATTATGTTGGATGACTAGTATTTGGTTAGTTGAGATAGTTGAAAGATGAAGCTTAATTAATCATGTATTAGTAAACTTTGAACATGCTTAACTTGTTTAACTTGTTTAAAATGTGTGCACTATGATACTAGAAATGGTTAGTGGTTTAATAAAATGTAATTATTGTTAATCAAGAAAGCTTTTTGTCACGTAAGGACCATAACGGGTTAAATGGTGTTGTTATGAATTCTTGCCATGAATTGTTAGCTTAGTTAGTAGTTTAGGCCAAAATTGCTATCTTGGTGAATTTATATGCAAGATTTGTAAAATGAACTCGGTTGTGATTTAATCTAGTTTATGCTTATCTCGGTGGTTGCATTGTGTTTATCGGTGTCACTTTCCTTGATTAAGTGAGGTTAGAAAACTCCTAACGGATGACTAACTTATTTTTAAGAGATTTTCATAGACATTTATCAATTGCACGTTAAAGAACAATTTTAGGTGGTTAAAGTGTGTTTATCGTTTTAGCTTTTCGAATGATTGTCATGTTAGGATTCCTGAAAGGGATACTAATTTTCTTGAAAATGAAGAATTGACCAAATGTTTCTAGTGACAAAACCGACCTAATTCACATGCTTTGGTTATGTATAAAGCAAGGCTATTTATCTATTTTCTTATTTGGAGTCTATTATGTTTTTATAAGTATTTGTTTATGCTTATTTTAGTCTTTATAAAATCACACAACTTATCTTTCTTCCGTTAATTTAATGACAAAGGTCTAGTATTATTCCTCCGCCCATTTCCTTGGATCGATACTTGGTTCTTACCGATACTTTACTACATATATGACGGGGTACACTTGCCTCTTTTGTGTGTGTTTTGATGTTGAAGTATAAATCACTTTTTTAAATTTAAAACCGAATCGTGTGTTTATTCATTATAAAAATATGTATATACGCGCACAAGTCAAGTTTTTGGCGCCGTTGCCGGGGACATGGCGAGCTTTAGGAACGACCCGAGTCATTGTTTTATCGGTGTTTATACTTGTTAATATTTGTGAATATTTTCTTGATTATTTATTCATTTATTTATTTGTTAATATTTCTTGTTTTTAATTCAATTTATTCGTTTTGTTCTTTGAGTTTCGGCTCCGGATTTATTTATTCTGATTTCTGAAATCGGATTTATTCCATTTATTTGTTCGAATCCAGATTTATTTATTCATTTGTTCTTTGAGTTTTCGGCTCCGAAAAATCATTTTTACTCTAGCCGATTCGATTATTTTTATTGCTTTAAATTTTATAAAATTTCGGGCCCATTTTCGAATTTTTTATAAAATTTTCAGCCCATTTAAAATAATATTCTGTTTCATTTCAGCAAAAAAAAAAAGAAAAAACAGCATTATTATATTAATAAAATATTCATTGTGTCATTTTTTCGTTTGCAGGTTGATGTCCTCAACCCCCGCTCCCGATCCTGTTGAACCGTCAGACGAGTCCGAGCATGATCTGAGGAGACGTATTCGTGATAGATCCCGCGCGGTAGCGCTGCTAGTCGCAGCTGGTGAACCGGAGCAGGTGGTACCCGCTGAAGCCGAGGGCTCGGGGGCAGCAGGAAACGCAATCATGGTGGACGACGAGCGACCTTTGAATGATTCGAATCAGCCCGGAGGGGCAGGCCTGGAGCCGAGTATCCTACAACCCACTATAGATGCACCTACTTTTGAAATTAAATATAGTATTATTAATATGGAGCAGAATTCGGTGCAGTTTGATGGACGTGAGCATGAGGATCCCGGAAGACATATCGCTGCTTTTCTCGCAGTCTGTTCGACGTTTAGGATTAGGGGTGTTTCTGAGGATGCTGTTCGGTTGAGGTTGTTTCCATTCTCATTACGTGACAAAGCGAGTGCTTGGCTTATGTCACTTCCAGCTGGGTCCACAGGACCTGGAATGAGCTGGCGGAGTTATTCATGCAAAAATACTTTCCACCTGAGAAAACAACCAAGTTGAGAAACCGGATTGTGACCTTTCGCCAGGACGAGGGAGAGTCGTTGCACGCGGCCTGGAAGAGATTTAAAGATTTGTTGATTGATGTTCCACATCATGGCTTCTCCAAGAGACAGCTGGTATTGACGTTCTATCAAGGTCTTAGTTACCACACGCAGGAGAGATTAGACGTGAATGCAAGAGGCGATCTAGGAACGAAGATGTCGAATGAGGCTTATGATACATTGAAAAAGCTGCCTTGAAGTCTAGCTCGCGTCGCAAAGGAGATAGAGGCCGGGATACATCATCATCATCTGCACCTCGCCCAGGAGTTCACGCTGTGGACGATTACATGGCCATTAATGCACAAATCTCGGCTCTTGCAGCGAAATTCGATAAGTCCCATATAGTCACGCAGGCTGGTTCGGGATGTGACCAGTGTGGAGTGTCACACGAGCCTGGTGCGTGCTTTCAGGAAGTCGTGTATGAGGGCCACGAAGAAGTGGATTTTGTGAGTAATCAGGGGAGGCCGCAGAACAATCCCTACAGCAACACCTATAACCCCGGATGGAGAAATTACCCAAATTTTGGGTGGCGAGCGAATACGGGTAATCAAAACCTATTGGGATTTACTCAGCGCGCTCCAGCTATACAGCACCACCGCAGGCTCAAGGTCAGCAGTTCCAGCCATATAACCAACCTTACCAGCAACGTCCATATTCGTATCAGAATCAGGGCACTGGGAGTAGTTCCCAGCAGCAGGCCCCTCAATCTAGTTCCAAGCTGGAGGATATGCTGGCTCAGCTTCTTACTAGCTCCTCGAGTGCGAATCAGTTGGCGGAAAAACGATACCAACAGAGCGAGGATCATTTTCTTTCCCATGAGGGAGAAATGAGGAGTCACAAAGCCTCGATTCAGAATATCGAGAATCAGGTTGGTCAGCTGGCGAAGATGATGTCTGAAAGACCCCCAGGTGGTCTTCCGGGCAATACAGAGACAAACCCGCGTGGGCATGTGAATGCTGTCATGACCAGGAGTGGAAAGACTACCGGACCCGACATATCGGACTAATCACCGATCACGGGAGCGGTCCCGACTGACACACTAGACGAGGTGCAAGCCAGGCTACGCCCAGCAAGTACAGCACAAGTCCAGGAGCCAGTTAAAGATTACACTCCACCAGTATCATATCCGGCACGCTGAAGAAACAGAAAAATGAAGAACAATACGGTAAGTTCCTTGAATTGTTTAAACAACTTCACATAAATATACCGTTTGTTGAAGCCTTGGCCCAGATGCCAAAGTATGCGAAATTCCTAAAGGACATCCTCTCGAATAAACAAAAGCTCGAGGATATATCATGTGTGGTGATGAATGAAAGTTGTTCTGCCATTCTACAAAATCGTCTGCCCACGAAAATGGGAGATCCGGGTAGTTTCACACTCCCTTGTTTGATTGGGAACATGTCTGTTAGCCATGCATTGGCTGATTTGGGAGCGAGTATCAACCTTATGCCATATAAGGTTTTTACTAAACTGGATCTGGGTGAGCCGTCACCCACTAGAATAAGTATTCGGTTGGCAGATCGTTCGATCAAGTATCCGTGTGGATTTGTTGAAAACATGCTTGTTAAAATCGATAAATTTGTTTTCCCCGTGGATTTTGTTATTCTTGACATGGACGAAGATTCAAGAGTGCCTTTGATACTTGGACGCCCGTGCCTCAATACTGCGAGGACGATTGTTGATGTGGCAGCTGGCCAAATCACGCTCCGAGTAAATGACGAGCACGTGACATTTGATATCAAAAGATCAATGCAGCATCCGCAAAGTCACGATGACATGCTTTACTATGTCGACATTGTCGACGCATGTGTGTGCTCTCATTTTCAAGGCACTATTGACAAGATTGATTCGGACACACGTCTGTCGTGTGGGGACCTGATTGGCATTACGCAGGAGGGCCACGATTTCGAGCAGCCAGTCTATCAGATTGGTGATGATGGTTCCCAGAGTCCGGAGCGGTTTCTAGAAATTGGCCATGTAGAAGAAGAGAAAGCAAAACCTTCGATTGAAGATCCACCGTCTTTGGAGTTAAAAGAACTCCCGCCACATCTCGAGTATGCATTTCTGGACGAGGAGTGTCGCTTACCGGTCATCATTTCGGCATCATTGGAAAAAGATGAGAAGAAACAACTTCTCGAGGTTCTTAGACTTCATAAGAGAGCTATTGCTTGGAAAATCATGGATATCAAGGGCATCAATCCTTCTTTTGTACTCACAAAATTCTGATGGAAGACGAGTACAAACCCTGTGCACAGCATCAGAGGCGGTTAAATCCGAATATGCAAGACGTGGTGAAGAAAGAAGTGATTAAGTTGTTGGATGTTGGGTTGATATATCCTATATCTGACTCTGTGTGGGTGAGTCCAGTGCAGGTAGTACCCAAGAAAGGAGGTATTACTGTAGTCTCAAATGATAGGAATGAGCTAATTCCTACCCGTACCGTCACTGGGTGCCGAGTTTGCATCGACTACCGCAAACTCAAAGATGCTACTCGTAAGGATCACTTCCCGCTTCCATTCATCGACCAGAAGTTGGAGCGTCTGTCAGGGAAGTTGTATTACTGTTTCTTGGACGGGTTCTCTGGGTACTTCCAAATTCCTATTGCACCTGAGGATCAGGAGAAGACTACCTTTACCTGCCCCTTCGACACATTCGCCTACCGGCGGATGCCTTTTGGGTTGTGTAATGCACCGGCGACCTTCCAGAGATGCATGGTTGCAATTTTTCATGATATGATTGAGGATTCTATGGAGGTTTTCATGGATGACTTTTCGGTATTTGGGGATTCCTTTGATCATTGTTTGGAAAATTTGAAGAAGATGTTGAAGATGTGCGAAGAGACGAATCTGGTCCTAAACTGGGAAAAGTGCCACTTCATGGAGAAGGAGGGCATAGTTCTGGGACATAAGATTTCTCGTGCTGGTATGGAGGTCGATCCAGCTAAAGTTGACATTATTTCACGACTTCCGCCTCCCACCTCTGTGAGAGCAATACAGGGCTTTCTTGGTCATGCGGGGTTCTATAGGCGATTCATCAAGGATTTCTCAAAAATAGCTAGACCCATGACCCGTCTGTTGGAGAAAGCCACTCTGTTTGTCTTTGGAGATGATTGCTTGAGGTTTTTTACCTTCTCAAGCAAAAGTTGATTGAGGCCCCTATTTTGGTTGCACCTGACTGGAGTCTGCCATTTGAAATTATGTGCGACGCGAGCGATTACGCTATAGGGGTCGTTTTAGGACAAAAGAAAGAAAAGCACTTTCACCCGATCTATTATGCGAGTAAGACTCTTCACGACGTTCAGGAGAACTACACCACGACTGAAAAAGAGCTCTTGGTGGTTGTTTTCGCATTTGACAAATTTAGATCGTATTTGGTGCTTTCGAAAATAATTTTGTATACTGATCACGCAGCCATCAGATATCTCTTCAGCAAACAGGACGCTAAACCACGTCTCATCAGATGGATCTTATTGCTGCAGGAGTTTGATATCGAAATTCAAGATAAAAAGGGTGCGTTGAATGTAGCGGCTGACCATCTATCTCGGTTGGAGCATGGAGACATCAAGGACACGCATTGGGATTCAATCAATGACAATTTCCCACATGAGTCGTTGATGAATGTTGAGATATGCGATGAGTCACCTTGGTTCGCCGACTTTGCGAACTATCTTGCTTGTGGGATTCTGATCAAAGGGTTGACTCACCAACAAAAGTGGAAATTCTTTTCGGATGTCAAGCACTACATTTGGGACGATCCTTTCTTATTTAGGGTGGGTGCTGATCAGGTGATCAGAAGATGCGTTTCAGGAAAAGAGGCGACCGATATTCTGCGCCATTGTCACGAGGGACCTACCGGAGGCCACCATGGAGCCAATTTCACCGCCAGGAAGGTGTTGGATTCCGGGTTTTATTGGCCTACTATATTTCATGATGCGCAGAGTTGGGTTAGAGCGTGCGATGCCTGCCAGAGGGTGACAAATATATCGGCACGTGATGAAATGCCTCAGAACTGGATACAAGTTTGTGAAGTCTTCGACATTTGGGGGACAGACTTCATGGGACCATTTCCCCCCTCACGAGGAAATAAGTACATCCTGGTCGCAGTTGACTATGTCTCAAAGTGGGCGGAGGCACAGGCCTTACCCACCAATGACGCCAGGGTGGTCGTGAGATTTTTGAAAAGTTTGTTCGCCCGGTTTGGTGCTCCGAAGGCGCTTATCAGTGACAGAGGGACTCATTTCTGCAATACACAGCTTGAGAAAGCTTTGTCCCGCTATGGTGTGCATCACCGTTTATCCACGCCCTATCATCCACAGACGAGCGGGCAGGTGGAGGTCACAAACCGGGGACTAAAACGAATCCTTGAGCTGTTAGTAGGTGCAAACCGCAAGGAGTGGTTGGACAAACTAGACGAGGCGTTGTGGGCTTTCCGTACGGCTTACAAGACCCCTATTGGGACTACTCCCTTTAGGCTTGTATACGGAAAAGCGTGTCATTTACCGGTGGAGTTGGAGCATAAAGCGATGTGGGCTCTAAAAACCGCAAATCTGGACTTAAAAACTGGAGGTGAAGCCCGGTTTCTTCAGATTCATGAATTGGAGGAGCTACGACAACATGCTTATGAGAGCTCCGTCCTCTACAAAGAGCGCACAAAGAGATTACACGATAAACGCTTTAAGGACCACAAACAATTCCAAGCGGGCGATCTTGTTCTTCTCTACAACTCGCGGTTGCGCTTATTTCCAGGAAAATTACATTCACGTTGGACATGACCATACACGGTAAAAGAAGTATTTCCATATGGGACTGTTGCAATAGAGAACGCGGACGACGTTATTTTCAAGGTAAATGGTTTCACCCGATCGAGTCGGCGGTGGAGGTTATCGAGCTCCACGTCCCGCATACATCATAAGTGTGGGGAGGAGAGTCTACGCTACTGACTCGTGGAATAAAAATGTAGCAAGAGCGACTTAAGCGCTTTAGGGGTAAAATCGTCCTTTTTGTGTTTTTGTCGTTTTAGCGTAATTTAGGCGTGTTTTGTAGATTTCGTTAGTTTGTACAGTTTTTTATCGTGCCGAGCGTAGGTATGGGGGAATAATGTTAGAACAGTTTGCGGATGGTAAAAATGGCGAAAAACGGTCTAAACAGGTGCTGAAAATGAATTCTGCAGAAAAAACTTATCTGCAGCTCTGGCACGACCGTGCTGTTGCGGGCTGACTGGCACCTCGAGTCGCACCCCCGGTGCAGTTCCGAGATCAGCGTGCCAGGGTTACCCAAGTCCGATGATGCACGACCGTGCGAGTCGTCGAACGACCGTGCGGATGGCTGAGGGCAGTTTGGTCATTTGGCAGTATAAATACCCTTATCTGCAGGCCCCATTCTCATTCGTGAAAAAACCCTACGACACCAGCCGTTCCAGACTGATTTTTGCCTCAAATCGCACGATTTTTCGCACGGTTTCACAGATCCTTTCGCACGGTATGTTCTTTCTTGTTGATTTCCTGTTTCATCTTTATCTAGGGTAGATTTGTTCGATTTCTTCAAGGCTTTTTAGGGTTCCCTTCATAAACACAAGTGAAACCCTAACCCTTATAAGATTGTTGTGTTTCTTGAACAACCGGTTGATTTTCTAACCCCCGTTGGCCCAAAACTTGTTGATCTTTGAAAAATCATGCTATTCAGAATCGGGGTTAAAATCTGCAGAAAAATCGAGTCGCACGGTCGTTCCCCTTGTGGCACGGTCCGTGCGATTGCGGGTTGTTCATGATTTCTGTTGTGGTCTCGGTGATGCACGATTGTGCCATTGACTGCACGCCGTGCAAATCCGACTATAGCCGACCACCTTCGCTGTTTCTCAGGAATGCACGACCGTGCGGTTGGTCGTACGCCCGTGCCAAACGCCCAGATCAGCGAGACAGTAGCTTCATAACTGTGTGTTCGGCTGCTCCGAATGAAATTTTTTCTGTTTCTCCTGTTTTTACTGTCTTCCCTCATGCAGATGGATCATCCCTTCCTACAATTCGACCCCGGGGACGAGAGGGAAAGTCTTTGCATCCCAAAACTTCACTCATTAGGGAATAGGCGGGGGCAGTTTGGCATCCCTTGAAGACTAGACTGGGATGTTATGACTGAATTGAATCAGCGCGATCGACTAGAGAACATGTTAACACTTCCACTTTCGCGTTTCGTCGCCATCGATCGCCCGCTCTATCGAGAGATGACGATTGAATTCTTCGCCACCTATTCATACGACAAGCCAAAAGCGCATAAAGTTCCAAACTTCTGCTACAGGAATAGGATAAATTTCAGATTGGGTGGATGTTGGCACAATTGGACGGTGGGAAGATTGGGTCGGAGACTTGGAATCTACACAAATAAGGATATGGATTCAGAGTTCTTCACAGATGAGTTCACCTTCCCCAGCGAGGAAGCGCGGGGCGAGTTTTGGGCTCAAATTGCAGTTGGTGACCCATATGATCCTAGAATGTCAAAGGCTTCAAGGTTAAGAGATCCTTTGCATAGAGTCATGCATCACATATTCAGCCATACCATATGCGGGCGCATGGACAATTTGGGAAACTGTCCAACACCGGATCTTATATTTCTATATGCGCTAGCGGAGGGGGTACACATGAACCTCACCACGCGGATGGCGGAGTACTTTATGAATAGTTCTGGAAGAACCAGCAACAGTTAAATTCATGGCAGTCAGTATGTGACCGAGATCGCTTACAACTTGGGGTTAATGACTGATGAGGTGCTTCAGGGACTTACTTTGGTGACCGAGGGTATGTATGTTGACATTCGTTCATTGAAAGCCATGGGACTTATTGCAGAGACAGATCACGGGGATCCTTTGAAGGGATTGAACTACGAGGTCTGGGACCCGTTGCCTCCACTTCCGGCGGAGGATGAGGATGAGGAGATAGGAGAGCAGCACGAGCAGCATGAGCCACACACACTACCCAGAGTTCTACGGCCAGTTTGAACAGATGCAGATCAATCAGGAGCAGTAGTGGATTAGTATAGAGCAGCTGCGAGTTGGCCAGGACTAGCTGAGGGCGAACCAGGAGTTCATGCGCCAGGAGGTGCAGGCCGGGTTCTCATACCTTTTCAGGGGTCTTCATAATGCATTCCCAAACTACTTTGGGGAGCCCCCACAGTTCCCATATGGGAACCCCGGCGGTTATGGAGGCGGGAGGGGATGTGGGTGACGACGACGAGCAGTAGGTGGAGTTGTTGGTTGGTGGTTTTGTTATTTCAGTAGTTTATTTATCGGGTGTTCATTTTGGTTAGTATATCAAACACCCCGGATATGTACTTTACTTTTCAGACACTTTAGTTTATTTGTCTTGTCTATGTTTGGATATTTAGTACTTTTATTTATGTAAATTATGGTTTGTTTGCATTTATATTGTTTCTGTTTTGTCTTGCTGTGCCTTGTGACATTCTTACAGATCTCAGAAGCAAGTCTTGGACCGGAGCACATCACAGGATCAGCTTTGAAGTTTCGTTTCATCAAAATCGTCTTCAGGGGAGTATTATTCTCCTTTATCTCAATATATCGGGTTTCGCATTGGGGACAATGCGAAGTTCAAGTGTGGGGAGGGGTTTAACTTGTTGACTTTGTTTGTCCTTAAAAAAAAAATCAGAAAAATTATTCAAAAATATCAGTAAATTTTATATATTATTTTTAATAAATAAACCGGTTGGTTGTGTTTTAGAAAGCTTCGGACATGATAAAAAAACTCGACAAGCAAAATAAATTTTGAAAAAGAAAACTGGAAAGCGTGACAAACAAAGAAGGACTTGCATGAGAATTTTCACACTTTTACCCATTCCTTCCGATTATGTGAGCATATTTGAACCGTAATATTGGTATATGATTGTTCATTTTGGAGTAGGAGTGAGCCGGATGTTATGTGTAATTTAGAACTTGTCACTAGCATGCTTGTTAAGACCATGAACTTGCGAAATTGTGTAGAAGTGATAGAGGCACTTAGAAAACCCTTTGTTGTTATCCTTGTTCTTTGTGTTGTGTTTCCTGTAAACCCTACATTACCCCTTAGGATTAACCACGTTGAGCCTTCCCCGTGTTTCCCTTTGTTTACCCAACAAAATCACCCACTTAGCCAAATTTAGCCTTTTTATTTTTAAACCTTTAGTGTTAAAACTCGGCCAAAAGCATCGTTTAACTAGCGCTTCTTATAGTTAATTGTTCATTGTACAATTCCATTAGTTAAAAAAAACAGAAAATAAAACACCCTAAAATAGGGTGAAGTTGACAAAATTCGAGCAATTTTGAGTGTTAAAATGATAAAATCTCGATTGATGAGCTCGATTTCGCAAAAGTCGCCTTTTTAAGGCGTTAGTATGTATAGTTTTGTAACAACTGTGCTTGTAATCACTATGAACAGTTCTGTTATCAATAAAACAATGTTATTTGATCACAATGTTTGTTTTGTTATGTTTTACATTTTTCATGTTTTGACTTTTATCCAATTCCAAACTCTACATCGCTTTCTAGAGAGTTATACGCAAACTAGTGCGTAAACGTACTCAGTTTAATGCGAGAAATACTCCGGAACATCAACATATACTCAACATACCTTAAATAACCTTTACATAACTTAGAAATAAGTTTTGAAGGCTTTGGTATGGCAAAAACAAGTTAATTCGCTTACAGGGACTAAATATGACAAACTGTGAAAGTATGTCAATTTGAACTGCAACGAACATTCCGGAACATGACCATAAGTTAAACACACCTTAAATATCCTTTACATGGCTTAGAAATAGGCTTTGAGGGGTTCGGTGTGCTAAAAATAAACTTTTGGGTCATTCAGGGACTAAAAGTGTCAAAAAGTGCACAAGTTTGCATTTTCGCGCATAACTTACGTTCTGAATACATCCGGACATCCAAAAATTTATGTAAGCATGACTATATTATATTTTAGTGTTCGCCATAAGAAAAATCCATTCGTCGCGTCATTTGGATCGTTTTTCGCGCTTGTGCGCATTCCGTCGTAATTAAGCGAACATCGCGTTCGTACGACCAAACGAACCATCACCCGGCATATTTTTGAGCATGTTTCATGTCCACAATGTTTAGGCAACATTTTAGGGCCTTAAAGTTGGCTTTACGGGCCTTAGAAGTGTCGGAAAAGGCCTTAAACACGTGCAGGGACTGAAACTGTCAATTATCAAACATGTTTGCTGATCAGAAGTCTCAGGCGGCCCGCCTGAGTTTTCCCTGATCCTGAAGCGGGCCGCGTCCGCCTGTCTGATCAGATAACAACAAACAGTCAGCAACTTCCAGCTGTTTTAAACACAACCACACACTCACCACTTGACATTTCAGCTGATAAGGACCAATTTAAGCCACCACAACTTTCCGACACTTGTACGGTTACGATTAAGGCACGATATTCGACAAACGATCTTAACGGTTACCCGAAAACTATAAATACCCCACCCCCATTGTTTCTAAACCCACAAGAATCTGATCTATTTGACTCTAAGTTGGAACCATTGTTTCATACCTGAGTTATTGTGATCACGATTAGCATTCGGGGACCCTTCGTAAGTATTCTTTCGTTCTTTTCCTTATTTTTACTGCTTTTCGAGTCAGAAAGTCAAACTTTGTTTGACTTTCAGCGTTGACCAGTAATGGTCAATGCGAAGTTCGTTTGAACTTCGCAACGTGATTGTAATCACGATGGTCATAGTCCCTTGGGACTATGCCTACTGATTACCACGTTGTCTAGGGTCGTAGGGTAAGCGATCTGATCAATCGCTTATACCTTCGAACCCGACCCAGTTTGGTCGATCATTAGGATCCGACCAAATACATTAGGTGACCATAGTGTAGGGAATAACCTTCCGAGGTTATACCCTATGGTCACATCGTTTAAGTAGTTGTATGATAGGTAGTTTATATGCCTTAGGTAAATTACCAGAATACCCTTTTCATGTATAATTGGTAATTAAGCATATGTAACCTAAACCTTTGTCACATAACTGATTATGTAACATGTTTAGGCATATAACACTTGTCATAGGGCTAGTTAGGCGGTCCGAACGCGTTTCACGCGCACGACACGTTAAAGTAGCATAAGCTTCCTAAACGGGTCGTAATGGGTCGTAAACAATTATGTTAGGTTTCATTTAGTATGTAGGCTTTGTTAAACCAAATGACACGAGTCTCTACACTCGTTTGGTTTACGAAACCTCATTCTATCCAATCATCCGATTAAGGTCCGGTTATTAACATAGTTACCTATATTAGGTGCCGTTTGATTCCGAGATCTCTAGCATTACTTGGTGATTATCTTAAGACATCTGAGCAATATCAAGTGAGTACATAGACCCCTCTTTTACTGTTTTCCAAACTGTTTTGGGGTGGAACACATGTGCCTACTTGTTACTTTCATGCTTTCCTGTTTTAACATCATATACTGCTATGTTCGTTAGTACATTATAGTACATGATTTTATGACATTTCATGCTAGGTGTGCCTATTATGTGCATTACTTAGTACATTGTTTTACATGACATTTCATGCTAGGTGTGCCCATTATGTGCATTACTTAGTACATTGTTTTACATGACATTTCACGCTATGTATGTTCATTTGATTACATACTTAGTGCATTGTTTTTCACATGCTTACATTTTGGTATGACATTTGGTTTGTTTACATGGGACAATACATTCATTAACACTAGCTACGCCGTTCGTTAGTAGGTAGTGGTACCATAGGAATTGACAACTCCCGTTCCGGACGTCCCAGGGAAAGGGGATGAAAGGAATGACCGAATTCGATGATAAAAGACAGATAGACCTTTAATTTGTTTAAAGGGTTTATCACCACAGTCACAAGGCTTGGATGTATGCATTTTCACAATACCGCATAAATGTTCATATTAAATATTTGCATGCATTTACACAAAACATAGCTTTGATTTAAACCAAGTTTTACTTCAATACTTTGTTTTTGTGCATATGGTTTAGTTTGAGACATTTCACTTGCCATACATGACATTTTGACATAGACATTTGACATGGATATTTGACATAGACATTTGACATGGATATTTGACATAGACATTTGACATGGATATTTGACATAGACATTTGACATGGATATTTGACATAGACATTTGACATGGATATTTGACATAGACATTTTGACATGATTTACATTTGACACAAACACTTTTGACAATTGATTTAAACATAGACTTCTTACATTGGTTGGTTTGGTTTGATTAAGTGATTGAGTAACGATGCGTGTGTAATATGATACAAGCATGGTGGATACGCCGCTGGTACTTCCTATATATAAGTGTTTGTATGGTATTACATGTCGTAACGTTATTTGAATCATTTCAGTTTGAGACATAGAACATTTTATACAAATAACATACTTTTCACAAGACATTGATTTACAAACAACTTATCTTATACAAACACATTTTTTACATGGTTATTTATTTAACCTGACATTTACTTATACATATCATCTGATCTTATTGTTTTCAAATGATTTACATGACAAAGCAAATTACAAGGTTCATGACTAAACATTTTTCTTAAACGTAAGTCATGAATCCTATTTTCACAAAACCTATGTATCTCACAGGCATTTTTATGCTGACGTACCTATTTTCACATGTGTTTTCAGGTGCTTTTCCATAGGATGTTGATCACGATACTAGGGCGGACCTGTGCCTTAGAGACTTTAAAAGAAGATAGACTATGTTTAATTATGTTCTGAACTCTTTATTTTCCTGTTTGAAACAATGTAACACCTTTGTTTATAAATAAAACACAACTTTGTATGCCATGGTTATGAAACAATTATTTCTATTGCAACACGCCCCGATGTTTCCGCCGCGATTTGTTGTTTTACGCGGTGGGGGTGTGACAGAAGAGTTGGTATCAGAGCCAATGGTTATAGGGAATTAGGTTATTAGTAATGCTTTGACCTAGACTATAACTTTTCTAGGACCCTAACACGAGTTATCTTGTGTTTAGATCTTAAAACATGTACATCACCTATCCTTAGGTGATTATCAAAACAAGAACCAAATTTTCCGAATCGATTTTTGAAAAACAATCATCTGTTTTTGAATGATTTATTACAAGGTTTTGAACCCTCAATTGTAAGGTTTTGAACCCTCTGTTATATGGTTTTGAACCCTTTTCAGTTTGGTTTTTGGCCTTGTGCCTTCAAATTTTCAAATTCCCGTCAAACGTTTTGGGTTTTAAATAATGTGAACATGTGCAAACTGGAAGGGTGAATGCCTGTATTCTGGGTTTTCTGTCTAGGCAAGCACTTCGTATACATCTCAACCAGACGTGAGACCAGTTGTGCTTACCTGGGAATTCTTGGGATGAGTGTTCACTTATAGGCGAGCATGTCTTCATTATACATTATTTTTGATCCATTTACTTTGATTAGTCACTGTGTGTCGTTTGTTTGCTTTGTGATACGGACGAATGACCACCATCTTTGCTTTTGTTGATTTTGTATCATCTCATTCTTTTCATCCAATCATCTCACTCGTTTCCTTTCATGTTTTCCTCTTTTAGAATGCCTCCTCGACGCGACAACCTGATAGCAACTGCCGAACTGGCAGAAATTATTGCGCAGCAGATGGCTGCCCAATTCCCAAATCTCTTTGCTCAATGGAACCAAGCCAACAACAACAACAACAACAATGTTCCATGCAAGTACAAGGATTTTAACCAGGCTAAACACCCAAGTTTAGTGGTTCTGAGGGAGCGACTGGGCTTCTTCAGTGGTTCGAGAGCATAGAGAATACTTTTCGCCATGTGCAGTGTCCGGATAATCGCAAGGTCGAGTTCTCCTCGAGCGTATTTCAGAAGAGGGCTTTGACATGGTGGAACGGGGTTATGAGGGACCAAGGTGCGGAAGATGCTCTTGCACAGACCTGGGCTGAACTTAGAGCCCTTATGATGAGGGAATTCTGTCCTCGTCATGAGCAACGAGCGTTGGAGAAGGAGTTTGATGAACTGAAGCAAGAAAGTGGTGAGCATAGGGCTTATACTGATCGGTTTGAAGAGTTGAGTCTGCTTTTCCCAACAATGGTCACCCCACTTGACAAGGCTATCGAAAGATACATCGACGGCCTACCTGACTCGGTACAAGACATTCTTACTGGTAGTGAACCTGCCACACTCCGTCAGGCGATTGAGTTATCCGCGACATTGACTGAGTCGCAGATAAGAAAGGGAAAGCTACACCGGAAGGGTGACAAGGGCAAGAAACAGTTGGCTGACAAGGGGGATAGCAAGAAGGGTCAAAACGGGAATGGAAAGAACTCTGGTTCTTCGAAGAGGGCAAAGAAGCGTAAGGCTTCCCAAAATTTTGCTATCACTGCCCAAGCTAATCAGGCAGCTCCCAACCAACCCGCACAGCCTCCAGCGAAGAAACCCTATTCAGGGAATGCACCTTTGTGCAATAGATGCAACAATCACCACCAGCCGCAACTTCCATGCCGTTTCTGTACTAACTGTGGGAAATCAGGCCATCTTGCCAATGTTTGTCGGTCTGCTCAGAATCCCGCGGTTCAGAACCCGGCTCAACAAGTTGCTCAGCCTCCTGCTCCGCAACAGGGTCAAGCTGCACGACCACAATACCCACCGGGTGCTTGTTATAATTGTGGGGACCTGACCCACTACAGAAACCGGTGCCCAAGACTAGCCAACCAGAACCAGAACCAGAACCAGAATCTGAATCAGGCTCCGGCTCGAGGGCGAGTTTTTAACATGAATGCCCAAGAGGCACAGGCTGACGATAATGTGGTGAACGGTACGTTCTTTATTAATAATCAGCCTGCATCTGTTCTTTTCGATTCCGGTGCCGATAAGAGTTTCGTGTCTTTGTCTTTTGAGCCTATGCTTCGAGTGTCTAGAACGAAACTAGGAAAACCTTTGACAGTAGAAGTTGCTAGTGGTGAACCCATTATTCTTGATTCTGTTCTACGCAACTGCCAGTTGAACCTAAATGATCATCTTTTCCCTATCGATCTCACGCCTATGCAACTTGGAAGCTTCGACGTTATTGTGGGAATGGATTGGTTATCCAAGCATCATGCAGAGATAGTTTGTTCTGAGAAGATTGTTAGTGTGCCGCTTTCGACAGGCGAGATCCTGCAGGTTCAAGGTGAGAAGCCTACCGGTGGTCTCAAACTCATGTCTTGTTTTAAAGCTCGGAAGTACCTGCAGAAGGACTATGTGGCTTTCTTAGCACATGTTACAGAAGATAAAGGCAAGGGTAAGTCTATTTCAGATATTCCTGTCGTTCGGGATTATTCTGAAGTGTTCCCCGAAGATTTACCTGGTCTACCTCCAGTACGCCAAGTCGAGTTCCGCATTGATCTCGTACCTGGTGCAAATCCAATTGCCAGAGCTCCATATCGTCTTGCATCGTCTGAGATGCAAGAGTTGTCTAAGCAGCTTCAGGAGCTCTCTGACAAAGGTTTTATCCGTCCTAGCTTTTCACCTTGGGGTGCTCCCATTCTTTTTGTCAAGAAGAAGGATGGATCCTTTAGGATGTGTATCGATTATCGTGAGCTTAACAAGCTTACCATTAAGAATCGATATCCCCTACCTCGCATCGATGATCTCTTTGATCAATTACAAGGTGCTTCTTATTTTTCGAAGATTGATCTACGTTCCGGATATCATCAACTTCGTGTGCAGGAAGAAGACATTCCAAAGACAGCGTTCCGTACTCGATATGGGCATTATGAGTTCACAGTCATGCCATTCGGTGTGACTAATGCTCCTGCTGTTTTCATGGACCTAATGAATAGGGTCTGTAAACCTTATTTGGATCAGTTCGTCATTGTTTTTATTGATGACATCTTGATATACTCTAAGACGCAAGCTGACCACGAGCAACATCTTCGTCTTACTCTAGAACTCCTAAAGAAAGAGCAACTTTTCGCCAAATTCTCCAAGTGCGAATTTTGGCTTAAAGAAGTTCAATTTTTGGGGCATGTTATCAACGAACGAGGTATTCATGTAGATCCCTCCAAGATCAGTGCGATTAAGGATTGGGATACGCCTACTACTCCTACTGAAGTTCGTTCTTTTCTTGGTCTAGCGGGTTATTACCGCCGCTTCATAGAAAACTTCTCGAAGATTGCAGTTCCTCTAACTGCTCTAACTCAGAAGAAAATGCCCTTTTATTGGGGAAACAAACAAGAGGAAGCTTTTCAACACCTGAAGCAGAAGCTTTGCGATGCGCCTGTTCTATCATTGCCTGAGGGTGATGATGATTTTGTTGTGTATTGTGATGCATCGAAATTGGGTCTTGGCTGTGTTCTTATGCAAAGGAACAAAGTCATAGCTTATGCATCGAGGCAGTTGAAGATACATGAGAAGAACTACACCACTCATGATCTTGAGTTGGGTGCAGTTGTCTTTGCTCTCAAGATCTGGAGACACTATTTGTACGGTACAAAATGTGTGGTTTTCACTGACCACAAAAGTCTTCAGCATATCTTCAACCAGAAAGAACTCAACATGAGACAGCGACGTTGGGTTGAGCTTTTAAACGACTATGACTGCGAAATTCGCTACCATCCTGGTAAGGTGAATGTCGTAGCTGATGCATTGAGTCGTAAGGAACGTACTAAGCTTCATTGTGTACGTGTTCAATCTGTTATTCAAGCTCGATCCGATATTCAAGCACGCATTTCTCAGTCTCAACAATCTTGTGTTTCACAAGGATTGATGGATAAGGAATTTCCCTATCACATAACACCTGCTCTGGAACTGAAGGACAATGGATCATATTACTTCATGGACCGTTTGTGGGTCCCAAGCCAGGATGATCTTCGTACCTTGCTTATGGATGAAGCCCATAAGTCTCGCTATTCTATTCATCCGGGCTCAGATAAAATGTATAAGGATCTTCGTATTCACTATTGGTGGCCTGGTATGAAGAAAGACATTGCCTTATACGTATCCAAATGCCTTACTTGTCTTAAGGTTAAGGCTGAACATCAGCGTCCTTCTGGTTTATTGGAGCAACCAGAGATCCCAGTTTGGAAATGGGAAAACATTACTATGGATCTTATTACCAAACTTCCACGCACAAAGAAGGGTCATGATGCCATCTGGGTAGTCGTTGATCGTCTTACAAAATCAGCACATTTCTTGCCAATCAGGGAGGATTTTCCTACTGACAAACTTGCTCAAATCTATGTGGATGAAATTGTAGCTCGACATGGTGTTCCTTTGAACATCATTTCTGACAGAGATGCTCGTTTCACTTCTCATTTTTGGAGAACCAGGCAATCTGCTATGGGGACCCAACTTAATCTGAGCACAGCTTATCATCCGCAAACGGATGGTCAATCTAAGAGAACAATCCAGACTCTGGAGGATATGCTAAGAGCTTGTGTGATCGATTTTGGTGGTAGCTGGGATTCACATCTTAAATTGATTGAATTCTCCTACAACAACAGTTATCACACTAGCATCAAAATGGCTCCTTTCGAAGCTCTCTATGGTCGAAAATGTCGTTCACCAGTCTGCTGGAATGAGATTGGCGAGGCTCAACTTACTGGACCTGCCCTCATTTTAGAGACAACTGACAAGGTCAAGAAAGTTCGTGATAACCTTCAGGCAGCTAGAAGCCGTCAGAAGATTTACGCGGATCCAAAACGCAAAGCCTTGGAATTTCAAGTCGGTGATCGAGTATTACTTAAGGTCTCACCTTGGAAAGGTGTGATCAGATTTGGAAAGAAAGGAAAACTTGCACCTAGATACGTTGGACCATTCAAGATCGTCGAAAGAATCAGAAAGGTAGCCTACAGACTTGAGTTACCTCCTGAACTTGGAAATGTTCATCCAACTTTTCACGTGTCCAATCTCAAGAAGTGTTCAGCTGATGAGAACTTCTCCATACCGCTTGACGAAATTCGTGTTGGCAAAACACTGAAATTTGTTGAGAAACCAGTGGAAATCATGGAACGTGAAGTCAAGTGGCTTAAACGCAAGCGCATTCCTTTGGTCAAAGTTCGCTGGGAAGCTAAAAGTGGACCTGAGTTTACTTGGGAACACGAAGATCAAATGAAGGCGAAATATCCACATCTTTTTCCACGAGTTTCCTCTAAATAAATTTCGGGACGAAATTTCCACAAGTAGGGGAGACTGTAACAACTGTGCTTGTAATCACTATGAACAGTTCTGTTATCAATAAAACAATGTTATTTGATCACAATGTTTGTTTTGTTATGTTTTACATTTTTCATGTTTTGACTTTTATCCAATTCCAAACTCTACATCGCTTTCTGGAGAGTTATACGCAAACTAGTGCGTAAACGTACTCAGTTTAATGCGATAAATACTCCGGAACATCAACATATACTCAACATACCTTAAATAACCTTTACATAACTTAGAAATAAGTTTTGAAGGCTTTGGTATGGCAAAAACAAGTTAATTCGCTTACAGGGACTAAATATGACAAACTGTGAAAGTATGTCAATTTGAACTGTAACGAACATTCCGGAACATGACCATAAGTTAAACACACCTTAAATATCCTTTACATGGCTTAGAAATAGGCTTTGAGGGGTTCGGTGTGCTAAAAATAAACTTTTGGGTCATTCAGGGACTAAAAGTGTCAAAAAGTGCACAAGTTTGCATTTTCGCGCATAACTTACGTTCTGAATACATCCGGACATCCAAAAATTTATGTAAGCATGACTATATTATATTTTAGTGTTCGCCATAAGAAAAATCCATTCGTCGCGTCATTTGGATCGTTTTTCGCGCTTGTGCGCATTCCGTCGTAATTAAGCGAACATCGCGTTCGTACGACCAAACGAACCATCACCCGGCATATTTTTGAGCATGTTTCATGTCCAAAATGTTTAGGAAACATTTTAGGGCCTTAAAGTTGGCTTTACGGGCCTTAGAAGTGTCGGAAAAGGCCTTAAACACGTGCAGGGACTGAAACTGTCAATTATCAAACATGTTTGCTGATCAGAAGTCTCAGGCGGCCCGCCTGAGTTTTCCCTGATCCTGAAGCGGGCCGCGTCCGCCTGTCTGATCAGATAACAACGAACAGTCAGCAACTTCCAGCTGTTTTAAACACAACCACACACTCACCACTTGACATTTCAGCTGATAAGGACCAATTTAAGCCACCACAACTTTCCGACACTTGTACGGTTACGATTAAGGCACGATATTCGACAAACGATCTTAACGGTTACCCGAAAACTATAAATACCCCACCCCCATTGTTTCTAAACCCACAAGAATCTGATCTATTTGACTCTAAGTTGGAACCATTGTTTCATACCTGAGTTATTGTGATCACGATTAGCATTCGGGGACCCTTCGTAAGTATTCTTTCGTTCTTTTCCTTATTTTTACTGCTTTTCGAGTCAGAAAGTCAAACTTTGTTTGACTTTCAGCGTTGACCAGTAATGGTCAATGCGAAGTTCGTTTGAACTTCGCAACGTGATTGTAATCACGATGGTCATAGTCCCTTGGGACTATGCCTACTGATTACCACGTTGTCTAGGGTCGTAGGGTAAGCGATCTGATCAATCGCTTATACCTTCGAACCCGACCCAGTTTGGTCGATCATTAGGATCCGACCAAATACATTAGGTGACCATAGTGTAGGGAATAACCTTCCGAGGTTATACCCTATGGTCACATCGTTTAAGTAGTTGTATGATAGGTAGTTTATATGCCTTAGGTAAATTACCAGAATACCCTTTTCATGTATAATTGGTAATTAAGCATATGTAACCTAAACCTTTGTCACATAACTGATTATGTAACATGTTTAGGCATATAACACTTGTCATAGGGCTAGTTAGGCGGTCCGAACGCGTTTCACGCGCACGACACGTTAAAGTAGCATAAGCTTCCTAAACGGGTCGTAATGGGTCGTAAACAATTATGTTAGGTTTCATTTAGTATGTAGGCTTTGTTAAACCAAATGACACGAGTCTCTACACTCGTTTGGTTTACGAAACCTCATTCTATCCAATCATCCGATTAAGGTCCGGTTATTAACATAGTTACCTATATTAGGTGCCGTTTGATTCCGAGATCTCTAGCATTACTTGGTGATTATCTTAAGACATCTGAGCAATATCAAGTGAGTACATAGACCCCTCTTTTACTGTTTTCCAAACTGTTTTGGGGTGGAACACATGTGCCTACTTGTTACTTTCATGCTTTCCTGTTTTAACATCATATACTGCTATGTTCGTTAGTACATTATAGTACATGATTTTATGACATTTCATGCTAGGTGTGCCTATTATGTGCATTACTTAGTACATTGTTTTACATGACATTTCATGCTAGGTGTGCCCATTATGTGCATTACTTAGTACATCGTTTTACATGACATTTCACGCTATGTATGTTCATTTGATTACATACTTAGTGCATTGTTTTTCACATGCTTACATTTTGGTATGACATTTGGTTTGTTTACATGGGACAATACATTCATTAACACTAGCTACGCCGTTCGTTAGTAGGTAGTGGTACCATAGGAATTGACAACTCCCGTTCCGGACGTCCCAGGGAAAGGGGATGAAAGGAATGACCGAATTCGATGATAAAAGACAGATAGACCTTTAATTTGTTTAAAGGGTTTATCACCACAGTCACAAGGCTTGGATGTATGCATTTTCACAATACCGCATAAATGTTCATATTAAATATTTGCATGCATTTACACAAAACATAGCTTTGATTTAAACCAAGTTTTACTTCAATACTTTGTTTTTGTGCATATGGTTTAGTTTGAGACATTTCACTTGCCATACATGACATTTTGACATAGACATTTGACATGGATATTTGACATAGACATTTGACATGGATATTTGACATAGACATTTGACATGGATATTTGACATAGACATTTGACATGGATATTTGACATAGACATTTGACATGGATATTTGACATAGACATTTTGACATGATTTACATTTGACACAAACACTTTTGACAATTGATTTAAACATAGACTTCTTACATTGGTTGGTTTGGTTTGATTAAGTGATTGAGTAACGATGCGTGTGTAATATGATACAAGCATGGTGGATACGCCGCTGGTACTTCCTATATATAAGTGTTTGTATGGTATTACATGTCGTAACGTTATTTGAATCATTTCAGTTTGAGACATAGAACATTTTATACAAATAATATACTTTTCACAAGACATTGATTTACAAACAACTTATCTTATACAAACACATTTTTTACATGGTTATTTATTTAACCTGACATTTACTTATACATATCATCTGATCTTATTGTTTTCAAATGATTTACATGACAAAGCAAATTACAAGGTTCATGACTAAACATTTTTCTTAAACGTAAGTCATGAATCCTATTTTCACAAAACCTATGTATCTCACAGGCATTTTTATGCTGACGTACCTATTTTCACATGTGTTTTCAGGTGCTTTTCCATAGGATGTTGATCACGATACTAGGGCGGACCTGTGCCTTAGAGACTTTAAAAGAAGATAGACTATGTTTAATTATGTTCTGAACTCTTTATTTTCCTGTTTGAAACAATGTAACACCTTTGTTTATAAATAAAACACAACTTTGTATGCCATGGTTATGAAACAATTATTTCTGTTGCAACACGCCCCGATGTTTCCGCCGCGATTTGTTGTTTTACGCGGTCGGGGTGTGACAAGTTTTATTGTTTTACGCTAGTTAAACGCTATTACCGAGTTTTAACCATTTCGCCACTTTAAAAATCCCTTTCCATACCCTTCACCCAAGCCTAACGTTACACCCCGTAAAGACCTCTTGATTTACACTTTTTCGCATGTTAGTTGGTGGAGATGAGATCTTATGACAAGCTTATGATATTACACGTTTCATTGATGAGGCATTGAGTGTTTGCACATACATATTTTATGTATCTTTCACAAATAAAACCGAGTGTATGTGAACATTGTGAGGTGTGTGAAGATTAGCATGTTAAGTCAATTGAAAGTGAAGTCACGGCTTTTTGGTTATCCATACATATTTGAATGTGCTTGTTTGGTTTGATTCAATTGATGTTGTCTTTCGAAAAACCGGCTAACCGTATGTTTGTAGTTGTTTTAGTAGATAGTTTGTAAATTCTCGTTCTTATTAGATTCTAGCTTTTATCGCATTTTAGTTTTAGCTTGCTTGAGGACAAGCAAGGTTCAAGTGTGGGGAGATTTGATATTCACCAATTTACACATATTTTAGTCCCCCATTTTATCCCCATTTTATGCGTTTTCGGCCGTAAAACCGTTATTCGGATACTTAATCAGGTATACTTTTGTTTACAGGCCTAAAACAGTATGCCAAACAAGATGATAGTGAAAACGAGGACTTTCCGGACGAAATGACAAAGCTGCGAACATTCTGTGAAGATTCTGACCTGGGCGTTTGGCACGGTCGTGCAATGAGTGGAACGACCGTGCGGATCCGACAACATAGCCCAGCTCGGCAATGCACGTCAGTGCGATCCGGAGTGCAAGCCAATCCTGGAGTTGAATAATCGTGCGGATGGTTGCACCCCGTGCGGGTCCGATGACTAGCACCAACCCGGAAAGGCACTGCCCGTTCAGATGTCCGTGCCACCCTTACCCGGAGATGCACGATCGTGCCACCAACAGAACGGTCGTGCGAGATCGAAGACTGGTCAAGATCTGATGATGTCATGCGGTATGGTGAACAGTAACTCCAATGATTCAAAAAGTGAACGGTCGTGCACTTTATTGGCACGACCGTGCGATCGCTAAATGTTAAACATTCTGTTCGTAACTCTGGACATTTTGGGAGCTCTTCAGGCGATTTTCAGGCACCGGAGGCATTAGCTTTCACCCGGATTCAAGCCACATTGTGCCGATTAGCTCCGTTATCTTCCGGATTCTTAATCTAGTGCTTGTTTATGGTTTGATTCTCTAATCTTTCCATAATTTGGTTAATGTTTCAAGCATTTAGATTAATGTTTTATGTATTATTGTAAGCCTTTGGGCAAAAACTACAATCCCTTGCTTAATTATAACCATTAGTATGTTAATTTTGTTTGTAATGACACTTGGAAGTATTTTCTATGTTAATCTTTGATGATTAGTTTGCAACCTTGCTTATTGATATTGATTTCCTGATTATAATTAATTATGTTGGATGATTAGTATTTGGTTAGTTGAGATAGTTGAAAGATGAAGCTTAATTAATCATGTATTAGTAAACTTTGAACATGCTTAACTTGTTTAACTTGTTTAAAATGTGTGCACCATGATACTAGAAATGGTTAGTGGTTTAATAAAATGTAATTATTGTTAATCAAGAAAGCTTTCCGTCACGTAAGGACCTTAACGGGTTAAATGGTGTTGTTATGAATTCTTGCCATGAATTGTTAGCTTAGTTAGTAGTTTAGGCCAAAATTGCTATCTTGGTGAATTTATATGCAAGATTTGTAAAATGAACTCGGTTGTGATTTAATCTAGTTTATGCTTGTCTCGGTGGTTGTATTGTGTTTATCGGTGTCACTTTCCTTGATTAAGTGAGGTTAGAAAACTCCTAACGGATGACTAACTTATTTTTAAGAGATTTTCATAGACATTTATCAATTGCACGTTAAAGAACAATTTTAGGTGGTTAAAGTGTGTTTATCGTTTTAGCTTTCCGAATGATTGTCATGTTAGGATTCCCGAAAGGGATACTAATTGTCTTGAAAATGAAGAATTGACCAAATGTTTCTAGTGACAAAACCGACCTAATTCACATGCTTTGGTTATGTATAAAGCAAGGCTATTTATCTATTTTCTTATTTGGAGTCAATTATGTTTTTATAAGTATTTGTTTATGCTTATTTTAGTCTTTATAAAATCACACAACTTATCTTTCTTCCGTTAATTTAATGACAAAGGTCTAGTATTATTCCTCTGCCCATTTACTTGGATCGATACTTGGTTCTTACTGATGTGTGTAAAATGCAACATATAAATTACATCAAATGAGGCATAAAACTAACCCTTTTTTAGTACTAATATTGGAAAAAGAGTGTTTTTGTCTTCCTTTTGTATTTTCAGGATTAAATGAGCTCAAAAACGCAAAAGAAGCAAAAAGACAGCTAAATCCAACATAAATACAAGAAAAGGAATATTAGTGGACTGCCCGAACCCTCAACGGCACCTTCCAAAGCAAAATAAAGAAAACAGAAGACTGAACACGCCCCGTGCTCAGCCAGCACGGGGCCGTGCCCAAGAAGCAGCAGAAAAGACAAACCTATAGAAGCTTCTATTGCCCATCACGGGGCCGTGCTCAGCGGACACGGGGGCGTGTCGAAAGTATAGCAGGCGCATTTATTGTAATTGCGAATTACAATTAATGAGGAGAGAGAGTGTCAGACGGACACGGGGCCGTGCCCAGCGGACACGGGGCCGTGTCCAGCTCTCTGTTCAGCCTATAAATAGGAGTGCTTGGATTCATTTCATCTCATCCCTTGGCACACCACCTCTCTCACACTTCATCCACCACCCACCACCATCACAACACCATCATCCACCACCATCATCCATTGTCCATCATAGAGTGTGTGAGTCGTCTCGGGATCCAAGATTGATCGTAAGAGTTCTTGACAATCAAGGCCATGTTTGCCTAAGTCTCTTACATCACTTGGTGAAGACAAAGTGTCTAGTATAATACTTTTTATTTCTAACCTTTTGCACTTTTTATTTGGTTTTGTATTAATGACTTTAATAACTAGTTACTTATGTTGAAGGTGATCTTTCCTTATCGTTTGTCCGTGGTGTCTTGGCATTATTTTACTGTCTATATAAAATAAAGGATTTTCACCATTCATATCTCCACGGTCTATATGGAGATATGTTGGCTACCTGGTAGGGGGTTAAGGGAACGGTTTGGTAAAGGTCTTGCCATTGTTCAGCGTTTAGAGGTCCTGCAATGGACCTGGGTCAAATTTAGTAGGACCTCCTTCAATACTTCACGGTATTGGATGGCGGGGGTCCAAACTCTTTGACCCCCTCATAAGTTAACTACTATTAATACTATAACCCGGCTATTTAGGACTGTATCCCTGCTGACTCAGACTACTTAGCCGAGGGTAACGTCACCGCCAAAAGCGGGGCCTACCACAATACTGCATTAATAACTTAATTCATTATCTTCCAATAATCCACCCTTTTAGGATTGTATCCCTGCTGACTCAAACTACTGGGGTGAGGGTAACGTCGCCTTCAAAAGAGGGGCCTACTACAATAACTAAGATAATCTCTTAATTATGTGCAAAAGTGCGGAAATAATCAAAGGTTATACTAGATACGAGTCGGAACCAAGTGATTCATCTTGTCTATCTGTTTTTATTTTTATTTTATTTTCAGCATTTTAGTTAGTTTTATTTTTCTTAGTTTAAAACATTTTTCTAAACTTTTATTTTGGTTAGACGTTGAGGATAAACCGGTACTAAAAGCTCTTGTGTCCTTGGACGACCTCGGTATCATACCAACACTATACTACACTCAACGATGGGTGCACTTGCCCATATGTGTGTTTAGTGTTAGTGAAATATCGTGTTTTATAAATTTAAAACTTGGCTAAAATAAGTGTTAAAAAAGGGCTTAAAATATACACCTAATATATACGACACTTAACCGCACATCAAGTTTTTGGCGCCGTTGCCGGGGACACAAGGATTTTAAGAAAGTTAGGAATCAACGGCCTAATCATCTTTTATTTTTCTTTTTAATTTTTTAGGATTTTCTTAGTTTTTCAGCTTCTGCAGAGTTCAGCACGGGCCGTGCTCGGTCAGACACGGGCCGTGCCCAGCTTCATCACTGGCAGTTTTTATTTTCTGAGTTACAGAGAGCTGAACACGGGGCCGTGTCGGTGCAACACGGGGTCGTGTCCAACTCCCAGTAACTGGGATACAGAAAACGATTACTGTGCTTCTGACCACGGGCCGTGTTCACTGAGCACGGGGCCGTGGTGAACATTCTGACCAACGTTCTTTTGTGTTTTATTGCAGGATTTGGAACCCAGGCGCCACATTTGAACCTCCTACGTAGTGCATGAGCTCCAGTTCCAGTAGAGACATAAAAGAACCCCTAGAAGAACCCGAGCGCTTTCTCAGAAAAAGACTTAAAGCTAAAAATCAAGAGAAAGCTTCGGGGGACCCACTTCCAATGGCGGACCAACGTACCCTCATGGATTACCTACGGCCTACCGTAGGCAATCTTGGCGCCGCTATCAATGCACCGAATGTCGAGGCCAACAACTTCGAACTTCGGCCGCATTTGATACAAATGCTCCAAAACTCCGCAACCTTCCACGGGCTTGCGGACGAGGATCCCCATCTACATATTACTAACTTCTTAGAAATATGTGATACCTTTCGGATCAATGGAGCATCAAATGACGCCATCCGCCTTCGAATGTTTCCTTTTTCACTAAAAGACCGAGCTAAGGCTTGGCTTAACACCCTCCCAGTTGGATCGGTAAACACCTGGGATGAACTTGCCCAAAAGTTTTTGTATAAGTATTTCCCTCCGGCTAAAACGGCTAAATTAATGACTGAAATTAATACATACTCACAAGAGGATGGGGAATCCTTATATGAAACTTGGGAAAGGTTCAAGGAGCTTTTAAGAAAGTGTCCTCGCCATGGTCTAGCGGTATGGCAACAAGTATCCACTTTCTACAATGGATTGTTGCCACACACAAGACAAACACTTGATTCAAGCTCCGGGGGACTCTTAGGTAATCGTCGCCCAAATGAAATATATAACCAAATTGAGGAAATTGCTCAAACCAATTTTCAATGGCACACTCCCCGAGGTAATAAATCTATTGCCCCGGGCGCCCATAAGGTTGATGAAAACACCTCTTTACAAGCCCAAATCGAGGCTCTCTCTTCAAAAATCAAAAAGCTAGAAATGACAAAAACGGCCTCGGTTATGGCTTGTGAAGGGTGTGGTGGGTCACATGAAAATTGGAGTTGTATGAAAGAATTAGATGAACAAACTGAAACGGTAAACTACATGGATAATAGACCTAGGCCGTCGGGTCCTCCAACGGGTACCTACAACCAAGGATGGCGTAACCACCCAAATCTTGGTTGGAGAGATCCCGGCAATAGTAGTAACCAACAAAACCAACGAACTAATTTTCAACAACCGCAAAATTTTTCTCAACAACAAGGTGGAAGAGAAAGGCTTGAAGATACTGTATCTCGCCTCATCTCTGACACCGAAAAGAAAAACTCGGATCGATTTCAACAATTGGAATCAAATTTTAGAAATCAACAAGCTAGCATTCAGAACGTTGAAAAACAATTAAATCAACTAGCTCAAAATTTCTCCGAGAGACCACAAGGCGCGTTACCTAGTAATACCGAAACGAACCCGAAGGCACAAGTACATCTCATCACATTAAGAAATCGAACCGTGGGTCCCGAGGATGCTCCATTGCCGCCAAATGAAAGAAGCCACTCTAGCCAGCCTATAACTCCTCCTGCGCCAGAAAAGGCTTCTATACCAAGTCAAGAGCCCACCAAGACTCCTCCAATTCCGTACCCCGGTAGGTTAAATCGTCAAAAGACCGATGAGCAATTCGCAAAGTTCGAGAGTTTACTAAAACAATTGCATGTTAATATTCCTTTTATTGAGGTCCTAACCCAAATGCCTAAATATGCAAAATTCATGAGGGATTTCCTCACGCATAAAAGGAAAATTGAATCTTTGCAATTAGTTAACTTAGGCGAAGAATGTTCAGCTTTAGTACTCAACAAACTTCCACAAAAGAAAATCGACCCCGGGAGCTTCACAATCCCTTGTTCGATTGGAAAGTCCCCCGTCCGAAATGCTCTAGCCGATCTTGGGGCTAGCATCAACCTCATGCCCACATCGATGTTCAAGCGGCTCGGCCTAGGTGCAACAAGCCCTACAAAGATGAGCATACAACTCGCCGACAGGTCCGTCAAATTCCCACAAGGTGTCGCCGAAAATCCACTAGTCAAGGTTGACAAATTCGTCTTTCCAACCGACTTCGTCATCCTAGACATGGAAGAAGACACCGATGTCCCTCTCATCCTCGGGAGGCCATTTCTAGCCACCGCCCAAGCATTGGTGGATATGAATGACGGAACTCTAACATTGAAGTTTGGGAATGAGGAAGTGAAATTTGAATGTGGAAAGCGAGTAGAGGAAGAAGATCCGGTCAACTACATGAAGGTCATAGACTCAAGTTTGGATGATGCTCTCCGACGGTGTAACATGGGATGCAACACATCCCAATTGAGTAACATATGACCAGGCTTTGGGTCTAGCCAAGGACCCTTATAAACGTGGCGCACCATGGAGGCATTCCACGGGACTATCCTTAGTTTAAATTAGGTTAATTTTATGTTTTCTAGTTAGTTTTAATTTTCAGGAATAAAACACACTCATGGTGGTAAAGGATGAAAAGGGGAACGAGAACAATGATCCCATGCACAAGAACGAGGCAACCCGGCAATTCTCTCCATTACAGAAGGTTCAACACGGGCCGTGCTCAACCAACACGGCCCCGTGCCGAACCACCTGCAGAAAACGCCCAGTTCAGGTACCTGGACACGGGCCGTGTTCACCCAACACGCCCCCGTGTCCAGACTTCTGTTTCTTTTATTTTAATTTTGTTACTGGCACTTGAACACGGGGCCGTGCCCGGATAACACGGGGCCGTGTTCGGTGCCCAGTAACACAAATTTTTGCTTTTTAAACACTATTTTACACATCTAATCAACCTAAAAATTTATTTTTGGGACACATTGAGGACAATGTGTAATTTAAGTGTGGGGGGGATGCTAAAACCTTGAATTTTGCAAGTCCTAAAATACAAGCCTTACACAAAACTCTATTGGAACCGCTAATCACCCCAAATTTTTTCAAAAATTTCAATTTTTTTACTTGTCTAGGTTTAACTCGGAAAATTCAAGTTCTCAAAAAAAGGTTATATTTTTACAAATTTACAACCGATAGCGTAGTGATAAAAAGAACCAACATAAGAAAATTATGAAAAGGCATAGCAAACTTATTTAAAATTTGATTATATACTTGATCACATAAAAACCCATTCCCACAAAAGTGAGTTTTGAGCCTTTATTGAGCACAAAATTACATATCATTTGACTAAATGCTCATTTTTCGTTTCTTGTGTGAATAGCCGCTTGGTTCTTACGACTCTAGAACTTGCCATGACAATACATTCCCGGTCCTTATCAACTTAAACCCGAGTAAGTAAATGATGGAGGCATTAGGACTAACCCTTTTCATTTCTACACCATTATTTTTCTTTTTCCTTTACCACCTACCCAAAAATCCCCCTAGTTAGCCCCTTTGAGCCTAAACCTTTTCGTTTCATCACCCAAACAAAAAACCCTTTCATCCACCAAAACCTTTTTCATTTTTAACCCTTTATTTTAGTAACAAGTTCGGTTCTTCGTGAAAAAAAAAATATTTTGTGATAATGATGAAGCAAAAAGAAAATAAACAAACAAGTTAATCAAAAATAACTTAGTTTGAATAAAAGCTTCATCAAAATAAAAAGTTGTAAAAATACGAAAACCAACACTTGTTACGCTTTTAGCCTTTTTTCTACTAACCACTAACCCAACCACCTACCTTTAACCCTAGCCTAACCCTTAACCCACAAAGTCCTCTTGATATCTACAAAGGTATAAAAGTTAAAAAGGAGGAGGATTGATTTCTTGGCAAGCCTATGGTAGGAATAAGTTCCATGCCGCTCTCGAGTGATTCACTAAAAATACACCTTCGGCCGAGTGTGAGTGATTTCCCCGCGAGGTATGTGAACTTGTATATAAATAGAATTTTAAAAAGGCATGTTATGCCCAAATAAGTAATTTCTTTTATGAAAAGTTCTAAATAAATCATTACGAATAGGAGTGTAAATAAATAAAAATAAAACCCAAAAAGATCTTGGAAATCCCGACACTCTACGACAAGCCCAAAACCTTCTCTTCTACCTATTCCATTTGGCAGTGTAAGCCACATATTAAAGAGTTTTGCTTGAGGACAAGCAAAAGTTCAAGTGTGGGGGTATTTGATGTGTGTAAAATGCAACATATAAATTACATCAAATGAGGCATAAAACTAACCCTTTTTTAGTACTAATATTGGAAAAAGAGTGTTTTTGTCTTCCTTTTGTATTTTCAGGATTAAATGAGCTCAAAAACGCAAAAGAAGCAAAAAGACAGCTAAATCCAACATAAATACAAGAAAAGGAATATTAGTGGACTGCCCGAACCCTCAACGGCACCTTCCAAAGCAAAATAAAGAAAACAGAAGACTGAACACGCCCCGTGCTCAGCCAGCACGGGGCCGTGCCCAAGAAGCAGCAGAAAAGACAAACCTATAGAAGCTTCTATTGCCCATCACGGGGCCGTGCTCAGCGGACACGGGGGCGTGTCGAAAGTATAGCAGGCGCATTTATTGTAATTGCGAATTACAATTAATGAGGAGAGAGAGTGTCAGACGGACACGGGGCCGTGCCCAGCGGACACGGGGCCGTGTCCAGCTCTCTGTTCAGCCTATAAATAGGAGTGCTTGGATTCATTTCATCTCATCCCTTGGCACACCACCTCTCTCACACTTCATCCACCACCCACCACCATCACAACACCATCATCCACCACCATCATCCATTGTCCATCATAGAGTGTGTGAGTCGTCTCGGGATCCAAGATTGATCGTAAGAGTTCTTGACAATCAAGGCCATGTTTGCCTAAGTCTCTTACATCACTTGGTGAAGACAAAGTGTCTAGTATAATACTTTTTATTTCTAACCTTTTGCACTTTTTATTTGGTTTTGTATTAATGACTTTAATAACTAGTTACTTATGTTGAAGGTGATCTTTCCTTATCGTTTGTCCGTGGTGTCTTGGCATTATTTTACTGTCTATATAAAATAAAGGATTTTCACCATTCATATCTCCACGGTCTATATGGAGATATGTTGGCTACCTGGTAGGGGGTTAAGGGAACGGTTTGGTAAAGGTCTTGCCATTGTTCAGCGTTTAGAGGTCCTGCAATGGACCTGGGTCAAATTTAGTAGGACCTCCTTCAATACTTCACGGTATTGGATGGCGGGGGTCCAAACTCTTTGACCCCCTCATAAGTTAACTACTATTAATACTATAACCCGGCTATTTAGGACTGTATCCCTGCTGACTCAGACTACTTAGCCGAGGGTAACGTCACCGCCAAAAGCGGGGCCTACCACAATACTGCATTAATAACTTAATTCATTATCTTCCAATAATCCACCCTTTTAGGATTGTATCCCTGCTGACTCAAACTACTGGGGTGAGGGTAACGTCGCCTTCAAAAGAGGGGCCTACTACAATAACTAAGATAATCTCTTAATTATGTGCAAAAGTGCGGAAATAATCAAAGGTTATACTAGATACGAGTCGGAACCAAGTGATTCATCTTGTCTATCTGTTTTTATTTTTATTTTATTTTCAGCATTTTAGTTAGTTTTATTTTTCTTAGTTTAAAATATTTTTCTAAACTTTTATTTTGGTTAGACGTTGAGGATAAACCGGTACTAAAAGCTCTTGTGTCCTTGGACGACCTCGGTATCTTACCAACGCTATACTACACTCAACGATGGGTGCACTTGCCCATATGTGTGTTTAGTGTTAGTGAAATATCGTGTTTTATAAATTTAAAACTTGGCTAAAATAAGTGTTAAAAAAGGGCTTAAAATATACACCTAATATATACGACACTTAACCGCACATCACTTACCGATACTTTACTACATATATGATGGGGGTACACTTGCCTCTTTCGTGTGTGTTTTGATGTTGAAGTATAAATCACGTTTATAAATTTAAAACCGAATCGTGTGTTTATTCATTATAAAAATATGTATATACGCGCACACGTCAACACATCTATTCGGTGTATACCTTAATTTTTCAATAATATACATATACATATACATACACACACACACATATATACATATAAAAATTCTGATCCGATTAATCGCTAGTCCCCACCTTATCGGCCGACTAGCAACTAATGAATTCTACAACCTTGCTCATAATCACTTTAGAAAATGTCGCATACAGGTTTTGGTCCAGAGCTCATAGGCACATGATACCTGTTTTGGTAAAAAAAAATTTAAGCAATTTAGTGATCAAATTTGTTATATGATGTAGTGTGCTTGTTTTTAATCAATGTGATCTGTAGCAACAACGGTTATAATTAGTTTGATAAAAATGAATGTCAAATGATGATGCAAATGAATGGTTTGTATTGCCAAAAATAATACTCCTAATATTGGAATATGGCTCAAGATATTGAGATTGAAACAATAGATAAACAAAGAAGAACAAACAACTTTAGCAAAAAAAGCCCTTGCTCAGTATGGATCGCCGGCAATAAACCTAGGGAGATGACTATAAAGGACGTCTACCACAATCAATATTATTAAAGCAATGTAAAAATACAACTCGAGAACTAGATCGATCGGTTGTACAAGAGAGTTTAGTGTGAGTGACTGTGTGATTGCGAGTGTGTTAGCAACAAAATGATACAAGTGAGTGTGCGAAAGTTATAGTGAGCAGAGAATAACCCTAAATCGATCGCCCAAACTCATTATTTATAAAAATAAAATAATAACTAACTATCTGATATCCTGGGATACTCGGAATATTCCAATATGAACGTTGTGAACTTGGTCGATGACTCTAACGGTCATATTTGAATCTTCAACTTAACTTAGTCTTATTTAATCATCCTGCATTACATTAATAACATGTGCAAAAATAAGTTATTTGCAAATAAGGAATAGGTTCAGGATATGAAACCTGTTAGATATCCTGGATGGTCAGTTTTGGCTGGTCGAAATATTCACCCAAAAAAAGACCAATGATGCTACTCATCATGGTTAATTGTAGAGAATTCTGAGTGTTTGTTTTTATTATTCTTTAATAAAATCAAATTTTCTATTTAATAATAATAACATCTTATTATTAATTAGATGCGGAAGCATAAGTAAACATAAAATGGATGAAACTATTCCAACCAATGATCTAGTTATTAATTAACCAGACAATTATATACAAATGGCTCCGCTAGTAAGCCTGGTCCCAATTTCTAAATCACCACAAGATCCACATGAAAAAATGAATTGAATCCGTTTAACCGAAACACGTGATGGCAGAATGGGGCGGCGGCCCGCAGCGGCCGGCAAGGCGGCGTTGGCGCGCAGTGGCGGACGACAGGGAATAGAAAAGGAGGAAGGGTTTCAGGCCTCTTTGTGTGTGTTCAGGTTTTTTTTATAAAATTGCAATTAGGGTTTTGGTCTAACCTACTATTTAAGGATCCCTTAATTACACTTTGGTTCATACACAATTAACTTTCCCTCCAAGTAATTTTCCCTTGATTAATTACTTGTTTTTAAGTCAACCCTTTGACTTTGTTTTATTATCATATAATAAAGCTAGTTATCTCTATTTATTATCCAATAATAATTAATCCTCATTTGTGTCAAATAATCGTTATTGACTGTTAAATTAAAGCCACTAGTCAAACGATTTGAATTTATACTCCTATTAAAATAACCTCTTTAATTTATTATCTAAATAACAAACTAATATTTGTTTTACTCTTTAAACGACACCAATTATTTCTGCAACTTTAGATGTTTCGTAAACAATTAATATTTCCTAGTATTTCACCAAATACTTGCTCTCCATAATTATCCACTCTTGTGATACATAATGTTTAACAATTAAACATCATTCTTTATTCATCATCTAAATTGTAGCTCTTTGGATTGTACCATAATAGAAACGTTAAATAATTGGTAATTGGACATCCAATTCTAACTGTCTCCACTTGGACTATTTTCGATTATATCCCTTAACATAGACAGAGTTGGACACCTCGCTGCATCGCACTGCCCCTTGCAAGGTATGACGTATTACATTAATCAACTATCCTTCTCCGATCAAGTAACTCTTTACGTAATCAAGCATTAACAATAGTCTTAATTCAAATTGATTCCCATGAATTTGATCGACTACGAACATTTCGAGTATCATCCTCATGGATGCTTAAACGTACAAATATTCGAACATAGGAACATTGTTTATATGACATTTAACCATTTAATTCAAATAAATTCATAATTAACTTTACCATCCGATAAATGCATTAAATACCAAACAATAAATTAAAACCCTTTTAGCAATATTGGCCATAAATTCTCCACATGCACAATGAATCTTTACACGGATACAATCAATGGCTCTACTAAAAACGAATCCATGTTATTTTGTCTTATCAAGATGTTATTCAAAATATCTTTATAGTTAGGTATATTGGCTCCAAGCTAATCAATAAATCTTTGTTGTCATATAACGTCTTGACTGACCACCAGACTCTCGGTGCCCTGTCTGATGTTATAAATGAACTCTTCATTTCACTATTATGCCTTAGATGAACTTTTCATTTCCACAATGCCCATTTCATTTATCAAACAACACTTTCCATAATATTTGCGTCCTACATAGATCCTTTTGTTTTGACTTATTCTAATGAATCCGTTTTTATAATAAAACTTTGGGTGATTCTCAAGCTCATGAACTCTTTCTTGATTTGTCAAAATTAATCCTTCATTGATGATCTCATGTATTGTAGAAACTGTATGATCAATTCTACTTATCCTAAAAACACACTTTCTTAGGTTCAACTCAACAGTCTTCAAGGAATCTTTCATAAAGGTTCCATCATTCACTACGGATCTAATATGTAGATTTTGACAATAATTAGTATATACCTCGTATCTTGTATGTTGGAACGAGACATAAAACAGAACCCGCTCTATTTTCTCTTATCCCTTTTGAGTGAGTATTCTGATTTCTGAAATCGGATTTATTCCACATATTTAGATCATGATCCTCTCCGGGCAACATTCATTGATGACTTTACAGCACTTGTCATTCGTTATCTATATTCAGGATCCACATTATGAAAACATCTTTTCTTAATGATTAACTTAATATCTCAAAATATTTTATAACTCCCACTTGCCTTTACGTTATTTGTAATAGTCTTGTCTTGAAAACAAACCTATTTGCTTTTAATCAATTATATGTATCCTGTCTTGAAATGTTTGTTTAAAAACCACATACGAATCTATCTTATAGATTCATATCCATTTAATTCTCAATATCCATAACCATGACCATTTCAGAGATTCTCAATCTCCAATTGAGTTCATCAAATTCTCCATTTGATAACTCTGTCATTGGATGTTCAATATCACAACTGTTTCCTAGAAACTTTCATGTGAACGCTTAATAACTTCTTGTGATATTCATTTAGACTTTCTTTGAACCCTTGAAACATATCTACTCATCATTTAGAATCTCATTCTATATTAGATTGATTTGACCCCTTAAGAATTCCAGACAAAACACTTTGTCCACTTGAAGATTTAATCTTCAAAGAAATTAAGTTTCGTTTTAGAATTTTTAGTTATTAAGGTAAGAATTTTATTGTATAACTATTATACAATGATCTTTAAGATTCACGTCTACCCAGATTGATATTTAGGAAATATCTTTTCTTGAATTAGATTCCACCTTCATCATTAATTGAAGTATCACCTAATGTGCTTCAACTTTTCATTTCAAATTCACTACTATTGCATTTCGAATGGAAAAAAATCTTTAATGCTTGTTTGTTTAGAAGATTCGATTCAGGCTTTTACCCTTTGATCCAATCAAAACACCTTAATTAATATACTGAGCCGTTTTAAATAATCTTAGAAGAATCTTACTTCTATGTTTTAACTTCACAAGTAAAACATGATTAATTGTTTGTTTTGTCTCACTTGTCTTGAAAGACTCGATGCATCGCTATGCACCATACTCTTTCTTTACAAGTTGATTACTAATTATTCTTTAGTTGATTCATCACTTAAAATTGATTTGCATAACCTTAGGGATTCCATATTTGTAAACGATTTTAGACAAAATGGAACCCTCTTTATGTGATTCCGCTTATGTGCTCTAGATTACATATATATGTGTGTGTGTGTGTGTGCGCGCGCGCGCTCTAGAATACCACTTTCTATCACATCCATGTAGACCCATCCAAGATAGAAGCCATAAAGAATTGGGAAGCCCCCAAAACCCCAACTGAAGTTCGATAATTTTTGGGTTTAGCGGGCTATTACCGACGGTTTATCGAGAATTTCTCCAAGATAGCTCAACCGCTGACTACCCTTACGCAGAAAGACAAGAAGTGCGACTGGGGTGACAAGCAGGAAGAAGCCTTCCAACTGCTCAAAAATAAGCTATGCGATGCACCGATACTATCCTTACCCGAAGGCACTGAAGACTTCGTGGTATACTGCGATGCTTTGCGTCAAGGTTTGGGTTGTGTACTCATGCAATGCCAAAAAGTCATCGTTTACGCTTCAAGACAGTTGAAGGTGCATGAAAGGAACTATACCACTCACGACCTGGAGCTAGGCGCGGTGGTATTCGCCTTGAAGATCTGGCGACACTATCTATATGGTACTCGATGTACAATCTTCACAGATCACAAAAGCCTACAACACATATTTGATCAGAAGGAACTAAACATGCATCAGCGATGATCAGTCGAGCTGCTGAACGATTATGACTGTGAGATTAAGTACCATCCTGGAAAGGCAAACGTTGTAGCAGACGCGTTAAGCCGAAAAGAAAGGGTTAAGACCCTAAGGGTTCGAGCATTGGAAATGACTATTCAAACGAACCTCACTGCACGCATTCGTGACGCACAACAAGAAGCCCTGAAAGGGGAGAATCATAGAGCTGAATACCTTCGAGGTATGCTGAAGAATTTGGTGCCAAACAAAGAGGGAACCTTGTACTTTAAGGGGCGTATTTGGGTTCCGCTCTATGGCGGTATTCGAGAAGTCATCCTTAATGAAGCTCACAAGTCAAGATACTCAATCCATCCAGGATCGGACAAAATGTATCAATAGTTGAAAGACTACTATTGGTGGCCGAGGCTTAAAAGCAATGTTGCTATTTTTGTTGGAAAGTGCCTAACCTGTGCCAAGGTTAAGGCTGAATATAAAAAACCGTCAGGGCTACTGCAACAACCAGAGATACCCATGTGGAGGTGGGAGCAAATCTCGATGGACTTCATAACAAAATTACCCAGGACCCCTAAGGGGAACGACATGATATGGGTGATAGTTGATCGATTGACGAAATCTGCGCAATTCCTACCGATCCGAGAAAAGGATAGCACTGGAAAGCTTGCTGAGCTATACTTGAAAGAAATCGTGGCACGTCATGGAGTGCCTATCTCAATCATTTCAGACAGAGATGGACGTTTTGTCTCAAGGATATGGCAATCCTTTCAGGAAGCCTTTGGATCTCAACTAGATCTAAGCACGACCTTCCATCCGCAAACAGACGGCCAGAGCGAACGAACCATACAAACGCTAGAAGATATGCTTCGTGCATGCGTTATGGACCTAGGTGGCAGCTGGGATACTCACCTACCTTTAGTTGAGTTTTCCTACAATAACAGTTATCATACGAGCATAAAAGCCAAACCGTTCGAAGCTCTGTATGGCCGCAAGTGCCGCTCGCCATTATGTTGGGCAGACGCTGGAGACAAACGTATGGTTGGTCCTGAACTTGTGCAAGAGACAACCGAAAAAATCATGCAGATCCGAGAGCGCATTAAGGCGGCTCAAGATCGACAAAAGAGCTACGCTGATCGTAGACGAAAACCCTTATAATTCGAGGTGGGAGACAAAGTTTTGTTGAAGGTCTCACCTTGGAAGGGCGTGGTAAGATTCGGAAAACGTGGAAAGTTGAATCCACGATACATCGGACCATTCATGATTTTGGAAAGAATTGGTACCGTGGCTTACAAATTGGAATTACCGGAAGAACTTAACGGAGTACATGATACGTTTCATGTATCCAACCTCAAGAAGAGTCCAACACAAGAAACAGTGATCATCCCTGCGGATGAAGTGCATATTGACGACACCCTCCGATTTACAGAACAACCCATTGAGGTTACAGACTGGAAAGTCAACAAGACCCGAAGCAGTAGTGTCAAACTTGTCAAAGTACGTTGGAACTCCAAGCACGAACCCGAGTACACGTAGGAATGTGAAGACCAGTTTAAAGAAAAGTAACCCCACCTGTTCAAGAAAACTCCTGCGAGAGATAGATCAGCTTGAATTTCGGGACGAAATTCTTTTAACGGGGGGAGACTGTGACAACTGGCACAAAACCGGTAATTTCCGTACAATTTAATTAGAACTTAATAATTGAAATTATGTGCTTAAATGTCAACATTGCCTGATTACATACTATACTGGTGAATTCATGCACGTTTTATACTACAAATAATGCTTTATGCATTAATGATAGCGTTGCGTCAGAAATACTAGTAAACTCACCGGTAAGACACATTGTGTCAACAATTCTGCAGAGAGTAGTCAGGAAATAGAATTGGGGCCTAGGAGTAGGTCCAACGTCAAAAATACATTAAAACCCAAGAATGTATACAAGGGTTAACATATAGACTTTCCGGAAGCTAAAATACGCACTAAAAAGCACCCGAAACGCACTTAAAATGCAGAATTCTGCACAAATCAGCTATAATCAGCTTTTTAACACATAAATATCATGCAGAATTCATGTTTTATTATCCAGAATACCCTCCTAAGTGTTGGGAATTAAAAACGTCACAAAAGGGTACATAAAGGACACTAAACGGTGCAATTTAGCACTTTAACGAACCGGTATCTAACCGAACAACCAGACATTACCCGGAACACCAAAATATTACTAGAAGCATTGTTTAATTATTTCTGAGCTAGCATTGATCCCCGAACACCTTAACACCCACTAAATTATCTAATAACTAATACTTGTAACTATACATTTGGATTTGAGTTATAATCTAACTACATGATTCAAGTTTACACTTTACCCCCCCCCCCCCCTATATTGTGGACGGTCATGGGTGACCCCACCATAGATCTCCTTTGATCTTGTATGATCTTGCTTGGATTCATTTAGATTGCATATGATCTTACTAAGATATCCTATGATCTTGTAAGATTCACTAGGAGATATTGTCTTGTACTATAAGTATAACCATTCTCACTTCATCTTCATCACACCATCAACCTTCTCCTCTCCTCCCCACTTTCGGCCGATCCTAGCTCACCACACCACCACCACTTTCATCCATTATTCAATCATTCCAAGTTAGTCACAAGGTGCAAGAAGGTGTTTAAGGAGGTTTAGAGCTTGTGGATCTTGAAGGACCTTCTTCTTTTGCTATTAACCAACCCATTTATCATCTTCAACATCTTGTGTTCTTCCCTAGCCCTTGTGCTAGTTGTAAGCTTCTTATCACTTGTTGTTACTTCATATTTTGATGATTAAAAGATGATGAATATTGTTAATCACAAGAACACAAAAGAACATGATCATGATACTTTAACATAAGCTTAAATACATAAGAATACATGTAAATGATGATGAGCTGCTTCATGATGAATGATGATTTGTGTTAGTGATGTTAGACATCATAAGAAACCTACAAGATTGTGATTAAACACACGATCTAGTAAGTTAAAGTGGTGATCTTGTGAAAGACCAAGATCCTCATACTTTATGTCTTCATGAACTTGAATGATGAAATTGGTTTTCCTATGTAAAGATGATTTCAACAAAATACAAATCTTGTAAATAGATGATTACAAAAATAATTTTCTCAAGAAACCAAGTTTATTTATGAGATTTACAAAGTCATGGTTTCTAAATAAACTAGTCATATTTTTAGTGTTTAAACAAGACTAGAAACATGTGTGTAACAAGAAAAATACAAAAGAAATATTTTTAGAAAAAATGATCTTACAAGTTGTAAATGACCAAATCTTTTAATAATGTGATTTACAAACAAATAAATATGTTTTGAAGGGTAACTAAACCTACTAAATAATATGGTAAGTTACTACAAGTTTTTACAAAAACTTCAAGTTCATGATGTAGTGTAAATTACTTGATTTTGACACTTGGTAAGTGTTGAATGAGTTGATGATTGTTTGTGATGATTTTAAAAGAAAATAAACACATGTTTTGAAAACATGGGAAACCTCCATTTTTAGGGGAAACCATGTCAAAATTTCTATAAAATTGACACTTAGAAAAATATAAGTTTTGGTGAAACTTATTCCCTAAAAATATTCACCTAAAAATATTTATCAAGGTTTCCCTAATTTTTATGTAAACTTCAAGTTAAGAAATGATGATTTCTTCAAGACGAAAATTGATATTAAGTATGTATATTTTTGAGGAAATATATATATTTATTGATCACCAAATTTTGTGCTGAGTGTATGTAATATGTATCATATGTAATAGTGTATTAGGACTTGAAAATACACTAAATACTCCTAAGGAGTGAAAATACAAGAATACACATGCAACATGCTTACACAAATACAAGAGAATATATTTATGAAAATATATTACTTGATAGATTATGTAACTTGTACAAGTTACGAACTGAAAATGTCTTCTTGGACAAAATACATAACTCGGGTGAAAAATACAAGATACTTATATTTATTTTTGAGAAAATAATATAAGTAAGATACATTGTTAAAAATATAAGTTATTTTTAACAACAAAGAACAAATACATGAAAGATGGTGACTTGTACTTGTGCGATACAAGTCTAGTGACTAACGTTAATAAAACACGTATAGGTCACGACGCTATATAAGCAAATCCGGTGAAGTTTACGGCACAAGAAACGCAAAGTTGTGAGTTCATGCTCCCCCTTTTCTTTTAACTGTTTTCTGTTTTATAACTTCGGGGGTGAAGTACATGTTACTAAATGTTTACAGAAAAGTGAGTTCATGTCACCACTTTTAATCTTTTACATGCTTTTTAAACTTGGGGAAAATACATGTGTTATGGTATGCTGGATACAAAAACTAAGGAATGATACTTTAAATCATGTCACGAATAGGGTACCAGAAGCACCATTAATCGTGTACATACTAAGACCGCAGAACAAAAGGTTAGATCTAATGGGTTTTCGGGCAGCCACACTCTTGGTGATAACTAGTACCAAGCAGTGCTTTTGTGTCTCAGGCGTGAATCGACAACTAGAAAAATGCCTATGGTTTGGATGCTTCCTATGTCGTGTCACATGTTAATAGCCTTGCAACCCATTGACAATCTCGATACTTACAGAAATACTTGATTTATACAAATTACATACCATGTTTTCATACAAAGTATACAAACGTTCAATACAAAAACTGCATGAATTCACATGAACTTTATGTTGACGATTTTCCAAAAACTCACATGTATTTCAGGTAACTAAAGTGGATGTGCGCGCGGTCTTACTCTTGCTCTTGGATGTCGTTTATGTTTATCTTCGAATAATGTTGTAAACTTTTCAGACAATGTCTTATGCTGTCTTGTGATGTAAACACTCAAACTATGTTTTCAGTTATGTAATGTTTGGCATTTGGAGTTATTTTTACAAGCATGTAGTATGTTTACCAGTCGTATGCAATGAGAACCTTTCATGATTACACCTCGTGCTTCCGCCTTAGAAAGGGGTGTGACAGATTGGTATCAGAGCTGTGATTGTAGTTAACCAGGATTCCTTCTCGAGTCTAGACTACAATCTTTAGGATCCTTTCACGAAAGAAATTTTTTCAAAAAGTTTTCATTGCATAAAACTTTCCGCGACATCCACTACCTGAAATAGTTTACAAAGAGTCAAGAAATGACACTACGAAACTTAGGGTGCACTGGAGAAGCACTTGCCTTTGATTAGAAATTACTTGCAACTATGTGTGATAACTGATATATACATATACTAGAAATAGAATATCTCAGGTACTCATGACTTTACCTGAAAACAATGGCCTATCGGAAGGAAGTGATACGAGGATGAAACGAACTGTGCGGACTGTGCAAGGACTTACGTAATTATGGATGCATACATAATTATGGGATTCAGTGCAAAGAAACCACAGCAAGTCTTGTCACGTATCATAAGAGATTCCTTCAAATACAAGAGAAGGTCAAACGTGAACACCCTTCCCCCAGCCTATTAAATACTCTATTGGAGTAATAATTTGGGTATAAAGACAAGAACCGCCAATGTGAAGTAAGATATTTTGTCCTTTACATATATTAAACTTGTACCTTGGGGAGATGTAACCCTTATGCATTTTGTTTACTTCGCAAACAATGATGTAACAAGTTGTTCTGATATGTGTAAAGACTCGGTGAATATCTTATGACACACCAGTATTTATCTATTTATGCATGCTTGTTACTACATAAATTGATTTATACGCTTGGCGGATTGTTTGATGTCACTTATGTGGGTATATGTCTGTGTATATATACTACTACTGTCTCGCATGATGATATCAAACAAATGTCTAACCCTGTTGTGTTGTGTTCTTTCAGAACATGGCACCTAGGAGAGCTGTGAACAATTAGGATTCTGATCAACCCCCTCCTCCTCTTCTGCCAAGGACTGCTGAAGAACTGAACGCTCTACTGGAAGAAAGGATCTCCGCAGCTATCGCCCAATACGAGGCGAACCGCACCGAACAAAGTGGAGGACCAAGCAATGCTAGACGTAATGGGCAGGGAGATACATCTAGAGGAAACACAGCTCAAGGCTGCACCTTTAAGCAGTTTCTCGACTGCAAGCCACTGAACTACGATGTCACTGGAGGTGCAGTGGCGTTTGTACGCTATCCGCATGAGCAAGTGTACCGCGGATCAACAAGTCACTTTTGCTACTGGGTTGTTTGTTGATGAAGCTTTGACTTGGTGGAATTTGCAAGTCCAGACTCTGGGTGATGATGCTGCATACGGCATGACGTGGGATGAGCTAAAGGAACATATGAGAGAAAAGTATTGCTCACGTGCTGAACTCTAAAGGTTGGAGACTGAGTTCTGGCACTTGACCATGGAAGGTGCTGACATTACTGGTTATACCCAAAGGTTTCATGATTTGTCAAGAGTGATCCCCTATATGGTGACTCCCGAATTCAAGCGTGTTGAATGCTACATCTGGGGATTGACATCGGAATTTCGTAGCTTGGTGACTGCAGCAAAACCTGAAACGACCACTCAGGCTGTAACTCTGGCTGTCAGCCTTACTGAAGATGCTGTTCGTATGAAGAAGTTATCACTAAACCCAACTGAAAAGACCGAGACGCATGCTGAGCCGTCTGGTGACAAGAAAAGGAAGCATGCAAACCTGAATCAAGCGACTCGTAACAACAAGGGTTCCAACAATAAGAAACGAGACCCCAATCCACCTCAGGAGATGAAAACTCTTGCAACCATGAATGACGCTCCTGCCAAAAGATACCTGGGCACTCTGCCCATTTGCAACCAGTGCAAGCGTCATCACGAAGGAGTTTTTCGCATTCCAAAATGCGACAAGTGTGGAAAACTGGGTCACCATACTGAAGACTGTTGGGGAAAAGGAAGGAACGGGAATGGAAACCGCAACGGTGATGGTAATAGAAACGATGGTGGCAATGAAAATGGTAACCGAAATGGTAATGGATCTGGGCATAACCAAGGATGCTTTGGTTGTGGAAGCACGGATCATTTCGTAAAAGGTTGCCCAAGGGGAAACAATGCTCAGGCTCGAGCATTTGTGATTGGAGTAAGGAACGCACGCGAGGACCCTAATGTGTTCACCGGTACGTTTCTCGTTAACAATCACTTTGCATCCATACTATTTGACACTGGTGCCGATTATAGCTTCATGTCTGTGGAATTTAAACCTATGCTTGGAATAGAATCTAGTAGATTAGATATTCCTTATTCCATAGAACTAGCCAATGGTAAACTTGTTGAATTGGGTGAAGTTGTTAGGGGTTGCACATTAGAACTTGGTGAGCAAAGATTTAGCATCGACCTCTTACCTATTCAATTGGGTAGCTTCGATGTGGTGGTCGGAATGGACTGGTTGTCCAAGAACAAAGCTGAAGTTGTTTGTCATGAGAAAATCATTCGCATCCCTCTGGCGAATGATGAAACTCTCATCGTACATGGAGAAAAGCGAGACGCGCCTCTGCGAATCATCAGTTGTATGAAGGCACAGAAGTGCTTAAGGAAATGATGTGTTGCTTTCCTGGCGCATGTTGTAGATAAGAAGGCTGAGGAGCCGAAACACGAAGATATTCCTGTGGTGAAGGAATTCCCTGATGTTTTTCCAGAAGATCTACCGGGATTACCTCCGCAACGACAAGTCGAATTCCATATAGACTTGGTTCCAGGAGCCGCTCCTGTAGCCAAGGCACCCTATCGGCTTGCACCATCCGAAATGCAAGAATTATCTACACAACTCCAGGAGTTGTTGAATAAAGGATTCATAAGGCCAAGTTTCTCACCTTGGGGAGCTCCAGTATTGTTCGTAAAGAAGAAGGATGGAACACTGCGGATGTGTATCGATTATAGAGAACTGAACAAACTCACTATCAAGAATCGGTACCCACTACCAAGGATTGATGACTTATTTGACCAATTGCAAGGATCGAGCTACTATTCCAAGATCGACCTTCGATCGGGATACCATCAGTTAAGAATCCAAGAGGAAAGCGTGCCAAAGACTGCATTCAGAACACGCTATGGGCATTACGAGTTCCTTGTGATGCCATTCGGACTGACGAAAGCGCCAGTGTTATGGATCTGATGAACCGCGTATGCAAACCATATCTCGATAAATTCGTGATTGTATTTATCGATGATATCCTGATTTACTCGCGAACGAGAGAAGAGCACGAGCAACATCTCAGAACCATTTTGGAACTACTGAAGAAAGAGAAACTTTATGCAAAGTTTTCAAAGTGCGAAATTCTCCAAGTGCGAATTTTGGATTCGCTAAGTACAGTTTCTTGGTCATGTTGTGAACAAGAAGGGCATCCATGTAGACCCATCCAAGATAGAAGCCATAAAGAATTGGGAAGCCCCCAAAACCCCAACTGAAGTTCGACAATTTTTGGGTTTAGCGGGCTATTACCGACGGTTTATCGAGAATTTCTCCAAGATAGCTCAACCGCTGACTACCCTTACGCAGAAAGACAAGAAGTACGACTGGGGTGACAAGCAGGAATAAGCCTTCCAACTACTCAAAAATAAGCTATGCGATGCACCGATAATATCCTTACCCGAAGGCACTGAAGACTTCGTGGTATACTGCGACGCTTCGCGTCAAGGTTTGGGTTGTGTACTCATGCAACTCCAAAAAGTCATCGCTTATGCTTCAAGACAGTTGAAGGTGCATGAAAGGAACTATACCACTCACGACCTGGAGCTAGGCACGGTGGTATTCGCCTTGAAGATCTGGCGACACTATCTATATGGCACTCGATGTACAATCTTCACAGATCACAAAAGCCTACAACACATATTTGATCAGAAGGAACTAAACATGCGTCAGCGACGATCGGTCGAGCTGCTGAACGATTATGAGTGTGAGATTAAGTACCATCCAGGAAAGGCAAACGTTGTAGTAGACACGTTAAGCCAAAAAGAAAGGGTTAAGACCCTAAGGGTTCGAGCATTGGAAATGACTATTCAAACGAACCTCACTGCACGCATTCGTGACGCACAACAAGAAGCCCTGAAAGGGGAGAATCGTAGAGCTGAATACCTCTGAGGTATGCTGAAGAATTTAGTGCCAAACAAAGAGGGAACCTTGTACTTTAAGGGGCGTATTTGGGTTCCGCTCTATGGCGGTATTCGAGAAGTCATCCTTAATGAAGCTCACAAGTCAAGATACTCGATCCATCCAGGATCGAACAAAATGTATCAAGACTTGAAAGACTACTATTGGTGGCCGAGGCTTAAAAGCAATGTTGCTATTTTTGTTGGAAAGTGCCTAACCTGTGCCTAGGTTAAGGCTGAATATAAAAAACCGTCAGGGCTACTGCAACAACCAGAGATACCCATGTGGAAGTGGGAGCAAATCTCGATGTACTTCATGACGAAATTACCCAGGACCCCTAGGTAAAGATGATTTCAACAAAATACAAATCTTGTCTTCATGAACTTGAATGATGAAATTGGTTTTCCTATGTAAAGATGATTTCAACAAAATACAAATCTTGTAAATAAATGATTACAAAAATAATTTTCTCAAGAAACCAATTTTATTTATGAGATTTACAAAGTCATGGTTTCTAAATAAATTAGTCATATTTTTAGTGTTTAAACAAGACTAGAAACATGTGTGTAACAAGAAAAATACAAAAGAAATATTTTTAGAAAAAATGATCTTACAAGTTGTAAATGACCAAATCTTTTAATAATGTGATTTACAAACAAATAAATATGTTTTGAAGGGTAACTAAACCTACTAAATAACATGGTAAGTTACTACAAGTTTTTACAAAAACTTCAAGTTCATGATGTAGTGTAAATTACTTGATTTTGACACTTGGTAAGTGTTGAATGAGTTGATGATTGTTTGGGATGATTTTAAAAGAAAATAAACACATGTTTTGAAAACATGGGAAACCTCCATTTTTAGGGGAAACCATGTCAAAATTTCTATAAAATTGACACTTAGAAAAATATAAGTTTTGGTGAAACTTATTCCCTAAAAATATTCACCTAAAAATATTTATCAAGGTTTCCCTAATTTTTATGTAAACTTCAAGTTAAGAAATGATGATTTCTTCAAGACGAAAATTGATATTAAGTATGTATATTTTTGAGGAAAATATATATATTTATTGATCACCAAATTTTGTGCTGAGTGTATGTAATATGTATCATATGTAATAGTGTATTAGGACTTGAAAATACACTAAATACTCCTAAGGAGTGAAAATACAAGAATACACATGCAACATGCTTAGACAAATACAAGAGAATATATATTTATGAAAATATATTACTTGATAGATTATGTAACTTGTACAAGTTACGAACTGAAAATGTCTTTTTGGACAAAATACATAACTCGGGTGAAAAATACAAGATACTTATATTTATTTTTGAGAAAATAATATAAGTAAGATACATAGTTAAAAATATAAGTTATTTTTAACAACAAAGAACAAATACATGAAAGATGGTGACTTGTACTTGTGCGATACAAGTCTAGTGACTAACGTTAATGAAACAAGTATAGGTCACGACGCTATATAAGCAAATCCGGTGAAGTTTACGGCGCAAGAAACGCAAAGTTGTGAGTTCATGCTCCCCCTTTTCTTTTAACTGTTTTCAGTTTTATAACTTCGGGGGTGAAGTACATGTTACTAAATGTTTACAGAAAAGTGAGTTCATGTCCCCACTTTTAATCTTTTACATGCTTTTTAAACTTGGGGAAAATACATGTGTTATGGTATGCTGGATACAAAAACTAAGGAATGATACTTTAAATCGTGTCACGAATAGGGTACCAGAAGCACCATTAATCGTGTACATACTAAGACCGCAGAACAAAAGGTTAGATCTAATGGGTTTTCGGGCAGCCACACTCTTGGTGATAACTAGTACCAAGCAGTGCTTTTGTGTCTCAGTCATAAATCGACAACTAGAAAAATGCCTATGGTTTGGATGCTTCCTATGTCGTGTCACATGTTAATGGCCTTGCAACCCATTAACAATCTCGATACTTACTGAAATACTTGATTTATACAAATTACATACCATGTTTTCATACAAAGTATACAAACGTTCAATACAAAAACTGCATAAATTCACACCAACATTATGTTGATGATTTTCCAAAAACTCACATGTATTTCAGGTAACTAAAGTAGATGTGCGCGCGGTCTTACTCTTGCTCTTGGATGTC